>OZ014469.1:4769031-5196111 GCA_963965965.1 Trididemnum nubilum
TAGAATTGCAACGTTTTGGAGATTTCAAAGTCTACGGCCTGCCGTGAGCATGTACTTTATCTTTACATGTACAGAGAGAACTGTTGATAAAATGAAAAAAAACTCGTAAACTGCATGAAAAAGTTATTGTAACAAAATTTGAACTTTTTGTACAAGAAGACTTTAATATCTGCAGGAATGC
The DNA here is from genome assembly GCA_963965965.1 of Trididemnum nubilum. Taxonomy (NCBI): domain Eukaryota; kingdom Metazoa; phylum Chordata; class Ascidiacea; order Aplousobranchia; family Didemnidae; genus Trididemnum; species Trididemnum nubilum. Next base: position 4,769,213 of record OZ014469.1, read on the forward strand.
AAATCCAAATCTTGACTCCCTGATACCAAATACACCTCTGATAATAATTTCGTACACAAACGAAGAATGTGTTAATTGCTGCAGTCAGCCAACTGTCTCATAGCTTGACTAGAACGATCAATAGTTCTAGAAAAACAAACGTGAAATAAATTTTTAGTTTTGTTGTAAAAAAAAACAATACACAAATTTAGCAACTTTAAAGTTGAACAATGGAGTGCATTCCCAAAATCAGTCAATAATAAGTTCTTAACATTTTCTCAAATTTATTTAAAAATAAAATTGATTTCGGTCTCAAAAGACCATCAACAGTTCTTGAAAAAAAAAGTAGTTTAGAGAATTAAAAATGGACAAACAAATGCATTAACCCTGCTTTAAACTTTGCTACCCAAAATGCAGTCACTGCGTAAAAGATTGAAAACAAAAGCGCAGTGCCATGATGTACTCCACGTTTCATTTATTAATGAATCGTCCTCACAATATCGTCATTTTGTACTTCTTCGGTCTGGGTTTGATTCTCTGGATCTCTCTTATAACTATCATATTAAAATTGAATAAGCCATCAGTTTGCAGAATCTAAAATTGTGAGAAGTATGGGTTCACTAAATCTCTGAAATGAGCACCAACAATGCCTCTTTTCCCTTGATTTTTTACGAATTTAATTTTGCATACACGCAGAACACGAGGTTCCCAACATTATTGCACAATACAATAGTAGCGCATGTACTAAAGCATAGTCGAGCTTTAAGGATACGTTTGTTTTATTTTATTTGGAATTCAACCGGAGCAAGCTGCAGTTTATCAGTAGTTAGAGCACTCATATTTGATGTGAACTAATTAAATAATTCATACAGTGCAATTGCGACATTCATTAAACTTAGCTTAGTCTAGTGAAAAGCATAGTTCATGAACTACCATTAATTCTGTACCGCATTTCAAAAACTAAATAAATTGCCTATTAAAAGAACTTTTGAAATACTTCGTAGTAATTTTCTTTGAGAGGCTGTAATAACCTTACCCAACCGAAATGTTTTGTAAAAACAATTTGAATCTTTTAAAACTAAGTATTACCTACAAAAATTTTACTGAAATACCTATAAATCAGTATTTGATACTCACCAAATGTTGCATCAAAATGTACTTCTACAGTTTTGAAATGAATATTATACCAAAATTCAACATCAAAAGGCGTAATATTTGATACATTCAACTTTAATTTTTACCACTTGGAGGCAGCAACGCTTATTAAAAGCGTAATAAAAAAGCAATAACTCTGGTTAGGATGATTCAATTTCATTCAATTTTTTTTAAAGATGGAGACTAAAATGGGCGTGTTTCAAAATATGTCCACAAACACAACTTATCCATATTGCCCTCTAGCGTCAAAAAAAGCAAATTTTTGGAAAATTGGTCTCAAAATCGGCCTGGCGGAGAAGGTAACCATTGATGAAAATTTTTGAAACTTGGTATTCATGATCTACTCATCAAACTGCAATACCAAAAAAAAGTTCAGCAAAATCGTTAAAGGTCGTGGCGCCTGCAACACCCTAACCAATAAAGACGGAAAAAAAGTGGAAGATTGGATCTCGCACAACATTCTAACCCTTCTTTTCTCCTACAAAAACAAGCTCACCCTTAACAGCGCTCGATCGCGCAAGGATATAACCCTAACCATTGCTTTGCTAGCTCAGATTTGAGACACCTTTTTAAAAGAAAAGTATCTCGACACCTTTCTGTCTCTTGAAACCCATCCAATCATTGAACCTTCAATATCTAAATCCCGGTTAATTTTTCAAAAGCGAATAGGGAACAGTTTAGGATGGATAAGGATGCTACAATTGATAGCATTTTTCCATTGCTCTACTCATATGACAGGTATGGATGGATAACCTCAAAACAGAATATCGTCGGAGGCTGCTGGAAAGGTACATCGTAGAGCTATCTTCGGAAAGCAAAAAACTTTACCAAGATTACTTGGAACTTTATGATCAGGATCTATTTTCTAAAAACACGACTACGCTCGTACATGATAAACTTGATAAACCGAAAGAAGAGAAAAAAACGCTGGAAAGAAATGACTGAAAACATCAATTTCTTCATTGTCGCGATCGTTGATACTTGGCTAAAGTACAACCTTTAATCCCTAGAATTGCCAACGTCGGCTGAAACTAGAGAAGACAAGACAAGATAGTTTATTTTAGTCGCTCAGGAACAATATAAAGACAGTAATATAGAATTTAAAATAGAATTGCGACAGGGAAGTTGCGAAAAGACCTCGCGGTCATCGAGTCAAACAACCACCCTATATGTCGAGGAGACTGAGTTAGTCAATGATATTGAAATTTCAATTTTTAAGTAAAGTGCACCGATGTTATGTTATTTTGTTTGCTTGATCAGCCGTATTGTCAAGCTTCCAAAAAGATGTAAATACAAGATAGATAATATATTCAAGACTTGCAGGCGAATCTAATGACTAGATCCATTGAGCAGAACATTTTTATACTCAACATTAAATTTCTTGTATGATAATACCCTTATTTTTTGGGGAATGGAATTCCATACTTTGACTCCCTGATATTTAATGCATCTTTGTAATCTATTAGTCCGGTAGCGTGGTAAGTGTAAATTAGAATTATCACTAGATTGTCTCGTAACTCGGCTTGAATGTTCAAGGGTTTTACAAAAATATTTACGGAACAAAACTTTACCAAGATTACTTGGAACTTTATGATCAGGATCTATTTTCTAAAAACACGACTACGCTCGTACATGATAAACTTGATAAACTGAAAGAAGAGAAAAAAACGCTGGAAAGAAATGACTGAAAACATCAATTTCTTCATTGTCGCGATCGTTGATACTTGGCTAAAGTACAACCTTTAATCCCTAGAATTGCCAACGTCGGCTGAAACTAGAGAACGACTGAGATGTTAATTGACAATCGAAAATGGCAGTTGATTGTTCCTTTAGCTTCTTGAATCTCAGAAGAAAGCAGCACACCAATCTTAAATTAATACTTCTATTTAAGATTGAAAACACAAACCAACTAACTGAGCAAAATCGCTCCACTCAGACCTCTTACTAAACGGCTACACGAGCCAACCCCAGATACACAAACTCGGCTTAACTGTCTACGAAACTAATACCTAAAAATCATCCACTTTTAGAATACTAGAATAAAATAGAATCAAAACGACCCGCCCATGTATACTAAGCAAAAGCTATCGAATATCCCAGAACAATCCATGAAACGTCACAATAGAAAAAATATTAGCGATTACTAAAACACAACGGTAGCGTAATTTTGACGTCACAACTTCAAGTCTAAATATAGCAATTAAGACATGTAAACAACTAATTATTCCGGTAACTAATAAAAGACAGTAGAAAATACTAGAAAGAAAATATCTAGAATATTCTAAATCAAAAAAGCGGCAAAAGTAGTAAATCAGTCACGTACGTATTAAATACAGCAAGTAATCATATCTCAGGCATTCAAAATTATTATTCGTGACATTCATAAAAGCAAGAAAGCAGCAAGAAAGATTTGACTGTTATTAATAGACTCAACTTTGAAAACCAGTGAAAAACAAGCCTAGCAACTGTAACATCTAATGATATTGCTCGCCAGCTTCTACTCAACGGAAAACCAAAAGCGAAGGTGTGCCAACTTAGCGTAAATCTAAATTTTCTATTTGCAAGTTGCAACCCATTCCAAGAAACCACTGCAGACACTCATCCATTTTCTATGCAAGAACCTACAGTAACTCTAGGAAGTCTCAAAACTGGAATAGCCGCCGCTGGTCTTGATGGTATCACTGCACAGCAATTACTTCAATTCCTTGACGAATCAAAAGCGTGGCTCATGAAACTCTTGAAGAATTGCTTTCTATTCGCTTCCATACCCAAAATCTGGAGAAAGGCTGAAATTGTTACTTTATTAAAACCAAAAAAGGACTCCAACTTTCCCAAAAGCTTTAGACCTACTTACTTTGTGTCCCAATTAAAACTATGCGGTATGGAGAACTTATATTGGGTAGAATCTCCACCAAAGTTGATGACCAAATTGATTGCAGATCAAGAACGCTTTTATCCTGGACGCTCATCCTAAGACCAAGTGTTAAATCTCAAACAAAATTTTAAAGATATTTACGAATTTAAGATGATAACTGGTCCTGTTTTTGTTGACTTCTCAGCAGCCTACGATACTGCAACTACTAAAGCTCTTATCTACAAGATTTCTCAAGTAATCAAAAACTCAACCTTGACCCCAAGAAATTCATTCTCTTCCAACAAATCTTCGGCATTTGGTTAAAATGGACGGCTCCAAAAGCAGATGAGGAAACCAACGCAACAATCTACCGCTAGGTTTAGTTTTGACGCCTACCCTCTTCAACATTTACACCAACGACCAACCAGAATTCCGATTGTGCATCGATTCTTATACGCAAACGACTGGTCCCTGGCAACACAGTCAAAACAATTTGCAGTTATTGAGAAAAGGCTGGCAAGCGCACTAGCTGAATATGCAGTACTTGTACTACAACCAGTAGAATCTAAACCCTAACCCTGCAAAGGCACAAGTCTCTTGTTTTCATCTCAACAACTACAAAGCTGACCATAAGCTCAAAATCCTATGAAATAACACCAATTTACTATTTACCTACAATCTATTTTATCTTGGTATTACATTACGCAGAACTCTTTTATATAAACTGCATTTAGATAAACTAAGAAAGATGTTCATCGCCCGCAATAACCTGCTATGAAAACTTGCCAGCTCCAGTTGGAGAGCGGACCAGCACAGACTACAACAATCAGCAGTGGCGCTGTGTTATTCAGTGGCGGAATATTGTGCAGTGTGCACCTGTCTGGGTGCAATCTTGCGACACTACGCATATCGACTCCGAACTTAACCGAGTCTGTAAAATCGTCACTAAGCCCTTCAAGCAACAGTCATTCAAGCGCTATACTGCAAGGCTACAATTGCTCCACCAAACATCAGGAGAGAGGTTGCAACAAGAAAAAGAAGGTTACAAACAATCTTTGAACCCACGCACCCACTACATGAACACTTTGCCTTCTCATCACGCCTCAAATCACGCAAAAGCTTTTTCAAAACTCCTGCTTTAGAAATAGCAACACAGCAACCGAACGATTAAAACAATGAGACAAAATAGACTTTTCGCAGTATCCTTCGGAATCCCTCCAAACTAATTTAAATCTAACAAAAAAGAACCGGTGCACCCTTAACAGAGCACGTTGGTGAGTTTGCCATACAAAACAAAACTTGAACATGGAGAAAATTATTCAAGATCCAACTTGCGATCAGGGCATGGTAAGAAATGGAATGGAAATTTCGATATGGAATATGGAAGATGCCTGAATTTAATGGAGAGAAAGATTTCGAGAATGGAATGAAGACAATTTTGCATACTTCCATACCAATTTCATACTAGTACTGTACTTCCATACTAATTTTATACTAGATTTCGCGCATTGTATTTACAGAAAAATATATACGAATGTCGCATAGAGATAGAGAATATCGTTACAGAAATATTCAACTTCAACATCTACGCTTAATATTTGTCGACATATAGCGGTACTTTGGTTGCATATATTGCTCAAATAGTGTGCGTATTGCATTCCAATTTGCAGCATTGATGTTATAGTTGACGTTTTTGACTGGTTTGACTAGTTTTTTTATTTTTATTTTGAGATTGACAATTTGCTAAGTCGCAATTCTTTTTTCTTCCTTCTTCACGAAAATTCGTAGTTGCTATTTTATCCTCGTTTCAGCGAAACTTTATTCCTGTTTTTAGTTTTTTAGCTGATAGTAATTCTTTTTGGTGTTAAAGCTTGGTATTTCTGTTGCGGTAAATGCCAAATTTCATAGTAGGCATGAGAGCAAACTTGCACAGTAATCATTAACCCATAAGCGTGACCTAGGGGGCCGCCCCCAATTGAAATGCTATCAATGATAAAATAATGACACAAAGGTTGTTGGTTGTTTAGTTTCAGTTTCTTTTGGCATTTTGCGAGCGCAACAGTACACGCGTACAACAGCAATTAGCAATAATGTTAATATTGACGACCAGGGGGCCCGGGTTACATCAATTTAAATTTATTCCAACCAATTTAAATGTTCAAGCCGGGATAAATTCAATGTTTTATTCTAAAAGGTGCAATCTCAGGCCTCCTCAAACTTTTTTATGCAGTTAATAATATGTTTTAGGCCTCCAGCTAACTTTTATAATTCAATAGCATGATTAGTAACCATCTATTAGATTTAATGTACCAACTTTAAATAACTTTAAAACACACCTTCACCACCTACCAACTCTAAATAACAATCTACCTCCACCTCACCAGTTTTCACGCGACAAAATACTTTTAAAAATACCTAGCAAGAGGAAATGCGTATTGAACGAATTATTGAATTTTAATCGAGGGTATCTGGGTCCGTGGTTGCACATACATTCCCAAAACCGGTTATTTTCATGACAAAACAAAAATTTCGATAACAAATCTTGAAGTGAATTGTTAAATGTTAAAAATGTTGCAGAAGACAACGTTCCTTGTTTTCCCTGACCTGGGACAAGTCACAAATTTAACCCAAAATGCAAGTTTTTATCGTGTTTTAGGCTTGAGCTGAAGTAAAGGGAGGAATTTTTTTCAATTGGCTTGCAAATCTCAAAAATTTTGTTCTTTTAAAAGGCTCTAAAAACGTGCAAAATATGATCGAAATGGCATCAGAATAGCTATTTTTTCCAAAAAATTTCAAAAAAATTGCCCATTGGCTGGAGGCTTTGCCCTCAGACCCTATAATAATCTCATGCCTCGTCTGTGATACGTTTGAGTTGCACTAATTTGCTCACTAGGTTTCCCAATTTGGATATATTCGGAAAACTTTTTAACTTGCGGTTCTAGTTCTTCCCCTTTAGCAAAATCCTGGTTACGTGCCAAATCAGACCCCTAACTTCTGATCTTTCATTCTTTGTTCCATAAAAAGTCCCTCGTTTCAAAAAATTTTGTTGATGTCATTGCATCTGACTTGCGGTTTGCCCCTCCCTACTCCATCCAAAATCCTGGTTACGTCTTTGCATTAAACCATGTACAATGCGCATACCAGATACCGGTCGTAGCATCTTAGTATTGTCACGCGCATCTTCTTGGGTGGTTGCTTACAACATTGCAAAAGTGCAAAATATACCTTGCATTGCTTCTAGTCTTAAAAGTTATTTGGTATGGAAGTGTGGAATGGAATATAGAAAATTTTCGTATGAAATGGAATATGGAAAGGAAGATTTTTAGTATGGAATGAAAATGGAATGGAAGAAAATTGGCTGTATGAAATATGGAAAAATCATTTTCTATTCCATTGCATGCCATGTCTAGCTTGCGACTGCTGCTTAAAAGAACAAACGATAGACCACACTTTATTCCGAAGCCTTCTTGGCCTTCACTGCAAGAACTTTGACCTCAGGAATGCAACTGAGGAAGCCCTGGCGTGGCTTAATCATTTGTGTGACGAGATATGAATGAATGAATGAATGAATGAGTATTTGGTCGAAATTACATTTTACCGTAAAACTTATTTTTCAAACGTTATGCATATACTAGGCCGGAATTTCATTCGGTAGAATGAAATTCGGTAGAATGATATTTCATTCAGTAGAATGAAATTTCATGCGGTAAAATTTCTTTACGGAAAATTTATAGGCTTATTTATTTTCACAAATTTACTCTTAAGTGACGCGTAGATTGGCAAAGGAAGACATTCTGGTAGCTACGTGGTTTGAGGGGATTTTGGGTTTTTATTGCTTCTAAGAGGCTTGAACTTGTCAGTTAAAACGTAGCGAAATTATTGGACGTAATGAGAACAACTACAGCATTTTTCAAAACTTAAACGAGGACTAAAGCCAAAATCAATGGGAGTATCTAAAGTTAGGCCAATTGCATATGACTAGATTAGCGTTGACTACATCCTTTTTGACCCATCCGTTGCAGAGATATTCTACTTCAAACACGACGTCGATGACTCTACTGTAAAGCTATAAATGTTAATAATTTTTATTGGCAATCCTGTTGTTGATAAGCATTAGCGTCTTAGCAACGCCTTCCCAGTTCTAACCTAAAGCAACGATTAAGCTACTGCATTGGGTCGTTTTGCTGCGCACTAATCAGTTTGATCTTGTCAGCTGAATAAATCCGAGCTGGTAAAAAGAGTAGACTGTTCGGTAGCCAAGCGATTTCAATAAAAACCAAGCTGGAAGATACATTTCAGTATAAATCCTAGCCTAGTCTAGCAATGTTTTTATTACTAGGCTACACAGTACAAACTCATACCTGATAATAAGACTATAAGACTACCGATACTTGAGTAGGCCTGTTGTATTTACTTACGGTAGTTTGTAACCCTAGAATAAACATTTCCATCTAAGTTGATAACAATGGCCGACTAGCCTACTCTAATAACTTCACTTACCTTCGCTTGTTCTTATGACGTTTGTTACCTAAGTTATCGTACAGTCTACTAATTTTTCCAGCTCGAATTTATTCTGCTGACAAGATCAAACTGATTAGTGCGCAGCAAAACGACCCAATGCAGTAGCCTAATCGTTGCTTTAGTTTAGAACTGGGAAGGCGTTGCTAAGACGCTAATGCTTATCAACGACAGGGTTGCCAGTAAAAATTATTAACATTTATAACATTACAGTAGAGTCACCGACGTCGTGCCCGAAGTAAAGCATCTCTGCAACGGATGGGTCAAAAAGGATGTAGTCAACGCTAATCTAGTCATATGCGATTGGCCTAACTTTAGATACTCCCATTGATTTTGGCTTTAGTCCTCGTTTAATACTGTAGTTCTAATATTCTAATGTGATAAAATATTGCTCCAAAACTATCTGAATTTCACCATAGGTGGGCAAGTTAATGCAAAACGTTAGCTTCGTTAACCGCTAGTCCGTTAACAAACTTCACACTTCTGTTAACGTTAATCTGTTATTTTCAGCTTTAATTAACGGAAGTTAATAAAGTCCGTTAATCCGTTAACATTTTTGCGTGTAATTTACATTTCGTTGTATTCACTCGCTTGTAGAACACGTATTGACGCTGTTGAGCTGATTGTAAGGAAATATTTATTGCTAAGGTGGTCTTTTTGTGTTTTGGAAGTAACATTTTATAGTCTAATCTACTTTCAAGATAAAAACAAGTTCAAATGCACTACGAAACTGCTATCGGAAAATCTTTGGAAATTGTGAACAGCCATAATTAATAGACCTATGAGGCTGCAGGTTATTATTTGCCTCAAAAACGAACTACTTTCTTCAAATTTTTCTATAAAACTCGTGCTAATACGCAACAAACGTTACCAGTGCAAACTGATTTGTACCGGTCCGATGAATGAATGGTGTGAGATATTAACATTAAAAACCTTAACGGAAGTTAACAGAACTTAACGGAAGTTACTGTAGTCCGTTAACAGCACTTAACGGAAGTTAATTTAGTCCGTTAACATGAAAAAACTTTTTAACGGATTAACGAGTTAATGAAAAAGTTAGCTTCGTTATTTACGGATTAACGATTAACGGACTTGTGCCCACCTATGAATTTCACACTAAATTTAGCACTGAATTATTCAAGTTTGTGCACATGGTGAGAAAGTACAATGGTTAAAGGCAAGTTATAGTGTAAGGAGCATTAATAGGTGGGAAGCGCTACGTTCAAAATAAAAACAAAAGGGCGATTAGTTGCACCGATTATTTTTGAAATCGACATAATTTTTTTTAATGAGACAAAATCATGTTCTTTTTTTAGTTTAGCATTTCATATAATTAAAGGGTTTCAGGTTTCATTCTCTGATTAAGATTGTTTTGTATTTTCATTTTAATGCACTTCATAGCGGAATTTAGACTATTTTTTTCTCTCACAATCTTTTTAGAGCCACTGGATTTTGATCTAAAGTGCTGGATTGGTAGAGCTTCTGGGATTCAAACGTTAAATTATGTACTCGTGATTTTTTTTGGATACAAATTGCTCCACTTAAAATTGTTAGTATAATTTTTTTCATGATTTTTTTTTCTACGTGCGTGACCAGTTTTACACATGCCTGAAATTTTTTTTTGCGGTTGCGGATTTGAACTCATGCTTTCTGAAAGCAATTCATTGACAAGGTAGGCTATGCGATGAACGCGACATCGACGTCTTCTTTAGCTTGAGACATGTTGCTGAAGCAGTGCCGTCTCTCCGGGGGAAGGGGGGCAGTAGGGCTGTGCCCCTCCTAACGGCTGCTTGTGCCCCCCATTTCACTTAACTTGAAATCTGTTTTTGGGAACTCACATAACGACAAGACAACAAACAATGATGGAAAAGGAATAATAACGTTCAAACATATTTCTTGTTTCAAGTTTCTAGATTCTGCAAAATTGCTGGCAATCAATAACTGATGTAGATAAATGTGACGCAATCACCCACCTTATTAACACGCCTTTATGGATGTGTAGCGGAAGAAAAATATATGCCTGCAGAATCGTTATGGGTACTTCGTTAGTGATTATGCCTTGAACAATAGGCCTACGTGAAAACATTTTTTTCAAAGACTAGCTGTTTTTGATTTTTAGAGCTCACTCACAGTGGTGACATTCCCTGTGATTTATCACGAGATCTCGTGATTTTGTCCCTTTCTTCGTGATTTTTGTAAAAAATTTCGTGATTTTTTTACCAGATCAGAGTCAGTCTCGTTTGTCAATTTAAATATTGGAAGAGGCTTGGTTCACTTTCCGTGTGCTCAGACACTTCGCAATAAAGACGAAAAACCTAACCCTGAACTCTAACCCTAACTCTAAGCCTAACCCTAGTAATAAGCCTAATCCTATCACTTACCCAAACCTATGACTGTAACAATCCAAATAAAAATTTCCGAAAACGAGTGACGTTACCGGAATGTTTGCTTATTAAACCAGATTTAACCGCACACGTTCCATGCATTAAGTCACTTCATTCAACATTTTCCAATTAGCTTGGCAGCTAACCAAACAATTTTATGTGACAAAAAACTACTTACAGGCAGTGAATCATCCAGCCATTTCCGGTGGTATAAAACTACTAAAATTGAAAGATAATTTTTGATATTTTTTGTTTTAATTTTGGGACTGCGGTTGCAAAGATATTCAACAACTACAAAAAGATAATCCCCGAAAAAAATTTTTGGAAACTCTGAGTTTTGTTCTTCCCTCCAAAACCACAGTAAGCCTAATAGTTTAGAGAACTGTGGTTTTGGCGGGAAGAACAAAACTCAGAGTTTCCAAAAACTTTTTTCGGGGGATATCTTTTTGTATTTGTTGAACATCTTTGCAAACGCAGTCCCAAAATTAGAACAAAAACAATCAAAAATTATACTTCAATTTTGCAATTGTAAGCCACCGAAAATGGCTGGATGATTTACCGCCTTTAAAGTTTTTGTCCTACGCGCTGATGGTCTAATGGATGATGTGAAGTAAACAGGTCCACAGGCAAGATACCGCAAGCTAGCAAATCTTATTGCTGATAATAAGAAAGCAGACAGTTCTGAAGAATATGACATTTTGCTTAATTTCTAATGTTATGCAAAAACTATTTATTTGTTTACCACTGGTGATGCATAATCAATTTGCGAAAATTTTAAATTTCTGATCGCTGACTGCTATAATTGATCAAAGTTTGGTAGGAACTAATCAAGCTCAATACAAAAGTGGTCTACAACGTGATTGCTATGCATACTTGGTGAATGTACTAGAGTAATTGAAGTAAGGTTTGATAGTTAACAAAAATCTGAAAACCTATCATTAATATCATTTGGTCATCTTATGTTTGAATGAAAAAGTGCTGGTAACCATTCATATCACTATCAGGACAGCAAGCAACTGATTGATTGATTGATTCAGTTGATCACTTAGTATACAGTATATGCTATTTTTTGCCATATAACTGATATAGCCACAATGGGTAGAAATAAGTCAGGTCCAAAATACAAGTTAACCACTGTACAGTACGATGTAAACTTGATCAGTGAAAGTTCGGAGATGTATATATTTTGAATTGGTCCAGATTTTGTTACAACTCATTGATTTAGGATCTCGTGATTATTGAAGTAAATCTTGTAATTTTTAGGAAAAATTTCGTAATTTTTGAAAAATTGCAGTGGCAGCACTGCTCACTCACTTTTCGGTCGCAGTCAATGGAGCAACAGGGTGAAGGGGTTTAAGCCCCCTTAGCCAAGTCATTTACAAAACTTAACCTTAAATATGAGCGTTTTAAACGTATTTTAGATTTGGCTTGCGCATATGGGATGGACTGAAAGAGCTAGGCAATTTGATTTTTTCAAATGACTTCCAAATTTAGCAATTTAGTTATTCATATGCCATCAAAAAGTTTGAAATGTAATTAAAAAGGCGTTAAAATTGCTGTTTTTTAACACAAAATCAAAAAATCGCCCGGCGGCAGGGTCTCCGTCCCCTGGCCCAGTCGGTGACACACTGGAGTTGCATCAGTTTATTAGCCCAGGGCCTAAACTAGACAAGTTTTGTGCAAAAAATATGTTCATTTGGATCACCACTCTTAGCAAAATCCTGCTTGCGCATTTGGTAGCAATTATTTCTGCAGAGAGATTTATCAAGGAATTATGGGCTGCAAACGAAACAAGCTAAGGAACGCTGCCGGCCTTATAGGTCTTTTTTTAGACATAATACAGAATTTTTGAAATTGTGCATAATTGGTAGCCGTACAAAATCTGAAGATTAGTTTTTATATGCAAAAGTTCAGTCTATTTTAGTCTCCCCCCACACTTTCGGTTAGTGCCTTCTCACTTCGTTTGCTCTGGCGACGGCACTATCTCGTAGTTTTGTGTATCTTTCAGCTTAGTATTTTCTGCAAACGCATTTGATAAACAGTACCAAATCAGCATGCCTTTCAAAGCACAATTTTGCTTTCTGCTAGGTTTATTGTTTATTTGAACCTGAAAAAATACTCACCAGTCGGTTGCTTTCACAATGAACAACGGCAAGCTTCAAAGTATGAATGGGAGAATGCCAATAAAAAAGTATGGGCGGAAGTTTCATACTATGTATTATGGTATTGAGATAGAATCTAAAATTCAAAGCAAAGGACGAAACTGTACTTTTGATTTGAGGTGCATGGTTTGTGGGCAAAATTATTTAAACCAAAGATAAGTATGTTTGACCGACACCAATTACACTGGTGGACATGATTTTTTTTGTTTTAATTTTGAAGACGATTTCGGGATAACGTTGGGGCGCTGATTCCAAATCTGAAATCCGTTTTGCTCTATCACGTCAGGACTTTTCGCAATTTACGATTTAATTGGATAAATTTCTCTAATCATACATGCATTTCATTTCAATACTGTGCTGCATTATCTGCTATTTGTTGGCTATTGTGATGTCACACTGCATCAAAGGCTTGAGCAGTAGTAACCAGGTAGCATCAGCAAACAGAGTTAGAAAAGAGAATAGATAGCCATTACTATGCATGAGTACTTGAACAAACTCGATTTATTGACCGTTTCAGTATAAGAGTAGAAAATGATCAAAAGTATTAATTGAGTCTGCTAGCAATATTCCCAAATCAGTTACTAATTGGCTACTATGCTTTAAACTCTATATGCACCACGTCATTTCTAATGTACATAGACTAACTGCTGGTAGTTGTAGACCCGCACAGTAAAAAACTAAGTAAGCTACTTGTCAGATCATACAGTTTTGTGGACGTTATACTACAGTCATTCGCAAAGCTTTGCATCTGATAGATTACTTCAGTTCGTGAGGATACTAAAAGTAGACTTCATACTCTTAAAGCAAACCTTTCTGTTTAGGAAAAAGAACAAAATTGCTAGTGGTATAAAGTTAGTTGGAAATTTTAGGCTGCTGTGTGAACAGTGCAGTAAATACTATGTCATCACGATCAAGGGGCTGTACGAATGATCCTAATATTTTTTGTTATATTTGTGGAGAATATGTTGTAAAATCTCAACGCCAAAACATCACAAATTTTGTTAAAAATGTTTACTATGCCTACTTTGGAATTAAGCTTGGGAACCAAGATAAAACATGGGCTCCACACAAGGTTTGTCGAAGTTATGTTGAATCACTGAGACGTTGGAGCAAAGGAAAGCAGAAATCTATGTCATTCGGTGTCCCAATGGTGTGGAGAGAGCCTAAAGGCCACGGCAATGATCGCTACTTTTGTAGCTGTAATGTTTCTGGGTTTAACATGAAGAATAAGCATAACATTCAGTACCCTAATTTACCGTCCGCTATTCGTCCTATTCTTCACCAGCCAGATGTTCCTGTACCAACTCCTCCTCCAGTTTTGATAGACGTTGAAGATTCAACTACCAGTTCTGATTTGTCGTTTTCTGAGTGCCAATCAGAATATGAATGCTTTGAAGATGAAAGACCAAGACTTTTCAGTCAAGAGGAACTAAATGATTTGGTGCGAGACCTGGATTTGCCCAAAGTTTCTGCTGTTCTTCTTGGTTCTAGGCTAAAATCTCGGAATATGCTGGATTCTGAGATCACATTCTCTTGGTACAAGCACCGTGAAAAAGAATATCTTCCATTTTTCACCAAAGAAGATGATCTGGTTTATTGTGTTGATATCAAAGGTCTTATTGAAAAATTAGGCACTACTTATGAACCAAGCGACTGGCGCTTGTTTATTGATTCATCTAAACGAAGCCTAAAAGCAGTGTTGCTCCATAACGGAAACACTTTTGCATCCATACCTCTAGCTCATTCCATTCATATGAAAGAATCCTACGAAAATATGGAAATTTTGTTGACCAAATTGAAGTATCACGATCATGCATGGAAAGTATGCGTTGATATAAAAGTATTAAATATGCTGCAAGGCCAGCAGTCTGGATATACCAAGTTTCCTTGTTTGTTATGCGAATGGGATAGCAGAGATAAAAAGAATCACTGGGTCAAACGTGAATGGCCAACAAGGGTATCAAGAACACTTGGTCAAAAGAATATAACCAATCCTGCCCTTGTAGAATCTTCCAAAGTAATACTCCCACCTTTGCATATCAAATTGGGCGTAATGAAACAGTTTGTTAAAGCCCTGGATAAACTAGGCCTATGCTTCAAATACATATCTGAAAAGTTTCCCCATTTGAGTGCAGAAAAAGTCAAAGAAGGTGTCTTTATTGGTCCACAAATTAGGATGTTGATTAATGATGAACTCTTCATAACAAAGATGAACGATACGGAGAAAAACGCATGGCAGTCGTTTAAAGATGTCGTGTCTAATTTTCTTGGTAACAAAAAGAGTCCAAATTACCAAACAATTGTGGAACAAATGCTGACCAATTTCCAAACACTAGGTTGCCGAATGAGTGTTAAAGTCCATTATTTGCATTCCCATCTTGATTTTTTTCCTGCAAATTTAGACCACATGAGCAAGGAACAAGGTGAGCGATTTCACCAGGACATTAAAACAATGGAAACACGGTACCAGGGACGATGGGATTGCTCGATGATGGCTGACTATTGTTGGTCACTGAAACGAGATTGCCTAGTACACAATGAACTTGGACGCAAAGCAAGAAAAAGAAAATTTATGGCTTGTGACGAAGATGTGTAACTTTCTTGATGATTATGCCAATGCTAAACGAGCTAGCTGCATGTCCGTGTACTCGTATTTATGTTAAATATCACTATTTTACTTAAAAAGTGTTTTCATACTTTGTAAAAAATCCTTTCGTGATAGAAAAATTCTAACTACAGATTCGGAATCAGCATTATCAAATTATCCAGAAACACCTATTGCTATCCAAACAACATAAAATTTTTTAAAAAATGTCCACCAGTGTTGTCTGTAAATCGGTGAAATTGATATACATCTGTAAAACGGAGATTACACTTATTTTATGACGAGAGAATTCCTTAAAAATCTTTTGAACCTTGGGAAGACATCGACATATGACACACAAGAAATGATATATGTAGAAGGAAAAAAAAGTTTGTGCTACAGCGGAAGTGGCAACCGCAATTAAAATGATGAAATCAAGAAAGCTGATGGTTAAGATAAAATTAAATCAGAGATGTTGAAAGCGCTGATTGGAGAAGCAATTTTAAGATTGCTTTTAATACCATCCGAGCTATTATTTCCACTCTTAGAGAAATCGATAGCCTTGAAACAGGCTGTTTTAGAATGAACGTTTTCATTCAGGTCTCTTCATGACAGGCGCGTCGCCAGCTTTTTTATTTTTGCCCCCCCTCCCCCCCCCCGATTTATTTCTTGCCCCCCCCCACTGTATTTTTTTCTTGAAAGTGAGCATCGCCTTCACCGGTTCGAGATTTATGCGTCCTCCCCATCAAGATTAGAGTGTTGCTTTTTGGGAGGAAAAAGTTGCTGTTTTTGGCCGGAAAAACCGTTTAAAATTCTGGTTTCGGCCGGATAAAGCCTTCGGATTTCGGCGAAGACCTTTTTTTTTTCTTTTTGGCGATCACCTGATTTTCACTGAAAATTTGCCAAAATCCAATTCAGGAATAACGAAAATTTGGGTCAAGTTCAACGCTGGTTTTCAGCTTTGCCCTCCCCCCGAGATTTCAGCTTTGCCCCCCTGATCTTGCTAAGCTGGTGACGCCTCTGCTTCATGAAAAAAATAACTCTTTATGAATTTATTTTTATCAACCTTAACATATACCACCACATTTTAGTTTTTCTTCATTCTAAAATAGTTTGATAAAGAAAGCTGGACAAAAACGTTCATTCTATAACACAGCCTTTTTCAATCCTACACATATACAATGACTATTTCTCAAAGAGTGGAAATGACAGCTTTGACTTTGATATACAGTATAAATGCAGTCTTAAAATTCTGTATCACCAGCAAGCTTTTTAGAGAAAGAATTCTGTGGTTAATGCAAATGTGTCAAGTTACTTGGAAGTTTGGCAAACCTTCAAGAGTTTGGCAAACAGAAGATATTTAGTCTAGTCAAAAAACGGGCCGGGAAAATTGCATTTTTTTTACCTATATAGCTATGCTCAGTATAGTCTGAAGTTTCTGGCTTGGGTTGTCCCCACACCGCATTTCCTGTCCATTTACGTCATAATGACGTAATTTTCGCAAAAGTTGGCTAAATTTTTTAGCTTGGTTGACATTTACTTTATTCATTCTCACTTCCCGTATGGCCGAACCTGAATTTCCAAACTAGAGTCACTTAACAAGTGGGATATGGGCAATCTTCAAATGCATTTGTGAAGTCATATACAATTATGACGTCACAATGCAGGAAAAAATGTTACCAAAATTGTAAAAAATTACCATTTTGAGCGGTTGTCAACTCCTATAACTTTTGTTATATTTTGTGTAGAGCCTTGATATTACTAGTGAAGAACGTGCATGCATATTAGAGGACATTGCATAAATTTGGTTTACTTTGATTAGTATTTTAGTACAATAAGTTACACTTAAAATATGACACCTATTTTGCAATATTTATTGTATTTCAGGGTTTTGCTTGTCATCCAAGACTGAGTTTGTTTCAATAATAATATTAATTTCCATAATTAACTTTTTTTCAAAATATCAAAAAAATTCTATTACTTTAGCGTATTATGAAAGTGAAAAAATTATGACGTCATAATAATGAATTTAATATTTTATATTATTAGCATTACGTCATATAAGCATTTAATATTACGTCATATTAATGACGTCATACGTTTGTAAATAATCACAAAAACGGCCCCAAGGTTTTGCTGGTGTTATAGATAAGGTGTAACAAGTTTTTCAAGGACCGCACAAATGAAAGAAAAAAAAGTGAGGCCGTCATCATTTATGAAGTCATATTTTTGAAAATATTTCTATTTACAATTATTGCTGTAATTGATGAAGGAAAATTTTTACCTAAAATTAAGCAAGATACTATACAATTTAATAAAGGCTTTTTTTGCGAACCAAACAAAGAGCTTGATGACATTAGGAGAGAGCCTGTTAACAAAAATGATAAAAACGCCTATAAAATTGTTAGAATAATTTTGGAACATTCATTTTAATCTTTTCCATGTTCAATATGGTATGTATTTGGTCGGTTACAGAGTGAGAGAGCTCGACTTCAGGAGAAAGAGCAATGTATAAACAGCCTGTTGGGGGCATTATTCTAACGATTTTATAGGTCTTCTTGTTCTTCTTCTTTCTTCATTACCCGATTTTTTGTATGGATCGCGGGGCAGCAGCTTGAGATTAAGCCGCCACACTTCACGGTCTTCCATCACCTCCATCTTTTCGCATGGGCGAAGTCCCAAGCGATTCCATCCAAGATCCTTAATGTAATCGGTCCATCTAGTTCTAGGTCGTCCAACTGGTCTTCTCCCATTTGCTTTGACAAGTAAAGCTTGTTTGGGGAGTCTTTCCTGAGGCATTCTGCTTACATGGCCAAACCATCCAAACTGAGATCTTTTGATTCGGAAAAGTAACGGATCGATGTCAAGAGATTCTTAAATCTCAAAGCTACGCACCTTGTTAAACAGTGTAACTCCTTCGATTCATCGTAAAAACCTCATTTCGGACGCTTGCACTTGTGATCGCACTATTTCGGTCATTACTCAAGATTCATGACCATAGCCTAAGTGAGAATGGATACACAAACTGTTTTAAAAATTGAGAGCTTTGCCTTTTTCGACAATTCTCGTTTAATGACAACCGAGTAGTGCAAAGCTCGCATTACTGCATTAGCCTTGCCTATTCGAGTATCCAGTTCTTCGTCTTGCCTTCCGTCACTCATTAATGCAACCCCAAGATACTTGAACTTCTCTACCTGCTTCAGTGTTGCTTCATTCAATTGTAACAAGCACTAATCAGAGCTTTTTGAAAGATGAAGTACCTCAGTTTTGGCCGCGCTTATTTTCATTTTGGCTGTGTCACATGCATCTACAAAGCTATTTAATGCGCGCTGGAGGCCAGATTCTGTGGAAGAAAGCAAAACCAAATCATCAGCGAATAGCAGACGACTGATTTTGTAATTTCCAGTCCTGGCACACTCATCAGCTTGGCTGCATTTGTCGATCTAATTCATGTAAACAATGAAAAGTAGAGATGACAAAACGCACCCTAGTCGGAGTCCATAGCCCACATGGAACGGCTTTAATTGCTTGCCATTTACCCGAAACCTCCGGTCTGCAGTAAAATGACTTAATGACGCGCAGCAATTGACCATTAACGCCATATTCCTGCAAAACCTTCCAAAGTTTATTCCGAGGAACTCGGTCATATGCTTTTTTAAGATCGACGAAGCATGCAGAGAGATCTTTGCCATACTCCCAAGATTTCTTGAAGATTTGCTTCAGAGTGAATATTTGGTCCATAGTGCTGCAACCAGAACAAAAACCACACTGACTATCTTGCAGTTTTGGTTTTACTCTTTCTCGGCGTTTCCTTTCAAGGCATTTGGCATTTACTTTCCCTGGCAAACTAAGGAGTGATATCCCTCTGTAGTTTGTACATTGCTTGCGATCTCCTATCTTGAATATCGGAATAATCACACCTGTTTGCCAATCTTTGGGAGTTTTGCCAAGCTTCCACGTAACTTGACACACTTGCGTTAACTAGAGAATTCCTTCTCCAATCAGCACTTCAACATTTCGGGTCTGATTTCATCTTCACCAGTTGCTTTTCCAGATTTTATCCTTTTAATTGCCGTTGCCACTTCTGCTGCAGTGAAAAATTCCTTTTCCCCAAGATTTGTTACTTTGTGTGTGTCACGAGCCGATGCCTTTACGATTTAAAAGATCTTCAAAGTATTCTCTCCATTGTGAAAGGATTTCATTCTCATCCGTTAGAATATTACCTGCAAAATTCTTAATGTAGTACGTGACACTCGATCTTTTGCCACATAAACGGCGGATGGTTTGCCAAAATACTTTGTTTGGCGAAAAATAGTTGGAATCCAACCGACGAACAAGCTCTTCCCATGATTCTCCTTGGATTTCTTTGCTGCCAAAATTGCAGCTTTTCGTGCCTCAGTGTACAGGGATTGCAAATCAGATGACGATCTGTCCTGTAGCCAGGCCTTGAACGCATCTTTCTTTGCTCAAATAGCTTCTTTAACCTCTTGGTTCCACCAAGGTGTTTTTTTTTCACTATCGCCCGCCACTCTAAGCTGTTTTTGCCCACAACTTTTAGCTGCTGATGAAATGATTGCTGATCTGAACAGCAGCCATTCCCTCTCGATGTCCTCGGATACACCGGGAAGTTGTCTGAACTTTGATGGTATACTGGATACAAACTGTTTTTTTACTTCTTTGTCCTCCAAAGCCTCCCATTTGATCCGGTAAGTCACTGACAATCTGTTGGATCTCTTGTTTAGCCAAGGTTTGGAAAGTCGCTAGGAACATACTACCAGATGGTGATCAATTGACAATTTAGCACCTCGCTTTACTTGAACGTCCAGCACATCAGAAAACAAATCTGACGAAACTATGCAAAGATCTATCAAAAATTTTTGGTCCATACTGTACTAGGTTGATACCATGTATACTTGTAAACCTCTATGTGCTGGAAAAAAGGTATTTAAGATGCGTAGTCCGCTGCTACAACAGAGCTACAATAAATACCTTCCGTTTTCATTCAGTCTTGTGATTCCATGCTTTCTGATCATACCCTTCCACGTATCTGTGTCTGTTCCAACATGTGCGTTAAAATCTCCTAGAAGGACTGTAGGTTTGTAGATTTTGTAGGTGTTTTTATTATTATTATTATTATTATTATTACTATATATTTTGTTTAATTTCATAGCATTTTAATGTTGCAAGTGATGCTGTTGCATTTAAATAAAACATTTTATAATTTTTGTAAGTTATAAATAGCCTAACCTTCACCATTCAATTATTTTTTTATCGCAAAGACAAGTAGCTCGACCATCAGTCCGTTGAGAAATCAGCATCCTCCTTCTCCTCAATACAATCATCGAAATCATGTAATTCAATGAACACTTCCTGCTTGTGTTCTTTTTTTCGCTATCTATACCAAAGGTGGAGTCCTCGAGGACGTCCTTGGCACTGAGGAAACATCCTGAAGTCCTTAGCCTTGGCCTTAAAGCCTACAAATCCTCGAAAATGTTCTGCCCTCTGCTCGAGAACAGCATTATTTCTTGATTGGGTAAAAAGGAAAATAACCTAACAAAGACACCATAAACTTTTGGTCTGTCAATTTGTTTCCTTTCTTATTTGAAAAATAATACAATGCAACAACCGAGCTTATTCTGCGTGTGAATTTTTGTGAGTGACAATGAAATGTAATACGGAATTACTAGTATTGCATATTGATATTTTACTACAGTAAATATGGTATGGCATAATCTTGAGAACGACAACTTGTTCGAAAAATACGCGAGAGTGAAGAGTTTGTTTTGAGGTAACAAAAACAACTCGAATCACTCGCATATGGCCGGGGCAAAACCACATCCACAGGACAATTTGTGCGTTGGAAATCGCTGCTAAGAACACCATTAACAAACCATTGAATCACAAAAAATATTACATGAATAATTATTAAGAAATTAAGCGTGAAGTTAAATGCAGCTACAACATAATAATTGTTCGAATGCCAGGAGAACAGAGGTGGCCGGACCACATATGAAAAGATCCGAAACCGATTCGGATCTAACATGAAGAGATCTGGAGCCTAAACTTTTTAAATTTTGAGATCCAGATCCGATCGTAATCCGCCAGTATGCAGCTACACTTTGTACATTAAAAAAAATATTTTGACAATCATCAAGAATGAGTTTGAAAGTAATCAGCAAAATCAGATCCGGATCCGATCCTGATCCGCATTTCCTAATGATACTGGATCTGGATCCGAGAAAAGAACAGTAAGATCGAGGTCTGATCCGGATCCGTTGCCACCTCTGCTGGAGAGATGCGAGATGCACTTAAAATTTTTTTACACCACGTCCTTATAAGATGAAGAGGTGAAGCTCTCGCAAAAAATTTGGGCATTTTCCAAAAAAAATAAAGGTTTATTATTTTTCCGTTTCGATGCATGTATGTAGTCGATTCTTCCGGTGTTACAATGTTTGCCACAGTTTCACGCACCGTCTGGCTCTCTCGTTGAAGTTGCACAGATCAGCGATGGAGCAAGGTTTGTCAAGTAAAGAGCATGTTAATCGATGTTGGATTGTGTCATTTTTATTTCCACACTTGCAGATTACGCTTGTAGATGGGTCAGCGAAGCCACACTTTTTCAGTTCTGTTTTTGTTCTAGCCACGCCAGAATGAAGGCGGTTAAGGCAGCGCCACATTTTCCACTCTAGTTGTAATCCAGGAGGCAAACTTTCATTGGGTTTGATATTTAAATGATTGCTTGAAGGCCACTCTTCTAAAACTTTCTTTCCCATGCTTCCATTGGGTTTGATATTTAAATGATTGCTTGATGGCAACTCTTCTAAAACTTTCTTTCCCATGCTTCCTCTCTCCAAGTTTTAATATTCCCTTTGAGAGGATCTACGCAGTGCAGAAAGCTTTTTCTTGATTGTAACCTTGGTGGGGCGGGCTTGTAATTGAACAGCATGTTACCGGGATCACAAACTTTTCTTAAGCGTTTTTGCTTGCTAGCAGCTTTTCTGCATATCTCTGGGGGAGCAATACAGCAAGCAGATGGAGATTGCTAGTGTTGGTTGGTTTGAGAAAACCAGTAACCAAGCGGCAGTTTTCATTTAAGACTGGATCCAAATGACATGCATGGGCTGAACGCTCCAAGACAGAGCTCCCAGATTGTTAGCTTTCTTAAGATGTTATTACGAGTTGACACTTTAGTTTCGGTTTTGGTGACATGCTCTTTAAATGTCAAGCTGCGGTCAAGTGTAATATCAAGATACACTGGATTGCCACAATGCTGGAGCTGCTGTCCATTCCAAATGATGTTAAGCTTTTTGTTGGCATACCTATTTTTAAGATGAAAAGCACAAACCTGGGTTTTCGATGGATGGCTTTCAGGTTATTGGTCTTATAGTACTCTTTGAGCTGATCTAGTGCATTGCTTAAAGTCTTTTTTACGTGGCCAAACCGAGTATCTTGGCAAGTGATGCATAAATTATCAGCATGTATAAATCGTTTGGTCTGCAGGTCTTGCGGTTGAACATTTGTGTAGATGTTATACTCGAGAGGAGCAAGCACACTTCCTTGAGATGAACCATTTCTCTGTAATCGAACACGACTTTTCTTATTGTTCAATTTAACAAAGAATGGTTTCTAAGCATAACACCCAAAAACTTGGTAAGCAGAGGGTATTTTGTCATATTCAGAATCTTTGTAAGGAGCCGGCGATGGTTAACTGTGTCATAGGCGGCTGTCAAATCTACAAAGACTGCTCCGGTGATCTTTTTTTCCTGGAATCCATCCTCGATATTTTGAGTTAGATTCGAGTAAGACTCCGTTATTGATATATCAGATTACTATAGATATATTGATATATATATATAGATATATTAGATGTATTGATATATTAGATGTAAGACTCCGTTATTGATATATTGAGTTAGACTCCGTTTCGATGATAGTGGACTTTTTGAAGGGGGGCCCGGGGCAAATATCTCCAATTCTTTTTCATGCAATACAACCTCGCGCTGGGATCTTCAGCTTATTTTTTAAAATTAAATACTCTATGTTAAATTTAACAAAGTGTCTTTTCGCAGCCTAAACGTTTCCGATCATTTATTAATAGAAATTAGATATGAGAAAGACGTTACATAATGAAATGTAAAGAAAAGATTGGCTTCAAATTAGAGTTGCGAAATCGTAGGTACAGGCGCGTTGCCAGCGGGGGGGCGTAGGGGGCATTGCCCCCCAATTTTTATTTTTGCCCCCCCCCCCCCGATTTGTTTCTTGCCCCCCCCACTGTATTTTTTAGAAGTGAGCATCGCCCTCACAGTTAAAATAGTGGTGATTTTAACTGTTCCATCCCCTATCCTGACATCGATTTGATTGATTGCATTTGAATAAGCTAAAGATGGCCACTGGCCGAAATCGATTTTAGTGAAAGTTTTTGTTAATATACGTTAGTTAAATACAATTTTTGGCTGATTCTTTGTTTCTTTCATGCAACTAAGTATCCTAACATCTATATTACAATCTAGGGTACGGTACGTAGCACAATCTTGTGTCGTGGGTCAGGTTCAACAACAACAACAACAAATAAATTCAGTTGGGCATAATTATAATACAGCTACCAGCAGTTTGTGTGTACTGTGTAGTAGGCGTGGCATCGTAAATTATGATGTCATATACAATAGCACTCATAGGCATGGCCTTATTACAAGTCAGGTGTGGTGACTTTTAAAGGTAATGTACAGTAAGTTGGTGTAAGCTGTAAGTTGGTGATCAGTGGTATACGCATTGTACAAACCATCCGCAATGTATCGTTCAATCAATAGTTACAGAAAGGAAAATGGACTATCGCCAAATGCCTGTGGAAAAAAGATAAGAATTCGATCGGTCAGTTGCACTTCTAGGCTATGTAGCTAACGTAGACTACGAGTAAGCAAACTTAGCAAAAGTGAGTTGAGTTGACAAGCCCATGTCTGGAAGTGGAGGGCCTTAGCTTAGCAACTGAAACCATATTGAAGACCTGAGAGACAAAAGTTGTTAAGTCACTTTTTTGGCAAATTGAGTTATGACCATATTCTGGTACTGTGGTGCAAAATACAACTTTTGGCGAAATTTTGAAGAAAAAACTCGTTTCCTTCCCTGAAAAATTAGCGATCAAAGATTTGTTTATAGGTCCCATTGTCAGAGGAAAATGTTGTTAAGTCAATTTATTTTTTTTCAGATTCATAACTATGATGTAACAGAGACATGTGATTGTTAAGAAATTTAAAAACCAATGGTTAGACATATTCTATGTCAGTTGCGTTTTACCGGCAGTACCGGCAAACCTACTTGGAAGAAAGGATTTATTAGGGTTATTGCTGTTGATATTCGACTTACGTTTAAAAAATTATCGGCCGACCAGTTTTAAGAAATGGAGAAAGGTTAACTTACTGGTTAGGACTGGGCTATGGAAAACCAAAAACAGCAGACTGTAAGCAGCTAGGCTGAATGTTTCTAACAGTATACAGCAGTTTTCGCTTCCAAACCTCTTAGGCCCCAGACTTATCAAAAAGCATAGATCTAATTGTAGCCTATCGTAAAAAAAACAACTATAGAATTAGCATTAGTATCTAGTTATGCCTAGTATAAAATTCAAGCAACATGTGAAAATCAATTTACTTTAATGCAAAACGTGGCATTTGTATTGGAAGAGGTCTGGCTAGGCAAAAAGAATTTTGGAGTCATGGGTTAAAGTCGGGCTAGATCACAAACTGGGTTATGGGTCTTGAAATACAAATCTCCAGTTAGTGACCAAACACCGTACAGTTCAGCCGGCGGAAACCAGGTTTGTTGGATAAAAGCTTTTAGTCAATTGAAAACCAAGAGCACTGTAATTTAATAACCGTTACCCTACTTGGTATTTTAAAATTGCCCCCTATTCCCTGCGTTTTTGTTGGGCAAATGAACATGAAACAGTGAAAGGGGAAATGATAAGATGAATTATAGCCAACTTAATTGTTTCCACTAATCCGCCTAAACCTGGTGCAGTGCTGATGCTACCATAAAAATACTGTAAAATTTAGTCTCTAGGCTATAGTATAATATTCAGGAAATTCTCCTCTGGCAGCTCTGATATGGGCCATGATAAAATTTTACTACTGCTACTCGTATCTTGCTAAGCTGATTTAAACTAGTGCTTTTTTCGAGTGGTGATTTATAAGCAGCTTAGTCGGTTGGTTAATGCTGCAGTGCATGACTATGCATGAGCTTCTTGGAGTTACACAATATATCAGAGGTGGAGTCGAGCACCCAAAGTTTGAGGCCCTGGACTCAAAAAAGTCCGAGGGCAAGGCCTTGGACCGACTTTTTGAGGACAGCCGCTCTCAAAAGACAAAGGGTGCCCAAGTGCCTAAGATATTGCATTTCGTTAAAGTTTTTGATGATAATTTGAAAAGAGTTGTACTGTTTTTAAAATGACTTCAGACGCCATTTTGAAGTTTCACGCGTTGGCAGCAGTTTCGATATATACTGCGAAGCAGTATTGTGGTAAAAACCGTAACAAAAGATGGCGGTAACTCGTGAAAGGGAATTTCTTAATTCTAAATGTGGAAATGATATATTTTTAGGCAATGAGGGTCCAGTGCAAATGTCCACTGATAATGGGGTCCCACTTTTTCAATAGTTTTTCAAACGCAAACTTTATTTCTAGTTTATTTATTTTAACGAAATTTTTAAAAATTATACGATAATATCTCAAATTGTTACAAAGTAAATATTTTTTCTTAATTTGAATTAATCAATTGAGGTACACCGTACCCGTAGTTGTGAGCGCAAGTCTTTATTGGCCTTAAAAAAAACAAAAAAACGGAGCTCTGAGGGCGAGGGCAAACAAGTTCCCATGCCCCGCTAAAGAACGTTAATAATTTTTGTCGGAAAAATAGCAATTTGGGAATTTTTTTGCAATAATATGTTTTCAAAGCAATTATTTAAGAAGAGAAGATACCGTATAAGTAAAATTAGAAAAAACAGTTTTTCACATTTTTCCACATTCCAAATTTAGCATAAAATTGGCATTTCTACTGAACTTACGTTATTCTTGGGCAGTGCCCGACCAGGGAAGTTAAGAGGGCTGCAGCCATCTCCCCGATCTTAAAAATTCAAGCGTTTAAACGTGTCTTGGACTTGACCGTAAGTAAAAGGGAACTTGAAGGAGTCGGGCAAGTTAGTTATATTATATGGCTTTGGAATCGGAACAATTTTTTTTCTTTCAAATAGCTCTAAAAACGCGTGAAATGTGATTCAGATGGATTTTTTTCGAAAATTTACAAAAATCGCCCAGCCGCTGGGGCTTCCGCGTATAATGCGATTGAGTTGGGTCATTCTGCACAACAAATGGGGCCATTCTGCTCGACAAACGAAGCCATTTTCAAACAAAAAAATTTTAACCTTTGGTTCAAACCCCTTCCCCTTGGAAACATACTGCTTGCGTGCCTGCTCCTGCCACTACATGCTCAGATTTTTTTGGCGTCACAATGCGTATATTGTCACATACGCAGGTAACGATAGTAAGTAGGTTCTTTAGTCTAAGCTCGTATCACCTGGCTCGAATCTATAGTTGCGCCACCTGCTTCTTTACTATCCAAAAAATTGGTGCGCAGAGAAACTCCGGTGAGACACACCAGCCTGCAGCCTAAAATCTGGATCAGAGATCAGAGACAAAAAGGAAGAGCCAAAGACGTTTTTTTAAGAGACTCAAAAGATGAACACTCAGAAGAAAATAATTGAGATCCTGGAATAAGTAACCATACGCGCTGCAAAGATAATTTTTTGCAGCCTTCAGTATAAAAGAAAGCTGTATGCTGTGTTCGAGACGCGATACCTGCAGTCAAAGTCTGCGTTTGGTATGTTGCAGTCGTGCAAGGCCAGTTCTTCCAAAGAAACTGAATTATAGTTGCTTAAAATTTAGAAAGTGTTTACTCCAAAAGTTGCTGCTTTACAATATTATAATCCTTTACTTTGTTTGGCAGCAACGCTGAGACAATTACACTAATTGGGAATTAACAATATACATTTTTTGGATTTCAATTAAAACTTTTGGAGGTAAAACACTGACTGTCAGCCTGCAGCATATCTTGAAAATAAAAAGATATCGAAAGGGTAGGTTCAAACTTGGAAATTACAATTTCAAGAAATTTCTACATCTTTTGAGAGAAAACGGAAAAGAAAATTTTTGACATAAATGTCGTTTAAAGTCAAGTACTGACAAGTTACAAACAGCTACAAAATCGACCATAATTGATTTTTGTTTTATTATTAATAGCTTGAGTGAGTGAGGTTTGTTTTATGAACTTTTTGTTTTATTTGAATGGTTTATGACCTTTTTGTTTTATTTGAAACTCCCTTGGATGATGCATTTGTTCATTCAAAATTGTTTTAAAATCTTCTTCTGAAATGTGAAATAGCAGTGCAGTGTAGACTATAATGCAAGAAACTTTATTGACAAAGACAAGTACATATTTAATAATTCCGCAGGCTAGCATCGACTCTGTTTTAGTGGTTTAAAATTGTATTGTTCGGTACCGCAACATCAGCAGTACTGTTAATTATTCAAAAAGAATTTTGATCGCAAATTCAAGTGTTGTGGAAGAGTCGAGTAATCTTACTACATCAAGTTTGTTTGTGACGATGTCAATATGAAACAGCTGCGCTGCCCAGGAACAATCCAAAACAGGTATATTTTAGCCTAGTTTACTCAGCTTATTACTGCAGATTTTTTCAATAAATTATAATCTTTTTCAAATAAGTATATTTTTGAATTCTATTTGAATACTGGAACAATGCATTTAAGAAAGTTTTTAATGGGAAAAGGGGCTATGCAAATTAAATGGAGAAAGCTCTGTTCTTCATACACATAGCACTTGCAAAAGTTTGGAATAAGATTATTATTATTATAAACTGTATATGAATTATATATGAATCACTTTACATGTAAGTTATAATCAAAGTAAGGCGCATCTTTGACAATAATTTACAAACATATATAAAATGTTTTATCATAATTCACATATATATTTGCTATGATTATAATCTGTTGTAAATTTCAGCGCTGTCCAGAAGGTCGAGCGGTATTGCATTCGTCTCTGGAGCGCTGGATTCAAATCTTGGGCCGCTTAAACCGGAAACAATTTTGGCAACAGCTTGCCACCGCTGCTGCGTTTCTTCCAAAGAACTTATGTTTGCGCAGGCGCAATGAGGCGGAGATGGGCCCTTCCAACTAGATACACGCTTCGGCGAAAACAGCAAAAGTATGATGAAAGATTTGTTTTGATTTGCAAATTTCTGCAAGAGCGTAAAAACCAGAGTGAAAATCTTTTCGATAATTTTAGTTTTTTCAGCCAATACCTACGTTATGCTTATGGTCAGAGGTGTACAAAGTAGTCAGAAACAATAGTCAAGTACAAGTGTTGTTGCTGACGATCAAATGTAGTGCAAGTAGAGTAGAAAGTACTAAACCATTTAACTAAGCAAGTAAAAGTATAAAGTAAACAGATTTTTAAGCTACTCAAGTAGCAAAGTAGAAAGTTTTTTTTCACAAGACCCTTGTATTTTCTGCATCCTGGTCTATGAATGTTGCTAAATACCACGTATAAATATGCGATATCGCGCTTTAAAATGAGAGCCCAAACCACTATAACTGCCCAAAAGTTAGCAATTTTTGAATGCGGACGTATATCAGTAGTTCAGTACCATAAACGGCTCCATTGTTAATCGTACCAAAAGCATGAATGTGGTAAAGTATTTCAATTATAACACTTAATAGTAGTAACGCAACATGATTAGTTGGCTACTAATATTAATTACCAAGCTGTGTCCTTTCCTCGCTAGATTATTGTGATGAGTTATGATGTCGTCATATATGAAACCTGTGCAATTTATTCAGTATACACAAAAAAACAGTGAAACATCAAAATGGCTTGAGCATTAGCCATTCTGTTAATATCAAAATGTTACAGCTTTCATGGCGTTTACCCAACCGATATGCTTCAGGCTACAGTAACTGCACCAGCAGCCTATGTTCCTTACTACTAGGAACTAAGGTTTTGTGGGATAAACTAAGGAAACATGACCACTGACTACACTATCTACACTAACTTGCGCATTTTTGCAATTTTTAGCCGAGTAAAATAATTTACCAAGCATGCAGGCGTTGACTAATGGCTACTGGTATCTATAGAGTAGCCTAAAAACTAAGAAACTTTCAACCTCGTAATTAAATATCACGTCATTGCACCGAGTATCACAGCCTTATGGTCAGTTTAATGTGT
This sequence comes from Trididemnum nubilum, assembly GCA_963965965.1. NCBI lineage: Eukaryota > Metazoa > Chordata > Ascidiacea > Aplousobranchia > Didemnidae > Trididemnum > Trididemnum nubilum. The sequence continues at coordinate 4,799,137 of OZ014469.1, forward strand.
TACTCAGTGCTGGTCAGTAACTAAACTATTATTCCCGTGGCGCAGTAATCGCTAGTGCCGTACGCAAATCTCGTCTCTTTTCCAACAATACCTTAAGGAGAAGAAGCGCGGACTTGGACCTGTCTGTACTAGTCGAGCTCGCGCTCATTCATAATTTTCACCACGGTTCGAATATTTTGCCCGACGTTGCCATAAAAAAAAAAAAAAATTAGGTATGCCTTACTAAGCCTACAAACTACTTTTAATATAAAATGTACGTAAGTAGCGTTATGTTACGTTAATGTTACTCAAGTGAAAGTAGAAAGTATCCAAAAATATAATTACTTAAAAAGTGCTCGTTACCGACAAAATCTACTTGAGTAGGCTACTTAAGTAGAGCTACCTTCGCTACTTTACACCTCTGCTTATGGTGCTGCCTCACTCGCTATAATTTAGCTTGCAACAAGCTGAAAATCTTTTTTTTTTGGCAAAATTGAACTCAAAAACATTATCAAAGCGAGCCAAATTGTTCTAAATCGCTTCCATAGATTTGATCCACGACCAAGCGCAAACAAGACCACACAAAAGTTACGGCCACGATCATCATCATCATCATTTTGCTCCAGGAATGTTATTCCTACTATTTCTGGAGCCCAGCAGACGTTCCCCGCATGCAGGGGTCAGCTGGTTTTTGCAGCATAGTCGCCATCTTTCACGATCTTGAGCATCCAACCTTTGCAAACCTCTGACAGTCATGTCACATTCTAGTACTTCTTTCCACCTCTTTTTCGGTCTTCCTTTTTTGTCCCATCAACTTCTAAGAGTAGTGCCTTTTCTGGACCCCTTTCTTCATCCATTCTCTCCACATGTCCCAACCATCGCAACCTTTTCTCTCTCAGAAACTCTTCCAATATCACTACACCCATCATTTCACGAATCTTCTCTTTGTTCATTTTATCTTTCAAGGTTTTCCCACATATCATTCGCAACATTCTCATTTCTGTGGTCTTCAGCCTCCTTTCATCTTCCATTTTCAATGCCCAACATTCAGCACCATAAGTTGGAGCATTTCTCACATAGCTTTTGTATAAGGTGCCTCTAACCTTCAATGATATGCTTCTTCCACATATAACGCATCACAGCTAACGTTTCGCATTAACTTGCCCACCTATGCTTTTATGTCTTTAACTTTCTTCATAACTTCTTTTTGCACCACTGCATAGTCAATGACAGTTGCACAATTTCCAGATTTATAGGTGATTAATTTTTCGTCGTCCTTCTTGAAAAAAGTGTTTCCAACAACCATATCAAGACTGTCTGCAAACTCTAGGATCCTTTCACCATCTCTGTTGCGCTTACCCCAACCAAATCCGCCATGAATTCCATCATAGCCAAGAGAAGATCTTCCAACATGCCCATTGAAATCTTCTAACACAAAACATATACCGTGTCTAGATTGTACTTCAGCAGTGAGATCTTCATAGAATTTTTCTTTCTCTTCTTCACTCCGTCCACTCTGAGGTGCATAGACTGAAATCACAGTCACCACTTTTTCGTTCACCACGGCCACGATATTGGAACAAAAAAAAAAAACAAAGACGAGGAAAAATAGTGACCCTAAATAACTTGTGTAACACAGTAGCATTTCAACCAGCTCTATATAGCTTAGACCGAATATTTTTCATATATTTTCTGCCCAATGCCAAAAGTTATTATTCACCTTGATCTTACCCGTGGTAAAAAACCTACAAGCAAATGAAGCTGTTGTAATAGCTTGCACTCCCTGGTTGTTTCATGCTTGTAAACCAGGCACGTGCGTCGGTTTAATATCACAACAACCTAAAGTACTCTTTTATTGGGCTCTATTTGCCAGCGTTTCATGTAAATATTGTTCTTTTTCGGCGTATAGATTACACTGAAGCTCGCACGCCAACCATTTTATTTGATTTTTGACAAATTTTAAACAATATTTTAAATGAATAGAAACTTCTTAACGAATTTGTATTCGGGAATCATTTTTTAAGTTGCGTGAAAAGAATGAATATAACAATTTCTAGTGTTTTCACTGCAGGTGCGCAATTAGGATTTTGTTCAGGCGGTTGGGGGAGCTAAAACCCAAAGATCAATTTATTCCTAAAAAAGTCGCAATTGGGCGCCGTGCTAAGCAAAGGGGTTTAACTCATGCGCATCACAGACGGGGCCTGGCGGTGGAGCCCCAAGCTGCCGGGCAATTATGTTTTTTGTTTTTTTTATTAAGAAATTTGCTATTTGAACACCATTCAAATCAAGTTTGGTATGTTTTGGAGCCATCTGAAAAAAATAATGCGCTAAATTTTGAAAGCCAGTTGAAAAATTGAGTTGCCCAGCCGCTTCACGCCCCCGTTTCCCATACATACAGGCCAATTCCAAAACGAAAGAAAACGCAATTTCAAAATTTTTTATCAAAGTATGGTAATATTTTTTGGCAAAATGCTCTAATAATATGAGAAACAACGTTTGGCAACAAAACGAAATTAATGTTTTGAAATTTTTATTTTTATTTTTTTTAACCAAACTGAGTTGAAATCGATATTTGTGCATTTGCCAATAAAGGGTTTTCGTTTATCACAATAAAAATGCATGTAGTAAGAGTTTTCATTTTCGCTGTGTTTCGTCATAATTCATCAACTAATAGATGTTCAATAGGAATTTAAAAATTGCCGATAATATTACAAGTTAATTTTTTAGCAAATACGCAATCGAATAAATGCCGAAATTATGGATTTTTTTGCTTTGAAAATGTCACACTTGTAATAAACGGTCTCAATTTTTAACTAACTAACTGTCAGATAACGATTATATAAATTAATGTGGGTAGGAAAAATTTCAGGCCTTAAATCAATGCATTAAATGAAACTATTGTTGTGTTAAAACATTAGTGCGATTTTTTTTGATAAAAAATTTCAATTTTGGCCCCAATAGCTAAAATCTTCGGTAGCTATTTGGTGTAAAAAATCAGCAAAATTAAAACTACAGAACTAAGAATTGAAAACTGTAAGGCAGTACGTCACACAGAATGCTATAACAAGAATACAATATCAAGCCCTAGAAAAATTCCGGCCGTTAAACACAGTTGAAGTTTTTACAGTTTTTTTTTTACTTTTAAGAGTAAAAAAGCTTCACAGTGGCTTGTAAAAGAGGAGGGGAGGGGGAACCGTTGCAGCTAACCTCTTGAATCACGGCCTTCAGCAAAACAAAGTTTGGTTTTTGATAACGTTGTACTTACCAGCAGGCGCGTAGCCAGAAATTCGCAACGGGGGGGGCTGTTTTGGGGGCCTGGGGGCGAAGCCCCAGCCGCCGGAGGCTGGGGGTTTGGGGGCAAAGCCCCCAGCCGCCGAAGGCACGGGGGTCTGGGGGCGGAGCCCCCCGCGCTCAAAAATTTTGCATTTTTTTGCAAAAATAACTTCATTTTAGGGCTATTTTGATTAAATAATAACGCTTTTAAAACGTGGATTAGAAATTGGCAGTGCAAATAAGATTAAACGGGTGGCATAAATGGGCTATTTAGGAGGTGGCTAATGGTAAAATGTTAGTTCTCTTGTGTAGATGCTGTTAAATTATAAAATCGATTAGTTCAATAAAACTCACACGGAGTAATCTATTTCGTATACAGTTTATAGAGAAAAATAATTGGGGGGGCTAATGGAAAGATATTTGAGAGAAATGATTGGTAATTAACAAATACTGAATAGCCCCGCCCTCCCTATTCCTTAGTTTATAGTATAATTGTTGATGATACCTATGTTCAGCATTTTTACACTTGCGATCAAATTTGATTGCTTATTTCTTACCATTTTTCAAATTTTTCATTTATTTTATGGTTTTATTTTTGACAAATTAGCCCCCCCTGAACATGTGTTTCAAAAGATGTTTTAAATCACTATTTAATCTACTCCAGAGCATAAAACAGTCTCAAAGGTGCTAAAAATGTAATGTTTTTCCCATTTTGCATTTTGGTCGACATGTCAATGGGGGGGGGGGGGCTATAGCCCCCCGCTCCCCCTGGCTACGCTACTGGCTAAAAACGTGGTATTTTCCTTATTCTGCATTTTGGTCTACAATCTATTAGCCCTCCCCCCCTAAATAAATGTTTCAAACTATGCTTCAAATCATTTTTAGTCCAATCCAGTGCAAACACACAGTCTTAGAAGTGCTAAAACGTGATGTTTTTCCTATTCTGCATTTTGTTCGGCAGTTCATTAGCTCCCTCCCCCCTAAAATAACGTTTCAAAATAGTCTAATCCAGTGCAAACACACAGTCTTAGAAGTGCTAAAAACGTGGTTTTTTTCCTATTCTGCATTTTGGTTGGCAGTCTATTAACCCCCCCACAAATAAACGTTTCAAACTATGCCTTAAATCATTTTTTAGTCCAATCCAGTGTAAAAGAGAGTCTTAGAAGTGCTAAAAACGTGTTTTTTTTCTTATTCTGCATTTTGGTCGGCAGGCCAATGGGGGGCTATAGCCCCCCCCCCCCCCGCCTGGCTACGCTACTGCTTACCAGTGGTATACAGTATCTACAAGCAAATGAGGCGGTTGTAATAGTTTGTGCGCCTCAGTAGTTTTATGCTTGTAAACCAGGCACGTGCGTCAGTTTACAATCACAACAACCTAATGTACTCTTTTATTGGGCTCCATTTGTCAGCGTTTCATGTTGAATATTGTTCTTTTTCGGCGTATAGATTACACGGAAGCTCTCACGCCAACCATTTTACATGAATCTTGACGATTTTTCAACAATATTTTAAATGAATTAAAACTTCTTAACGATTTTGTATTTGGGAATCCTATTTTTAGTGTCGTGAAAAGAATGAAGATACAATTTCTAGTGTTCACTGCAGGTGCGCAACTAGGATTTGTTCAGTCGGTTGGGGGAGCTAAAACCCAAAGATCAATTTATTCCTAAAAAAGTCGCAATTGGGCGCCGTGCCAAACAAACCGGTTTAACTCATGCGCATCACAGACGGGGTCTGGAGTTGCAGCCAAAAGCTGCCGGGCAATATTTATGCTCTATTTGAAAACAAAAATTGCTATTTGAACACCATTCGAATCAAGTTTAATCTGTTTTAGAGCCATCTGAAAAAAATAATGTCCGAAATTTTGAAAGCCAGTTGAAGAATTGAGTTGCCCAGCCCCTTCACGCCCCCATTTCCCTTACTTACAAGTTATTTCCAAAACGAGAAAACACTATCTTTTTGATAAAATGCTGTGAATATATGAGAAACAACGTTTGGCAACAAAACGAAATTAATGTTTTGAAATTTTTATTTTTTTTAACCAAACTGAGTTGAAATCGATATTTGTGCCTTTGCCAATAAAGGGTTGTTTGACGGTGAAATAAAAATATTCATTTCTTGCCTTGCTTTCGTTTATCACAATAAAAATGCATGTAGTAAGAGTTTTCATTTTCGCTGTGTTTCGTCATCATTCATCAACTAATAGATGTTCAATAGGAATTTAAAAATTGCCGATAATATTACAAGTTAATTTTTTAGCAAATACGCAATCGAATAAATGCCGAAATTATGGAATTTTTTGCTTTGAAAATGTCACACTTGTAATAAACGGTCTCAATTTTTAACTAACTGACTGTCAGATAACGATTATATAACCTAACGTGGGTAGGAAAAATTTCAGGCCTTAAATCAATGCATTAAATGAAACTATTGTGGTGTTAAAACATTAGTGCGATTTTTTTTTGACAAAAAAATTTCAATTTTGGCCTCAATAGCTAAAATCTTCGGTAGCTATTTGGTGTAAAAAATCAGCAAAATTAAAACTACAGAACTAAGAATTGAAAACTGTAAAGCAGTACGTCACACAGAATGCTATAACAAGAATACAATATCAAGCCCTAGAAAAATTCCGGCCGTTAAACACAGTTGAAGTTTTCACAGTTTTTTTTACTTTAAAGAGTAAAAAAGCTTCACAGTGGCTTGTAAAAGAGGAGGGGAGGGGGAACCGTTGCAGCTAATCTCTTGAATCACGGCCTTCAGCAAACACAAAGTTTGGTTTTTGATAACGTTGTACTTACCAGTGGTACAGTATTTACATACGTACCAGTGGCACAGTAGTGGTGTCACTAAGGGGGGAGGGGGGGGCGCCCCGGGTGTCACCATTTTGGAGTGACACCATATTATGAAGTGAAACCATATCTCCACTGATTTGTGGTGAAGATTCTTTTTTCCGTTCTCATTTGAACTGAAAACCAACCAATTTAGCGGCAAAGTCTTTGTTTTGGTTTTGGAATTCACAAATTTCTGGGCTGAAAAAAACCCATTACTTTGACGGCAATGACTTTTTTTTTGTCGTCACTTGATTTTGGACCGAAAAGGGGTGACACCACGAAATTCGGCCCCGGTGCCACCATCCCTAGCAACGCCACTGTGGTACAGTACCTATATACGTACCGGTGGTACAGTATTTATATGCCTAGCAGTGGTACAGTATCTATAAGCAAATAAGGCTGTTGTAATAGCCTGTGCCCCTTAGTTAATTGTTTTATGCTTGTAAACCAGGCACGTGCGTCAGTTTACAACCACACCAACTTTAGATTACACGGAAGCTCGCAAGCCAACAATTTTACTTGATTCTTGACGATTTTTGAACAATATTTTAAATGAATTAAAACTTCTTAACGAATTTGTATTCGGGAATCCTATTTTTAGTGTCGTGAAAAGAATGGCGCCGTGCTAAGTAAAGGGGTTTAATTCATGCACATCACAGACGGGGTCTGGAAGTGGATCCAAAAGCTGCCGGGCAATTTTTATGCTTTTTCTGAAATAAACAATTGCTATTTGAACACCATTCGAATCAAGTTTGGTATCTTTTAGAACCATCTGAAAAAAATAATGTCCGAAATTTTAAAAGCCAGTTGAAGAATTGAGTTGCCCAGCCCCTTCACGCCCCCGTTTCCCTTACATACAGGCCATGTCCGAAACGAGAAAACATTATCTTTTTGATAAAATGCTGTGAATATATGAGAAACAACGTTTGGCAACAAAACGAAATTAATGTTTTGAAATTTTTATTTTTTTTAACCAAACTGAGTTGAAATCGATATTTGTGCCTTTGCCAATAAAGGGTTGTTTGACGGTGAAATAAAAATATTCATTTCTTGCCTTGCTTTCGTTTATCACAATAAAAATGCATGTAGTAAGAGTTTTCATTTTCGCTGTGTTTCGTCATAATTCATCAACTAATAGATGTTCAATAGGAATTTAAAAATTGCCGATAATATTACAAGTTAATTTTTTAGCAAATACGCGATGGAAAAAATGCCGAAATTATGGATTTTTTTGCTTTGGAAATGTCACACTTGTAATAAACGGTCTCAATTTTTAACTAACTGACTGTCAGATAACGATTATATAACCTAACGTGGGTAGGAAAAATTTCAGGCCTTAAATCAATGCATTAAATGAAACTATTGTTGTGTTAAAACATTAGTGCGATTTTTTTTGATAAAAAAAATTTCAATTTTGGCCTCAATAGCTAAAATCTTCGGTAGCTATTTGGTGTAAAAAATCAGCAAAATTAAAACTACAGAACTAAGAATTGAAAACTGTAAAGCAGTACGTCACACAGAATGCTGTAACAAGAATACAATAACAAGCCCTAGAAAAATTCCGGCCGTTAAACACAGTTGAAGTTTTTACAGTTTTTTTTTTACTTTTAAGAGTAAAAAGAACCTATAGCTTCATCACAGTGGCTTGTGAAAGAGGATGGGAGGGGGAACCGTTGCAGCTAATCTCTTGAATCACGGCCTTCAGCAAAACAAAGTTTGGTTTTTGATAACGTTGTACTTACCAGTGGTACAGTATTTACATACGTACCAGTGGCACTGTAGTGGTGTCACTAAGGGGGGGGGGGCGCCCCGGGTGTCACCATTTTGGAGTGACACCATATTATGAAGTGAAACCATATCTCCACTGATTTGTGGTGAAGATTCTTTTTTCCGTTCTCATTTGAACTAAAAACCAATACAAAAAGTTTCACAGTGGCTTGCTTGTAAAAAAACTATGCTTTCATCATTTTGGTTTCATCATCGAATCATCATTTTGGTTTCGTGAAAAGAATGAATATAACAATTTCTAGTATTCACTGCAGGTGCGCAACTAGGATTTTGCTCAGGCCGTTGGGGGAGCTTGAATCCAAAGATCAATATATTCCTAAAAATGTCTCACTTGGGCGCTGTGCTAAGCAAAGGGGTTTTTAACTCATGCGCATGACAGACGTGGTCTGGAGATAGAGCCAAAAGCTGCCGGGCAATTTTTATGCTTTTTCTGAAATAAACAATTGCTATTTGAACACCATTCGAATCAAGTTTGGTATCTTTTAGAGCCATCTGAAAAAAAAAATGTCCTAAAATTTGAGAGCTAGTTGAAGAATTGAGTCGCCCAGCCCCTTCACGCCCCCATTTCCCTTACATACAGGCCATGTCCAAAACGAAAAAACACCATGTTTTTGATAAAATGCTGTGAATATATGAGAAACAACGTTTGGCAACAAAACGAAATTAATGTTTTGAAGTTTTGATTATCATTTGTTTTGACCAAACTGAGTTGAAATCGATATTTGTGCCTTTGCCAATAAAGGGTTATTTGACGGTGAAATAAAAATATTCATTTCTTGCCTTATTTTCGTTTATCACAATAAAAATGCATGTTTGTGCGGCTTAGTAGTTTTGTGCTTGTAAACCAGGCACGTGCGTCAGTTCACAATCACACCAACCTTAAGTAATCTTTATTGGGCTCTATTTGTCAGCGTCTCATGTAAATATTATTCTTTTTCGGCGTATAGATTACATGGAAGCTAGCACGCCAACTATTTTGCATGATTCTTGACGATATTTGAAAAATACTTTAAGGTAGTGACTATTTCACCGCAAATTTTCAAGTTAAAGAGAATGAAACGAAACTGAGAAATATTCATCCACGCTTTTTTCATTTTCTTTTTTAGGGGTTAAGATTAGGGTTTAGGTTAGGGCTTGGGTTAGGGTTCGATTTGGGAATAGTTTTAGACCAAGCATATAAATTTGGATTAAATTTGAGTCAGAATTAATAAAAAAGTAGATAAAAATTTCCGGTGAAATAAAGCCTTCTTTTTTTAAAGGAATAAAAACTTCTTAACCAGAGGCGTAATAACAAGGGTGGCACCCGGGGCGGGATTTCGTGGTGGCACCTTTATCGGCGGAAAAATAGGTGAAGAGCAAAAAAAAAAAGGTCTTCGCTGCAATACGAGTTGGCTTTCGGTTCAAAAGTATGTGATGACAAGAAGAAAAAGGTCTTTGCCTACCAATCAGTGGGTTTTCGGTCCTAAAAGAAAACAAAAAAGAAACAAAATGGTGACACTCGGGGCGGACCACCAACCCCGCCCCTTGCGATGCCACTATTGTTAACGAATTTGTATTCGGGAATCATATTTTTAGTGTCGTGAAAAGAATGAAGATACAATTTCTAGTGTTCATTGCAGGTGCGCAACTAGGATTTTGTTCAGGCCGTTGGGGGAGCTTGAACCCAAAGATCAATTTATTCCTAAAAAAGTCGCAATAGGGCGCCGTGCCAAACAAACCGGTTTAACTCATGCGCATCACAGACGGGGTCTGGAAGTGGAGCCAAAAGCTGCCGGGCAATTAACCCTTTTTTTTTTAAAGCAATTTGCTATTTGAACACCATTCGAATCAAGTTTAATCTGTTTTAGAACCATCTGAAAAAAATAATGTCCGAAATTTTGAAAGCCAGTTGAAGAATTGAGTTGCCCAGCCCCTTCACGCCCCCATTTCCCTTACTTACAAGTTATTTCCAAAACGAGAAAACACTATCTTTTTGATGAAATGCTGTGAATATATGAGAAACAACGTTTGGCAACAAAACGAAATTAATGTTTTGAAATTTTTATTTTTTTTAACCAAACTGAGTTGAAATCGATATTTGTGCCTTTGCCAATAAAGGGTTTTCGTTTATCACAATAAAAATGCATGTAGTAAGAGTTTTCATTTTCGCTGTGTTTCGTCATAATTCATCAACTAATAGATGTTCAATAGGAATTTAAAAATTGCCGATAATATTACAAGTTAATTTTTTAGCAAATACGCGATGGAAAAAATGCCGAAATTATGGATTTTTTTGCTTTGGAAATGTCACACTTGCAATAAACGGTCTCAGTTTTTAACTAAACTTACTGTCAGATCAAGATTATATACTTTAATGTGGGTAGGAAAAATTTCAGGCCTTAAATCAATGCATTAAATGAAACTATTGTTGTGTTAAAACATTAGTGCGATTTTTTTTGATAAAAATATTTCAATTTTGGCCCCAATAGCTAAAATCTTCGGTAGTTATATTTAGTGTAAAAAATCGGCAAAATTAAAACTACGCGTACCTAAGAATTGAAAACTGTTAGGCACTACGTTGCACAAAATGCTATAACAAGAATACAATAACAAGCCCTAGAAAAATTCCGGCCGTTAAACACAGTTGAAATTTTCACAGTTTTTTTACTTTCAAGAATAAAAAAAGCTTCACAGTGGCTTGTATATGAAGAGGGGAGGGGGAACCGTTGCAGCTAACCTCTTGAATCACGGCCTTCAGCAAAACAAAGTTTGGTTTTTGATAACGTTGTACTTACCAGTGGTACAGTATCTATTAGCACATGAGGCTGTTGTAATAGCCAGTGCCCCTTAGTTGTTTCATGCTTGTATACCAGGCACATGCGTCAGCTTACAACCTCACCAACTATAAAAAATGACCGGTCCGGGCTTTTAGTGTTAACAGTTCTGTAGGTTGGAAAGTTACGATACCACAAGAATATTTGGTATTTTCCAGGACAAGTGTTGAAATTAAACTTTCTGCGGAAACTTGTTTGAACAGTCTTATTAGATCTAGTCTCTATTTAAGCCTTAGCGCAAAAATTTTTTTTTCTGATTTCCAAGCCCAGGGGATTTTAACTAAAAATTGTGGTTTGTAACTCCTATTGAATCTGAAAAGTAGCAAAAATAGGGTTTCAATAAATCAAGATATTTATTAGCAAGGTTATGGTTTTCATTTATTTTGGGACACCCTGTATATGGCCTCACATTGTATCGTTAGCACGTCTACATGATAAAGACTTGCGGTTTCCTGCGGTACAACTTCAGCTTGTATATTTTTACTTTTTTTTTACCGGTATCTTTCCATACTTATTTTTTGGAGTTTAACAATAAAAAGTTTTATTTTTTAGGTATGCACAAAACTTGATTAGCAGAACATCACGAATCCATGATTGCCAGCTTTCATGAAAAATGAAAAAAATCAACCTTGAAAAACCATTGTGACTTATTTTCCAAGCTCTTCTTCTAATTCTCATCCAATTTTAAATTAATTTACAGTATGATATAAGTTCTGAATTTTTATATCAAACACCTGAGCTTGCGCTATATGAAATGGAAATTATTGTAAATTAGAGATCACATATTAAAACTTGGAGAACTATTAGTGTCAAGCTATATATTAAGCTATACACCGACTTTTTCTTTCGTGTGCTTTTTATTTTAATGTTACTTGTATTTAATGTAGTGTATTTCAACAATAAAGAAGCACGAATTTCGTGTCGACCAAACATTTGTTTGCTGAATGAAGGTGGATCTACTTAGTTCGGAAATTCTTGTTGACCTCTATATCAACAGGGGACACTTTGCTCCAGCTTATCGCAAAATATCCCTATAATATACGATCTATTTTCTGACTTTATCTCAGAAAGCGTATAGCCTAGTTGTTCACAGCTTAGCAAAGCTATAAAGATAAAATCCCTTGGTTAAGTTACTTTTGAGATTAGTTTTTGAAATTGCAATTACAGTTTATTCGTCAAATTGGCTTGGCTGAAAGACAGCGAAGGAGCCTTTCGGTCTCCGAATCAAGTTGCCACCTGCCCACCTATTTATTACACACGGTGGAGGCTTCACACTCTTCCTTTTTATTGCTGAACGTCAATCAGAAAAGTTGTAATTACGTACCAGTTTTTATAAAATATATAGTCTTTGGTTGTATCCCGCCGAGAAACGAACTCGAGTCTACTGTTTGAGTAGCAGACGCTCTATCCATTCGACCACTGCTGATTGGTTAAAAAGTGTTTTTAGCGTCACTTTAAAAGACGACTTCAAACACGAAAAGAATTGCGAAAGTTTATAAGTAATTTGTGACTGGGAAGTTTACAAGACTGAAAAATCTGGAGAAGTATATAAATTTCTCGTTATTTGAGGGATACAGTAATTTAGACAAAATTTTGTCCTAAAAGTCAACCTCTGACTCTTATCTAATCTTTTTATGAGCTGAATCAATGCAATTAATCATCTATTGTGCGAGCAACTTTAAATAACAATCCAACTCGTCAATTTTTACGCGACAAACTTCAAAAAAAAAACAAAAACAAACTAACTATGGGGAATGCATACTGAACATATTATCAAATTTGAATGGAGGGGACCCGGACCCCTGGTCATAGCTGTACTTGACCTGTAAGTAAGGGGTGCTGAAGGGGCTGAAAATTTAACTCTTTTAAATGACTTCTAAATTTTAACAATTTAGATCTTTCAAAAGGCGATAAAAATCTGCAAAAAATGATCAAAATGGCGCTTCAAAGCCTATTATTTGCCGAAATATCACTATAATTGCCTTTATAGATGCTCCACCCTCATACTCACTTTATAAAACGCTTGAGTTGCACATATTTTCTCGGCCTCACGAACAAGTTTCTATCAATTAGTAAATTGCTCTGCTCCTTGAAAACATTTTATTTTAGCTGTCTTTTATATTGATTACCTACTTTACATAAACTAGGACTAGAAGCAAAATCAATGAGGGTATCTAAAGTTGGGTCAATCGTGTTAGATTGGATTAGTGCTGTCTCCATCCTTCTTGACCCAGCTGTTCCAGAAATATTTTACTTCAAACACGACGTAATTAAGATTCTCCAGAAATACGACGTATGATCTACATAAACCTATACGGCAAAAATAATAAAAACATCTCTAACATCGTTAAAATGATGCCCCCGACAGGCTGTTTTGCCGTTAGGCTCTTCAAGATCAACCTATAATGTATATTGGTTGAAAGACTTATGCGGCTTATCCTAATTGATATAATGATTTGCGGCGTTGTCTTAGGATAAACTAAAATGGCGTCGCCGATATAATAAACGTCAGGGTTGCCAATAAAATTATGATTAAACAGGCTCCTATGTCGTGTTTGAAGTAAAATATCTCTAAACTGGCTGAGTCAAGAAGGTTGATGTCAACGCCAAGGCTATCAATTAGGATTCGTCTAGCTTTGGATATCTCCACTTCTGTGCTCATTTAATACTGTTCGACCCTTTAAATAACGTGGAAAAATTCTTTTGATTATTATAGGGAAGCTAACTCTCAATGGGGGGACGCGTTCCCCCAAAAATTTAAGTACTGCAACTGTAATATGTTACAATTAATATTGTGTACTTCAATATGCTAAAACAATCTATCTCACAAATATTTTGTCGCTAGGTGACAGCAGAGATTAACAAAAATCTATTATTTTCGCGCTCAGCAAATTTTAGCAAAGCAAGGTTGATAAAATATTCAGAATGGGTTTCCTAATTCCCAAATTACCTCGACAAAGCTTATTTGTAGTAAAGATTTGAATACTAACAAAAGTAGTTGGAATGAGTTACTTGCGGCTCTTATTAATTTTAAACAACCAGGCATTTGCTTACTGCATTTGGGATTTTGCTTCAGGATTTAAACGCTATTTTTGAGCAGCTAATAAGGGTCCTTTTTTGGTTTCGTAGCTTGATCGCAATTGAAACGCAAACTTACGTAACATCTTTTTTTAGTGTCCCACGATTTTGGAAACTAGAAAAAAAATCATCATCATAATTGGCAGCATACCTTCGACATGACATAGAGAAAAAAATATATACATGACATAGAGATGAAAAAAATAAATATTAACCTAAAACAAAATCCGACTCGAAAGGGCTAAAAACGTTTAGAATGATTATTTTTTTAATGTTTGTTCTTTGTTAATGCAGTATTATGCACAAAATATTTGTATAATGCTAGAATATTACTACCACTTATAAATTTCGAGTAAATTAAGCTAACCAGAAAATAACACAACAATAACTGAAAAAGCTTGTTCAGTTTGGCCGAGAGCTGGCTGGGGAATATTTTTTGGTTTAGACAGTTTAGATATTCTGAAGGCTGCTGATGAGAGATAAAAGCTTGAGACAGCGCTATTCATCTCTGTGCATAACAATAACTGCTACCAGTTCTTAAGATTGACAGGCTTTTAATCCTGCTGTTTGATAAAGCAAAGTTTTCTTGAAAAGAAGTCAAAAAAATAAATGAACCACCCCATGACTTACACCATTTGTCATCTTAGCCAACCCACAAAATGTAGCAGCCAAGTACAGCTGTTGTTTCAAGGAATATTATCTCTAATCACTAGGCTATCTAAGTAGGCTTATCAACTCTAAAATGACTGCTGTGCTACATTGAGCAGCTTGCAACAATCACCGGAATTCTTGCAACCCAATTAACAACCGATACTAGAAAAGGTGGTGCCCATGAGGGACGCCCTGGAGATAATTTACTTATAGGCTTCATTATCTGGTAATCTACACTACTACCGATACAACTAGTTGTAACTGATATTGAATCGAAACACTTTCGTGCTTATATATGCGCGTAAAAATTTTTAATTTTTGATTGTAATTTTAATTTTTTATTACGTAACAACAGAAATATTATTCTCCTCCTAAATGTGACAGGTAAATGTTGTTAAGTCAAACCTTCTTGTGACAAATTAATGTTGTTAAGTCAAATCGTTTTTTGGCCATAATTCGGCCATTTGTGACGCGATTTGCACCAAACTTGACATGTACCATTGGACGCCCCAAAGACACAAAATATTGCTAAAAAATTACGAAAAAAACGTTTCGTTTGACGTCTGTGACATTGCAAAACCTTTAAACTCAATTTACTCAAAACAGCAAAAAGTGACTTAACAACATTTGCCTCTAAGGTCTTCTATTGTATTTTGATTGGGATCTTGTTCAGCAGTATAAGTAATCTATCTGCAGAAACTCTGAGCTAACAGAGAAACAGACTGCATTCCTGTCCCAAATCGGAGTCCATTGACCAATTCTTTGATAACTATACTACGGGAATTTTCTGACTTTCATATTTGCAAGAAGTCTCCATTACCGTATAGTTTATTTAACTAGATCGATTAGTACCTGAAGCAAAACAAACTAAGCAGAGGTGTTTTCGGCACTAGTAACGCCATTGATATCTGAGATTTTGAGTAAACTTTAGTAGCCTATAGTACAGTTTTGGCTGTTTGGTGCTGCTATTTGTGATGATTTTTTTAGAGCAGTAATACAGTTCTGGAGCATTACCGATACAGTAATTAGTGGTGTCGATCCATATTGACCATTGGGGGATGATTTCAGGAATTTGTCTATTTTTTAATAATTTTGAACATTGGGAGGAAGGACGGTGCTCAAACTGGAGATTTTCGGAGCAAAGTTCAACGCTCATTTTTGCTAATATCAGCAAGGAAGTCCGCAGAAACGTTTACTAAGGTTTGGAAGGAGTGCTGGTGGCAATTAAGAATTTTTAAACACAAAAGTTATTGTGAGACGGCCTTAAAGCCAGCTAGGGGGTCTGGGGGGGGGGGGCGCTGTGAGCTCCCCAGCGGGGTCCGGAATCTTTAGCTTTTTCGACGTTTTTTGAGGATAAAATGCATCGTTTAGTAACGTTGCAAGTTGTAACACCGAAGTTACACACCGTACCAATGCGAACTATTGGGAGGGATGGATCCTGTGCACGAACTCTAAAAATACGAGCCCTAAAAACACGAGCCCTAAAAACACGAGTCCTAAAGAACACGAGTCTTAAAGGACACGACTCCTAAAGGACACGAGTCCTAACGTACACGAGTCCTAAAGGACACGAGTCCTAAAAAACACGAGTCCTAAAAGACACGAGTCCTAATGGACAGGAGTCCTAAAAGACACGAGTCCTAAATGCACGAGTCCAAATGGACACCAGTTCTAATGTACACGAGTCCTAAAGAACACGAGTCCTAAAGAATACGAGCCTTAAAGTACACAAGCCTTAACGGAGACGAGCCCTAAAAAACACGAGTCCTAAAGACACCAGTTCTAATGAACAGGAGTCCTAATGTACACGAGTCCTAAAGGACACGAGTCCTAAAAAACACGAGTCCTAAAAGACACGAGTCCTAATGGACAGGAGTCCTAAAAGACACGAATCCTAAATGCACGAGTCCTAATGGACACCAGTTCTAATGTACACGAGTCCTAAAGAATACGAGCCTTAAAGTACACAAGCCTTAACGGAGACGAGCCCTAAAAAACACGAGTCCTAAAGACACCAGTTCTAATGAACAGGAGTCCTAATGTACACGAGTCCTAAAGGACACGAGTCCTAAAAAACACGAGTCCTAAAAGACACGAGTCCTAATGGACAGGAGTCCTAAAAGACACGAATCCTAAATGCACGAGTCCTAATGGACACCAGTTCTAATGTACACGAGTCCTAAAGAATACGAGCCTTAAAGTACACAAGCCTTAACGGAGACGAGCCCTAAAAAACACGAGTCCTAAAGACATCAGTTCTAATGAACAGGAGTCCTAATGTACTCGAGTCCTAAAGGACACGAGCCCTAAAAGACACGAGCCCTAAAATACACCAGTCCTAAAGGACACGAGTCCTAAAGGACACGAGCCCTAAAAGACACGAGCCCTAAAAGACACGAGTCCTAAAAGACACGAGTCCTAAAATACACGGGTCTTAAAAGAACGAATCCTAAAGTATGACTCATAAAACGTAAGAGTCATTACTTACACGAGTTCTAAAAAAAAGCGATCTGTTTGGGGATGCGGTTGAGTATCAATTTCTTTTGACCAACCAATTTAACTACGTATCAAAATATTCGGATGGTTTTGGGGGTCAGAGTTCCGTATTTCCTCTAGCAAAGCACGCTATAAGGACGTGAGAAAAAAGTTGCTATTTTTTATTGAAAGTTTTATTGTGATTGGAGAGTGTCTACCACTACAATGGTAGACTCGGGTTTGATTCCGAACAGTTGGACAAACCCAAAAACTTAAGCATGGTGATCACTGTTTTCTACTTCTGAAGTAAGGTTACAGTTTGTTACTAACTGTTCAGTGCAATAATCCAGTACTTAAATTGTAGGGGGGACACGTCCCCCACCGAGAGTTAGCGTCCCCCCAGCGAGATTTAGCGTCCCCCTATTGAGATTTAGGTGTCCCCCCCATCGAGATTGGAGCGCTGGATGATCAAACGAAAAAGACCTAATTCTTCACCTAATTTTGGCGAAAAGCCACTTCAATTTCCGGCAAAGACTTTTTTTTTGGTCTTCACCTAACTTTGGCGACGGAATTATGTAATCTTCACTAAAGTACTTTCGCATGCTGAATGAGTTTGGTCAAGGCTGCAAAAGCGTCCTCCCATGCAAAATTTACAATTTAAGTACTGCAATAATCATCAATGTGGAAGTGAAATAATTATTTAGGGCATGCTAATTATTTAGGGCAAGTGTGCCCCAGATAATTGACTTTTAAATGACTTAACCAAGATAGATGTTTCTATAAGTTCAGTCACTATGAAGTTGTTGAATACATTTTAACGTCGTTTGCAATTCCAATATTAGAAATGTGTGGAAAAATTATTTTGACATAATTTAGGAATACCATCCCATCAAATTAAGCCTCCTGATAGTGAATTTTTTGAATAACCTAATAGTTTTTAAAATCAGCAGGTCTTTCAAAATACTTTGACGTGATTTGGGGGTGCTACCTCCTCGGTAACCCCCTAAATAGATCCCCCAAAACTTTTATTTTTAATTTTGAGCTAAAATAACGTTTTTTTGATATCAGTAGGTACTTAAAAGTCAAAAAATTAGAAATATAATGAGACGTCTGTTCGAAATAAAAGTTTAAAATTGCTGCTATTAACGTAAAAAACAGACCCTCTGACCAACTTAGTTTTGAAATCGCCGTGCGTATGCTAAAACAATGACTCGCACTCTCACAGTGTTATTATAACACTGTACTTGCGACGACGTTGTGGATGCATTTTAAGGAAAAACCACCCATCACGTCGGCTACATTATTTTCACTCGCAATCATCATTAGGCGATTTGTTCTTGATCTGTTTGCTAGTCAAACAATAACTATTAGCTTCTTGTCGTGCTGTTGATGCAAAAGGGTTTATTCAACTCATAAATTAAAATTAGAATCATTTTTCAGAGTTTTAAACCACCCATCATTGTTTTGAAATAGGGTATTTGAAAGTTTTTACTTGTTTCAATTTGAAAAATTCAACCGATCTGCTGTTTTATCAAAGACAATTTATCACAATAGTTTCAAACGTTTTCGCTAATTAATAAGTTTTAAAACTGCAAGAAGAAAAAATATTTGCATTTTGTTGTTTTTTTTTTTCATTGTATGGCCGAAGGTTTTACATCATTCATATTCATTTTACATAAAAAAGTAAAAAGTCATTCGTTTTAGAATTGATTTTTACGTTTAATTTTTGCTGAAGAACTTGCTTTTTACCAAACCTCGAATAACAGAAATTTAAAAAATACCGATAATTTCGTAAACTTAAACTGAAAAAGTCAAACAATTTTTATGAAAGCGCAATAGAGTTCATATTCCTCATTCATGCATTAGTCTTCTATTTCTTCAATGTTTCCAATGCACACTATGTTTTGATTGCAAAATTACTTTTTTCGTTGATCTTAATTTTCTGCACTACCTTATTTGCGTATAAGATACTGCAAAACATACAAAATGTAATTTAAAAAAATTGTTTTGTAACTATGTCATCTTTTATGCTTGCGGCAAGATAAAGCAATAATTTCAGATAACGTAATTAAGTGGCGGCATGATTTTTCGAAGCACAAAAATGTTAGCAAGGATCGTAGGATAACGTCTTTCTTTGTCCTTTTGTTTGCGCTCTTGCACCGTAGATCGTTTTCATGCAAGTGGATGATTTCAAAAACATCTATTAATCTTTGTTAAAATGAAAGATAGAGCAGAATGTTTAGTATAAAGTGTAAGTTACGTTAGGTTCGCATTTTTACAAATTTCTCAAGAAAAATTGTTCTGCGCTGATATTGAACTCTCTGTATTTGATTTTTTTATTTCTTACAATTAAAAAAGTTTTTTTTCTATTTCTTACAATTAAATAATTAAAAAAATTTGATCACAATGCTCCATTGAAAATTTTAAAATGCAGTTTTCTCAAGTTTACTGCGCTTTGGCAGTTTCAATTCTGCCAAACAAATTTCTTTGGTCACAATATTCTTTATTGGATTTATTGCAAACAAAGAAACTTTAGTTTGCCTTCATTATTGGATTTGTTGCAAACAACGTTCCCTCTCAGAGCTTGCTTGGTGTGCGCGGAATAAAATGCCGTGTGAGCTCCAAAAAAAGGTCTTCGCCGCAACCTGGTTCTCTTTCAGTCTGGAATTTCGAAATTTTGCCCTTCAAATTTAAGTGAAGACTGAAAAAAAATGAGAAAAAGGTCTTCGTTGCATTCTGGTTCCATTTTAGTCCGGAATTTCGGATTTGCTGTTTAAACCTTGCATTTGTAAAATAATTTTATGATATCTAAATTATGGTCTTGCATCCGATTGAAAGCACGTATTACCCTTGTCTTATCAACACTTATGCTGTGCGCGGCAGAACTGAAGTACTGCGCAGGGGTTCAAGGCTATCTGCGCGGCGTCGCAGCTTAGAGGAACATTGACTGCAAACAAACTTTAATTTTCAGACAGTCTGTCCGCGTTCAATTTTGTCAAAAAGAACTCGGCTGGCTTGTAGTTAATTCAATGATAAAATTAAAAAAGATTTATAAAAAGTTGATACAAATTGTTACGATTTCTAACATCAGGAAAATATTGTACTCTATATTTAGTGTTTTGGTGCGCAGGTCAATCGGGCTGCCCTATTTTTCCGAACTTTGTCATATTTTGGAATTGTTTCAAATTTAAGATTTTGTCCAATTTGGGATTTTAAACAGGATCTGTATTTAACTAAATAATACGGGCAATCGTTAGCAAGTATTCTAAGGTAGGGCGTGAGGACCAGAAGCTTGCTGCATTTCGGAGCCGTTGATCTTTGATTTCATACGATCGTCTACGTTTGCTTGCTGGCTCGCCGTGATTTATTTTAATAAGTTCCACATGTCGTTGAGCTTCATCTTTTCTGCGACAATACAAATAAAACTTAAGTGAGAAATTAAAAAACTACCGTATACGAAAAGCCATATCGTTTGATGTTCAAAGCCGTACAAAATCAATTAAACAATAAATTTATCGTTTTTAAAGCAGAAGACTTTTCAATGGCGTAATATTTGGTCGCAAAATAAAATGTTTACTTACTAAAGGCGAATTTACACAAAATCCGTTTCTGTCCGTTTTGTTTTTGGTTTTTGCTTCCTCGTGAAAAAGTATGCTCTTTTTCGTGCGCATTTTTATTAGTCCTTATGTGCATTGTGTAGAGTGTTATTACTGTACATATTGATCGCCCGCCCCCCGCCCAACTGCAATGCCAGCAATGATAAATTTGTGACCAAAACGGCTGTCCTTTTATTTTTATTTTCTGTTTGTGTTCATCTTGACACAATACCGTAAAGCCCTTATCGTTTTTTTTGCTCTTCACCTTTTTTTCGAAAAAAATTCAGCTCTTCAAACCGTGAAACCTGTTCTTGTTGTTTTTTTGTTTTGGTCTTCACAATATAAGTTGTGGTCTGGTCCCCCCAATCCTAAATTGGTCTCCAACAAAATTTCGGCCCCCCCTCCCGCCCAATCAAAACTTTCAAGTCGGACTGTGAAAACTTTTTTTCTTGGTGTTCACCTATGTGATTTGTAGTTTGGGCCTCCCCCAATCAAAAATCCTGGCTACGCCTATGATAAATGATGAGAGCGATATTTCAAAATTGGACGGTTTAACCCCTCGTCAAAAACGTTTTTTGAAAAAAGTTTTGTTTAGTACGTTACTGTCTGGTTGGTGTGGACGAGGACATACGTATAAAAATGCTTACCAAAAAGAACATTACTTTTTCATAAAAAAGAAAAGCGTAAAAAAAAACGAAAAAAGCGGATAAAAAACGGATATTGCATGAATCCAACTTAACTAGAATACCGGCCATGCACTGACCGGTACGATTTTACTTTCCAGTCAAGTTCATGTACTGTTACTGAATAAACAAATAATCAAAGAAATTCTATATGCGGTGATTGCGAGTACGCTCACTATCGATAACTTTTTTGAGGGAGATCAACGAGAAATTAAGACGAACTGTTCACCAATATTGCAAACGACTTTGAATGACAAATAATTGTTTATCAACGACAGTAATGCAGTGAAGTGGTGTTGCGCAGTTAGCGAACTTTTCTGAATCTAACGTTTACCGCATTATTTATCATATATAACTTTGAGAATACGAAACAATTAAAACAATCTCAAGTAAATTAAAATTCTTTTTTTTTTAAGAAAAGAGAAATAGCTTTGCTATAGAATTTAATATCGTTAACTAGTTCTTACCTATTTTGCAAGCAATCAGCATCAATAACAATAAAAATGCCCTTAGAAAATTAAATTCGCACATGACGCTTTAAATAATAAAAAAATGTCCTTTTGCGAGTGCGACAAAAACTAAAATGCCACAATAAATCAAAACATTATTTTGAAAATTTTCCAAGCATTTTGTACGTAGAAAGGAAATTTTTATCAGTCCAATATCGTAAAGAATTTACAAACGACATCCATAATGAACTGCTAAACTATAGCAACAGATGATCTTTAATATTGCGATGAATCATCAAAAAGGAGAGAAATTTTCGCCTTCTAAAACCGCTAAGAGCGCATTATGTCATTGTTTTAAGGAACTTGTAGCATGAACTACCGTTTTTCAACAAGTTCATTAATCTGCGTTCAGATCAACGACGACTTGTT
Organism: Trididemnum nubilum; assembly: GCA_963965965.1. Classification (NCBI taxonomy): domain Eukaryota; kingdom Metazoa; phylum Chordata; class Ascidiacea; order Aplousobranchia; family Didemnidae; genus Trididemnum; species Trididemnum nubilum. The sequence goes on from OZ014469.1 coordinate 4,821,182, forward strand.
TGCAGTTGGTACTCTACTTCGAATCACCAATATCTTCTAATTTTTATTGATGGATTGCAGTTACGTCATACTTTTTCCGTGCCAAAACAATTGGACGTCAAAATGCCATTACAAAGCATCGAACCTTAACGTAAATCAATGTTTAATTCTTTCGGTGGGCGTATTTAAAGAATTTGAATGTAAAGTCAAGACTTTTGTAGATAGCCTATAACTTAGTTAAAAGTTACCAGGATCAATTTATAGCTTATATAACTCAGCGGGTCTAGAAAGTTGTGCCTTTTGTGAAATCTCATCGTCCACTCTGCTTGATATTGTCCACTTTGCCTGGTTTTTAACTTTGTTTCACATCGTAAATTCGGCCATATCCTAAAATACATAAAATTCTACGCCACAGCAATACCACATTCAAGCACTATTTATGAATAATAATTTACACCACTAGTTTAAGTCGAAAAAGGCCTAAATTAAGGCTCGATCAACACAACACTGAGGGCAGTTAAATCATTAATTTAAAATTTAAATGACATCTTTATGAAATAATTCAATGAAAACAACAGACTGCTTCTGCGTTTTAACTTCTAGCAACCATAGCAGTAAGCCGCTAATGACAACATCAAATGTAAAACAAACCTATGAAATTACAAAAGTTTAAAAATGCGTTAATTTGTCACGAATGAAGGAGATGCAAATGCTCTGTTTCAGGGCCATCATTAGTAAACCTTGTATTTGATAACCGAAGCTAGCTACCACCATGTACATTACAAGATTTTCATGGATTACTTGACAGCAAGCCGAATTTATGTCACTGAAAAAAGGAAACTAAAACCCCGATTTCATACTAATCAAATCTTTTTCAGTATTTACCGACTTTTATGTAGCATTTAACTTTAATGTTTTTTAGGACTGGTGTCTTTTTAGGGCTCGTGTCCTTTTGGACTTGTGTCTTTTAGGGCTCGTGTCTTTTAGGGCTCGTGTCTTTTAGGACTCGTGTCCTTTAGGACTGGTGTATTTTAGGGCTCGTGTCCTTTAGGACTCGTGTCTTTTAGGACTCGTGTCTTTTAGGACTCGTGTCTTTTAGGGCTCCTTTAGGACTCACGTTCTTTAGGACTCGTATCTTTTAGGACTCGTGTCCTTTAGGACTAATGTCCTTTAGGACTCATGTCCATTAGGACTAGTGTCTTTAGGACTCGTGTCTTTTAGGGCTTGTGTCCATTAGGGCTTGCGTACGTTAGAACTCGTGTTCTTTTGGACTGGTGTCCATTAGGACTCGTGTTCATTAGGACTTGTGTCCGTTAGGACTCGTGTTCTTTAGGACTCGTGTTTTTTAGGACTCGTGTCCGTTAGGGCCTGTGTTCATTAGGTTCGTGTCCTTTAGAACTCGTGTCCATTAGGGCTTTTGTACTTTATGACTCATGTCCATTAGGGATTGTGTTTTTAGGACTGGTGTCTTTTAGGGCTCGTGTTTTTAGGGCTCGTGTCCGGATACCGGGAGGGATACAGCAGAAATTCTTTTGGGGGATGCAACCCCTGGATCGGCAATTACCTGTCTTAATGAAGTTTTTGCCAATACTGAAACAGAATAGGCATTCAAGTATAAATGCTAAATTGTTCATGTTTCTGCTTTGGCTTGTAGTAGACAATTATATATTATTAGCTACAGTATTCATCATAAAGGTACCGATATTAAATTTTGCTCATATTTTTTCTGGAGTTTCCTGACGTCAGTCGTTTCCAGTCGTTTACTAGCTGTAATCATGTTTAGTTAAATGAGAAGATTATTTACGTTATTTTTTTAGCAATTGTTAATTAGCGGCTTTATCAATGTTTCAATATGTCAGAGACAGTCTGCTTTCTGCATTTATTCAAAAATCATTCAAGGTAGTTTTTGATGCGCAGTTCTTAACTTTTCTTATTTATTTAAATTAATTCTATATGTTTACCAACGTGATAGCCATAGAATATGCCTAAAATTTTTGTTGCAAGTTTGTGACTTGCTTTAAACAATGTGGTATAATAACTGATATGATCCCATGCTGTTCATACGTAAAAGACAAAGACAATCATGCACGTCAGATAGGCATTAAATAAATATACGGTTTAGTAATCGTTTCATCGCAACCTAAGTAATTAGTTTGTAAAATAAAGCTGAAAATGGTTTTATGAACTTAATCAACGTCAAATAGCTGTATTACTCCAAGGCTAAACGAAATTTACAACCCCGCCACACAAACAATCTACCTTACTCTTAAAATACTGCAATAATTTACCGTCAAAACTTTCCCCCCCCCAGTTTTCAGCTTTGCCCCCCGATCTCGCGAAGCTGGCGACGAGCCTGTGTAGGTAAGCTAAAGTTTTTCTAACTTAGCATTTACGGTAGTTTCTTTCCAAAATTGCTTTGAAAATTTAAGTGTGTAATCTTCCTTAAAATCACAAAAATTGCTATTTAAAAAAAAGCAAACTAATATTATTCAGTTTGGGCATGGGGACTTTGCCCTCTTCTCAGAGCCGCGTTTTCTTGTTTGTTTGTTTTTTTTTTTATGTCAAAACCTTGAGTTTTCAAATATATCCTGTACGGTCCTTCAATTTATTTAAAAAAAATAAATTTACTGCATTTGCAATACTACTTTTTAGATAATAATGTTTAAAAAATTCCATGAAAAGAAATCATTTATCCAAACAGCATGTTTTGCGTGTAGAAAACTAATAAAAAAGTGGGGATCCATAATCTGTGGACATTTGCCCCGGGGCCCTAACTGATAAAATTAAGGCATTAGATTGACCATTTTCACGTTTATGGTAGCTATATTCCCATTCACGGGTTGTGATCTTGTTTTATCGCCACGATACTGCAACGGTACGTAATACACATAAGCTGCGAACGTGTAAAACTTCAAAATGGTATTTATTACTTTTACTAAGACTGAAACAGCCAAAGCTGTCACAAAGATATTATTCTACAAATTTTTTTTTTTACAAAAATATTATAGACATTTTATTTCACAAACTAAAATGTTTATAATATTTTTCTAAAATAAAATAAATTATTTTGTGAAATAAAATGTTTACGACAGCTTTGGCTCTTTTATTCTAAGCGAAACTGTTTATTAAGACCAATTTTTTTTTGAATTCATTTTTATTTTTACTGTTTTTAAATTATCATCTAAAACTTAACGAAATGCAATATCTTAAACACCCTTGCTCTTGAAAAGTAGAGAAAATTTGCAAATCATAATTTAGAAAAATTGTGTCCTTGGTCTTTGGCCTTGGCCTCCGCGATTCCTGTGCTTGGCCTCGAGAGGTTTTGTCCTCGAAAAGTCGGTCTTTGGTCTTGGCCTCGAACGTATTGTCCTCGAATCCACCTCTGCTATTTACGATGCCTAACATAGCGCTTGAAAGAATGGGTCCTACTCGCCAAATGGTTCCAAAAGGTTATTTTGGTTTCTGAGCCAAACTTGCTTGTCGTCATTAGGATTTGATGCTTCTATAAAAGTTTAATCAGCTTGTCAATAAAAGGCAAGGCGATGATTAGTTCTGTATATGTGTGAGGAAGCAAATTACTAAATCACGGTAGAAGTTTAACCAAATCAATTTGAGAATTTGATGTAAGACTTAAATCGTCTCCAATCATTTTTTTAACATTTTGCTTCGCAAAAAATTTAGTGATTGAGTTTTATTGTCTCCACACATTAAGCACGTATAAATGAATCCAGGTCTTTGCGTAATTGGTCCAAAACTTCGCAATCATCGCCAAGTTCTCTGCAAAGCAATATTTTATATGTTAAGGAATTTGTCTACTCATTTTAACCCTTAATCTAATATTGTTTCTCACTGGCATCGAAGTTTAGAAAATTAAAAAAATAATTTTTGACCATGCTTCTTGAATTTCAAAAATTTTTAAGTATTCTACGTTTAATTGTAGTTAAATGCTATTTAGAGTATAAAATAATTGTTGATATCATTTCAAACTTTGTCTCCAGCGCAAAAAAAATTTGATGAAATTTTCCAAAAATGGCTTGATTATTCAGATTAATTTTGGTATATCTAGTTCTTTTTCGAAAATATTTCTTTGTTGTTTGTTTTATTGTAAGAGCATAACACGATATTATGACCTGTGGCCCGAAACATAAGTCATGGCTAAAAATGAAATGGAAGACAACAAATAGGAGCGAGTCCATATGGCAACATTAGTAAGATATGGGCACTTTGCTATTTTTGTTAGTCATAGATTGTGATGGAATGTTTACATTATCCAGGAATCAGTACAATTTTTTTCTTTGAGCTGGAAGTCTGAGGTTCGAATGCTGCGCCGGCTAAATCTAACCTAAACTTACATATAGGATATTAGGATATAGCTTTCCTTCAAATTTGAAAAAGTAGCTGCTGGGTTGCTTTGGAGCAGCAGATTTTTTAAACTAGTTCTTCGGTTCGGTGTTATAAGTTGAGTACCTGCCTTTAGTTGAATATAAATCACCCATAGTAAGATTCGAACCCAAAATTATGTACAAATTTTTCATTCAAATTATACTTGACATTGGCTATGGAAAATATCGCCGAAAGTTCAACATCAATTTTCTGGCTCAAAAGTTTGAACAAACGTATTGTTCAATGCTTGCGAGAGTTAACGTGTTCAACGGTAAAGACGTTACGAGTGCTTTTAAGGGAAAAAGAAAAGTGTTCTCTAAAAACATTAAATTGACCACACCATCAAAAAGCTTTATGGTACAAAACAAAGAGTATTAAAATGAGTAGACAAATTCCTTATGAGTAGATAAACATGCAAAATATTGTTTTGTAGGGAACTTGGCGATGAGTAGAAATTTTCGAACCAATTATCTAAAGATCTCGAATCATTTACTTGCTTAATGTAAGGAGACAATAAAACTCAAACACTAAATTTTTTGTGAAGCAAAATAATAAAAAAAATGGTTGGATACGATTTAAGTCTTACATCAAATTCTCAAATTAATTTGGCTAGACTTCCACCGTGCTTTCGTAATATACTTCCTCACATATCTAGAGTTTATCATGGTCTTATCGTTTACAAACGAGTTGATGAACCATTAATAGACGCACCAAATCCTTATGACTAGGGCAAGTTTTTGTTGCGCTTAAAATTGAAAAAAATTGCATTTATTTTTAACAAAAGTTGCAGAAAGTTGCCTTTATGCACAAACATTTTAAATGACAGTGATTTACTTCAGCGATTTATTTGCATCTAATGCCAAATATTTGCAAACGTTATTTGGGGAGAAATGGAGATTTTTTGCCAACCGTTTGCCCAACATATTAAAACTTCGTTCCAGAGTGCACGAAGTTGTAAGCCAACTGCTGCGCCTTAGACAACATAAGACGCAGATAATCCATCACACAGATCTTTGTTTTACAAATCAAAGACAATATAACTAATTGATATAGTTTTATAGCATGTTTCGTAAATCACACAAGCATTTTGCGCCATACTTAACAAAAATTGCAGTAACAAGTTGCATGTAAAAAAGAAAAAAGTTGCAATCTAAAATTTGTGAAAACATTTTAAAACATTGTACTACATAAATTCAAAGTATTTAGGAAGCTGTAGAAAGCTGTAAAAAAAAGTTGCAAAAGTTGCAAAAACTTTCCCTACTTGTGACGGCAAGCAAGGTTGGCTCAAAAACCAAAATAACCTTTTGGAACCGACTTGGCAAGTAGGAACCATTCTTTCAAGCGCTTTGATAGACATCGTTAATAGCAAAAACAAGAACGCGAGCAGAAAGTGTTTATTGAATTAGATAATTTTGATGATTGTTTTGAGGAGAAAGAGGATGCTGATCTTTCAACGGACAGATGGACAAGCTACTTGTCTCTGCGATAAAAAAATCGAATGGTGTAGGTTAGACTATTTATAACTTATAAAAATTATAAAATGCTATATTTAAAAGCTACACTACATCATCACTCGCAACAACAGAATTCTATAGAATTAAATAAATTGTATAGTACATCGCTCAAATTTGTCCAAAATTTTCCTGCATGAATTACTGCAAAAATTGTAAATAGAAATATTTTCAAAAATATGACTTCATAAATGATGACGTCATTCCTTTTTCTGCTTTCATTTGTGCGATCCTTGAAAAACTGGATACATCTTATCTATAACACCAGAAAAACTTGGGGCCGTTTTTGTGATTATTTGCTAATATTTGACGTCATAATTTTTTCACTTTCATAACACTTCAAGATTTTTCTAATTTTGAAAAAAAGTGAATTGTGGAAACAAATATTACTATTTGAAATAAACTTAATCTTGGATGACTAGCAAAACCCTAAAATACAATAAATATTGCAAAATAGGTGTCATATTTTAAGTGTAACTTATTGTACTAAAATACTAATCAAAGTAAACCAAATTCATACAGCATCTTCTAATATGCATGTACGTTCTTCAATAGCAATATCAAGGCTCTACATAAAATATAACAAAAGTTATAGGAGTTGACAACCGCTCAAAATGGTAATTTTTTACAATTTTGGTAACGTTTTTCCTGCATTGTGACGTCATAATTGTATATGACTTCACAAATGCATTTGAAGATTGCCCATATCCCACTTATTAAGTGACTCTAGTTTGGAAATTCAGGTCCAACCATACGGGAAGTGAAAATGAATAAAGGAAAAGTCCACCAAGCTAAAAAATTTAGCCAACTTTTGCGGAAATTACGTCAGTATGACGCAAATGAGCAGAAAAAGTGGGATGGCGACAACCCTAGCCGGAAACTTCAAACTATAATGAAAATCACTATGTAGGTAAAAAATATATATTTTTCCGGACCCGTAAACACGTTTTTTGACTAGACTAATTATTCCAATATTCAATTGAGAAGGTTGTGCAATGGACGAACTACAAAGGGATATAACACTTCAGTTTGCCAGGGAAATATGCGCTGATTGCCTCGAAACAAAATGCCCAGAAATAGTGAAATTGAAACTGAAAGATGACCAGTGTAGTTTTAATCTGGGTTGCCAGCAGCACTCGGACCAAATATTTACTCTAAAGCAAATCTTCAAGAAATTCTTTAAATAGGGCAAAGATGGAAAAGAATATTGCAAATATAGCATCTCGTATTTAATCTCGAAAAATCATATGATCGAGTTCCTAGGGATAAACGTCAGAAAGTTTTGCAGCAGTATGGTGTTGATGGTCCGTTATTACGTGACATTAATCATTTTAAATACTGCTGACCGGAGGTTTTAATTTAAACTTAAAATACAAGTGTTTAAACGTGTAAGTAAAACGAGGGGCTGAAACGACTGAGCTTTGAATGGTCTTCTGAATCTCAGCAATTCAGTTTTGTTTTTTTCAAATAATTGACTTTAAGAGCTAGCGGAAAATGATTTGAATAGCGTTAAAATGGCTATTTTTTTCTGAAAAACGTTGCAAAATTTGTCTTCGCTCCCAGATTCCGATTGTTTTCCGCCATCGGTTCTTAGCTTTTAGACCCCCATCTGTGATACGCTCGAGTTGTACCAGTTTGCTCTAAACGCAGTCTAATTGAGACATTTTTCGAAGAAAAAAATTTACCTTTGGTTTCAAGACTCCCATTCCGTCATCAAAGTCCTGTTTAAGCGCCTAGTCAGCATAACTTTAGAAAATTCAAATTCGATGGTTTATTGATCTGAAACTTAGGCCTCTGCTTCAGTATTTCCTCAAGTCCACCAAAGACGTTAAGCAGCTAATTGATTGTGAAAAATGCTAACTTACTGAAGCATTTTTCAATTCTTTTTTTTTTTTTGATTAGCAAAAAAAGCTTGGTCATTTTTGAAGAACTATGTAAACGTACGAAGAAATTACTGATGAGATAATAGCCATAGACAACATTACAGAGTCTTAGAGATACAGTTAAGCTATGTTTAACAACCTGGGGTTACAGATATGAACTCGAACGTATGGAAAGGAAAGTAAACGCATATAATTGATACCATACAATATAATATAAAACTTTCTAATGATTAAAAAATACTTTTTGAATGTTAAATCATAAGTGAATCACTGATTGCTATAAGCTTATTTACGACTTGGCCAAAACAGCAGTTGTTTCGACTAATGTTAATGGTAGTGACTATTTCACCGAAAATTTTCAAGTTAAAGAGAATAAAACAAAAATGAGATATATGCATTCGCGTTTTTCATTTGCTTTTTTAGGGGTTAAGATTAGAATTTAAGTTAGGGTTTGGGTTAGGGTTCAATTTGGGGATAGTTTTAGAGAAAGGAATTGAGTTTGGGTTAGATTTGAGTTAAAATTAATAAAAAAATAAACAAAAATTTCCAGTGAAATAAAGCTTTCCCATGTTATTTGGCTAAATAGCTGGGCTAAAATGACAAATAGGCTCATTATGAGTATAAAAAGTTTTCAAAAACATAAATCTTTAGGAAGGAAATAATTAAAACAGTTTCATCTTTACCGGTAATACTTTGTTTCTTATTAATAATATCATGAGTATATAATAAATCCTGTTGATGTATTTTTGCAGAAGAAACTTGATGTCTTGTTTTGTTTTTATTTCGATATGGTTTTTCAACAATGAACTTGTCATTTGAATACCAAAATAAATTTATGTAGCTAAAGCAATTTTATCTATGCAAAAAAGTTCATCTAAAAATACGATATATTAAATGCAAAAAGAGAACACAAAAGATATATCAAGCAGTCACCGTTCACTAATCCACCCCAAATGAAAAGATTATGAATCTTATTTTAAGCTGCAATAGATAAAAATTCAAAAAAAATTAAAGTAATATTTTTAAACTTTTGCATGCATCTGAATTTGAAAATTTGACAGGTTTTCTGAGAATTTGACGGTTTTTCTAAAATTTCAATTTTTCAGTTGAAAAAGAAATGATTATTTTAACATTAAAAATCTGGAAACACAAATATAATTTCAAAATAATATGGTTTGGATTTTACAAAAATCTTTAAAACAAGAGTTAGAACTCTCTGTCTAAACACATTTGCGCATAAATTAAACAATATTATTAAGATAGTAACATACAAATCTAATCGCGTCACTTAAAAACCATCTGAACAACTAAACTGTACTGTACTCTACAGTCTAAAACTAAAAGGATGAACGACATTTTCGATTTCTGCATTTAAAAATTTCTCCAGCAGTTTTTTCAAAAAAAAAGTTTACAAAGACAAGACTAGCGCTTGCAAAAAAAATATAACGAAAAGACAAAAATATGAAAAAAAATCAATATTTGTTTCGGGACTTTATTTTTGTAGTTTCTAGCTTCTTACACCACTTTCTGGAGCTCTGAATTTTGAGAAATTGTATCAAATTTTTGGTACAGCATTTGATAAGTCAAAATCAAAAAATTCTTATTTTCAGTTTATACTATTACTTTAGATTATTTACTTTCTCTTTTTATTCCATCCTTTGTAGTTTATTATTTATTGCAACAACAAATACAAATAAAATTACAGTACTAATCACGTTTGTTACCTAAATGCTCCATCACTTACAATTAACATTGCGGTATGACTATTTACAACACGCCTTAATAAATCGTGTTTTGTTGTTATACAAATATTTAGAGCGCTATTTGAAAAATTATGAGTTAATCATGCTACATCAGATCTACAATAAGAACAAGCAAATTTTTTTTAACAAGAAACACATATAAACCATAAGCTTCTAAATTCTTGTGATTAATTATAGTCAACTAGTCATTTCCAGTCGTTGATCTGCCGTCTAGTTTCGGACTTGGGCAGGATTTCTGTTCGGGTTAAACTAAAAGCTATCAAAATTGATTTTGACGCTTTGCACAGCTCCTGATTTGATTGAATTTCGTGTCAAAAGTATATAGATGGGTAGACCATTTGCCGCACAAAATGCAGTTCCGGTTTAATAATAAAAGTACATAACGACTTTGTGACGTCGTAAAAACAACCTATGAGGTATAGGCGTCGTTTTCACGACGGCTCTGATTGCACTATCTGGTTTCAATTCGTTATTGGTCACGCTGTTGCGTGCGCGCTTCGATAAGACGTTTTACGATAAATATCTATACTTATTGGTGGCTTCAAACAAGCAGCAAATTTTTATGAGATCAAGTGGAAAAAAACAATCAACTCTTAAGAGGTTACAAATTTGTCCGAAGTATATAGCAACATCGTCGTCACTTTCTCTCACTGAGAGGACGAAATGCTGATCATCGATAATAATTATGCATAATAAAAACATAATGTCATACAAAGACAACAGCGAAAATACAAAAACTTTCTGAATTGATAATATCCATCAACTGTGACAATAACCAGAGGTGGAGTCCTCTAGGACGTCCTCGAGGACACATTTTGAAGTCCTTGGCCTTGGCCTCGAAGCCTCAAGTTCTTGGCCTTGGCCCCGAAGCCTCAAGTCCTCGAAAATTGCCCTGTCCTCGGCTCGAGGACAGCACTATTTTTTTGAACAGTTAAAATTTCGTTGGAAAACGCCAGAAATCTCGCGGAAAATTTGCGAGCACCTTTTTTTGTTTTCCTCACTTGGAGCATAGGCGTAGGCAAGAGGAGGGGGGCAGGGGCACCTCCCAATTGAAATTTCACCAATGACAAAAATGTGACAAAAAAGCCTATTGTTTCTTCAGTTTCAGTTTCTTTTTAGCATTTTTCGCTGACAACAGGATAACTAATTAACAATATTGGAGACCAAGGGGGCCGGGTCCCCCTCAATTCAATTCTTGCCAGCCAATTTAAACGTATAACCCGGAGAAAATGGAGAGTTTTTGTCCTAAAAGTTGCTATCTCAGGCCCACATCTAGCCTTTCTATGAACGTAATGCATAAATCAGGGCCGGATTTACCATAATATAACGCAGTACCAGCTAGGGGCCCCGAGCTGAAATCGTAAGACTTTTTTTGGTCTTCACCTATATTTGGCAGAAAGATGTTGCGAAAATCTCCAAAGTGCCAGGGGCCAAACGCGATGTAAATCCGTCCGGGCAATAACATGGTTAGTTGACGTAACCATCTATTGTACCATTTTTTACAAACAATTTAGTATTTCACCTCGAACCTCGCCGGTTTTTACGCACAAAATACTTTTTAAATAAATTAGCCATGGAAAATGCTGATTGAACGAATCATTGAGCTTCAATTGAGGGGGCCTGGGCCCCCTGGCGAACGTGTATTCTTATAACTGGTTATTTTCATGACAAAACAAAAATCTCTAAGGAAAATCTTCGAGTGGATTATTATGTACTGCTAAAATGCTGCAAGAGACAATGCACCTTACTTCCCCCTACCTGGACCAAATCACTTACAATTAAAAGCAAACTGAGACAACATACTGTAAAATGGTTTTTGACGATATGCATTTTTCCGAAGTGTACTCATATCGTTACAATCTTTTGCTTTTTCTTTACATCTTTAAATAAAGTATTTTGAGAGTTTGATAAGTGTCGTTTTTGTGGCCTATCTAGCCGCACTGTTTAAAACGTGCGTGTCTGTTAGGTCTCGCACTTGAGTTTAATTTGTGATGCGTTGTTTAATTACTTTTCTTTAGAATTTTGCGTTAACGTTCAAGTAACACTGTCAGCCTGTATTGTTAAAAAAAATGGTACACTTCGGAAATATTTTAAGTATTTAAGTTTATTTAAGAATACCTACCTAACAGTAGAATACCATCGTACATTTCGATATGTTGTATAATGTACAAGCGACAAACCATTCCAAATAGCTATTGGGTCATTCCATGTCAAAACAGCAAATTTTCAGAAAAATTCCCACTTGACCCTCTCAGATTTTGCTGAAACTTCATCAAAATGGGTTTTTTGATGAATAATGAAGATTTGCAAAGTTTTAGCTTCGGGTCATTTTTTGTTCAAAAAATATGCCCCCCCAAATTTTGCCCCCCCAGCTGCAAAAATTGTTTTGCATTTTTGCCCAACTTTGAGTCCTCATATCTTTGGTTTGAAGTTACTCAGATTGCTCAAACTTGGAATCTTTACAGACATTTTCCCACTAATTTCAGATGTGGTTTTGAATTTTTGATACCGTGTTTAAAGTTTGAGTTACAGACCTTCAAAACTGCTAGTTTTTTCAAAAACATACTTTTTTACCCTTTTTTTGAGGGGGTATATCTTACATTACAAATATTACAGCCTCATCAAACTTGCAATGCTCCTTAAGTATATATATGAGACTGTCATAAAACAATATGAAGGGGGTAGCTGCAACAGATTTTGGGTAATTATGAATCAAATACGGCCCATTTTCTGAAAAAATCGAAATTGCGCCATCTTGTGAGCCCTGGTTGACAATGTGGGCAACATTTTAGAAATCTGAAATTTTGCACAAAGTTTGCTCACAGCCACAACTATATCATACGTGAATTTCAAGAATGTGTCTCAATTGTAAAGTAATACTCTAAGGTGGTAAACATTCACCTATTTCACTAAATTTGCTTGTGTAATTTCCCTAGCAACGGCTATAGCAACCATTTTTTCTGTGCATTAAGACGCTCCAAATTGACAAAAAAGTTATTTTTAATGAAAAATAGCAACTTCTGCAATGAAAACGTACAGTTTTCAATCAATTCTGATATTTAAATCTGTGCTCAATAGCAGAAAAATTCAGTGAATAGAACACCAAGGTAACATATTTTGCTCAAAAATAGCCTTTATCACTGTTTATTCAAGACACCAAGCCAACATTTCAACATTAGTCATGTTTCAGTGAGCGCACAGTACAGAACACATTGTACAGCAAAATACACTTGTATGCAATGTTTCAAAGCCTTGAAAAGCATCAAATTTCATACGATATGTATTTGCAATAAAAAGCAAATACCGCAACTAACAGATTTGAAGTTTTGCAGCTTTGAAGGCTCATACACTGTACAACAACCAATTCACTAAAATGCATAAAACGATCGTATCAGTATTATGGTTAGTTAGCATTGCAGTTTATCATCAGTGATCGATCATTGCAAGTCAAGACGTAAAGAGTTTGTATCATTTAAATATAGTAGTGAAAAAATTCCAAAACAAACCTATCTTCTGTTAGTTAACTTAAAAGAACTTTCCGAACAATTTCAACGGAACAACAGTGGTTCAATTGGATTTTCAAAGTTTTGTGAACTTCGACCAAATGGTGTGTAACCGTTAACTCTAAGGGTATGCATTCTGTGTGTGTTTGTAAGAACAATCAGGATGCAAAGCTCTTCGCAGTGGTCTTCCTGAAAAAGTTTCATTTCGAGACTTTCTAATGCACATGGTTTGCAGTGTGTAAAATCGAAACAACATGATGCAGCAATGTTTGCAATGGCCTGGAAAAGATGAACTTAAGGTTGTATTGAAACAGACCTTTAATCAAAATGATGTCGACCTAGAAGGTACTATTATCTTCAATCAGTGGTTTACACGGATAGGACAAAACTTTTGGATTTGCAGTATACTGTGAAAATTTTGTAAAATGTTTGAAACTTTTGGAATTGCAGTACACTGTGAAAACTCTTGTGAAAATTTTGGTTTGTTGAGACAGCGTCAGTATAATCTCGATCAGCTTTTTTGAAACAATAAAAGAACAATTCAATGGCAATGAAATTATTGTTCTTCTTGATTTTGCTGAAAGTTATAGCTTTCTGGTTCAAGACGCTGTCCAAGGATATCATTGGGAAAACAACCAGGCTACCCTCCGCCCATTTTCTGTTTACTTCAAGAATGATGTTGGTGAAGTCAAGTGTTTAAGTATCTGCATCATATCTGATAGCATAAAGCATAACAGGTTATACATTTATCCACAGTGTGCTCATCTATATACGAGAAAAGCTTCCAACAGTTTCCAAACTACAGTACCAAGTATATTTCAGTGATGGCGCTGCAAGCCAATACAATGACTTCAAGAAATTGGTGAATTTGTTCCACCATAGAAGAGATCATGACCCTGATGCTGAGTGGCATTTTTTGTTACTAGCCATGGAAAATTGTCCAGTAACGAAAACAAGCTTACAAGCAACTGTAACTAGTCAAATTTTAACTCCACAACACATGTTTGCTTTGGCTAGTGCTGGCATAAAATATCTGTACATCAATGAAAAGGATATGGCCAAGAATTTTCAAGATTTTGCTCATGAAGAGCGCTATGCCAGGTGTAAAACTATCCCAGGTACTCGATCACATCACAGTTTCATACCTATTTCTGAAACTGTCCTGGAAATAAAATGGCTTTCTTCGACTGTTGTTGGTAACCAATTTTCTTTTGGATTTGAAAAACATGCACCTTGCTGTTTTCAGATTGCACCAATTCAAAATGATGCACAATTCCAACTTGGTCACTAGATAGCATGCAATTACGATCAACAGTGGTATGTTTGGATTACCATGGAATAATGCGATTAGCAGAAAGATGTTTACGTTAAATTCATGCATTGCAATCAAAACCGCACTTTATCATGGCAATACGATGCAAGAAACGAGTGCCGGGTTCCATTTCAAGATATCTTGTGTGTTGTAGATGCACCTGTTCTTCAAAATTAGAGTAAATGATACTATAAACTAGGTTCTTCAGATCTGAATTGCATTATTTCTCCTTTCAATGCCCTGTAATTTTTGTCCTTTGAAGAAGTTTCCTCTTTTTAACGGTATTAAGTCTCATGCTAATTGCTCAACAGACTTAGAAACCAGAGGTGGAGTCCTCGAGGACGTCCTTGGCCTCGAGGACGTCCTCGAGGACACATTTTCAAGTCCTTGGCCTTGGCCTTGGCCTCGAAGGTCAAGTCCTTGGCCTTGGCCTTGGCCTCGAAGCCTCAAGTCCTCGAAAATTGCCCTGTCCTCGGCTCGAGGACAGCACTATTTTTTGAACAGCTGCAATTTTGTTGGAAAACGCCAGAAACATTGCAGAAAATTTGCGAGCACCTTTTTTGTTTTCCTCACTTGGAGCAAAGTCGTAGCCAAGGGGAGGGGGCTGGGGTCCGCCCCCCCCTTCCCAATTGAAATTTCACCAATGACAAAACTGCGATAAAAAAGCCGATAGTTTCTTCAGTATCAGTTTCTTTTTAGCATTTTTCGCTTACAACAGTATAACTAACAACAATATTGAAGACCAGGGGCTCCGCGTCCCCCTCAATTCAATTTTTGCCAGCCAATTTAAACGTATAACCCGAAGAAAATGGAGAGTTTTTGTCCTAAAAGTTGCTATCTCAAGTCCACATCTAGCCTTTTTGTGAACGTAATGCATTAATCAGGGCCGGATATACCATAATGTGACGCAATACCAGCAGTAACGTAGCCATGGGGGAGGCGGGGAATATAGCCACCCCCCCATTGGCCTGTCAACCAAAATGCAGAATAAAGAAAATACCACGTTTTTAGCTCTTTTGAGATTGTTTTTTGCGCTGGAATTGACTAAAAAGTGATTTTAAGCATCATTTGAAACATATATTCAGGGGGTCTAATTGCCAAAAATTAAAGTCACAAATCAATAAAAACTTTGAAAAAATGCCCGAAAATAAGCAATCAAATTTGATCGCCAATGTAAAAACTCCTAACATAGGTTTTATCAACAAATATATCATAAACTCAGGAATTAGGGTAAGGGGGGGGGGGGGGGGGGGGGGGGGGGCTATTCAGTGTTAGTTAATTACCAGTCACTCCTCTCAAATATCTTTCCATTAGCTCTTCCCCCAATTATTTTTCGTTATAAAACATAGACGAAATAGATTACTCCGTGTGAGTTTTATTGAATAATGGGATTTTATGTTTTACCAGCACGTAAACAAAAGAACTGCAATGTTATCATTAGCCATTTCCATATAGCCCATTAATGCAACCAGTTGAATCATGTTGGGCTGCCAATTTCTATGCCACGTTTAAAAAGCATTATTTTCTATTAAAATAGCTCCAAAATTAAGTTCATTTTGCAAAAAAATGCAAAATTTTCGAGCGCTGGAGGCTCCGCCCCCATATCCCCAGCCTCCGGCTGCTGGGGGCTTCGCCTCCTAACCCCCATTGGCCTCCGGCGACTGGGGGCCCCGCCCCCAGAACCCCAAAACAGCCCTCCCCCATTGCGAATTTCTGGCTACGCGCCTGAGTACCAGCTATGGGCTCCGAGCTAAAATTGTAAGACTTTTTTTGGTCTTCACCTATATTTGGCAGAAAGATGTTGCGAAAATCTCCAAAGTGCCAGGGGCCTAGCGCGAAATAAATCCGGCCCGGCAATAACATGGTTAGTTGCCGTAACCATCTATTTTACCATTTTTCAATAACAATTCAGTAATTCACCTCCAACCTCGCCGGCTTTTATGCACAAAATACTTTTTTAAAAAATTAGCCATGGAAAATGCTGATTGAACGAATCATTAAACTTCAATTGAGGGGGCCTGGCCCCCCTGGCCGAACATGTACTCCTATAACTGGTTATTGTCATGACAAAACAAAAATCTCAAAGGAAAATCTTCGAGTGGATTATTATTTGCTGCTAAAACGTTGGAAGAGACAATGCACCTTACTTTCCCCTACCTGGACCAGATCACTTACAATTAAATTTAACTCCAAAATCCAAGATGTTAAACGTGTTTTGGACTTAAATTGCAAGTAAAAGGAGTATTAAGCAATTTGGTTTTTTCAATTGGCTTTCAAATGTCAAAAATCGAGTGCTTTTAAATGGCTCTGAACACTTGCGAAATGTGATTCAATGGCATTAAAATAGCTTTTTTTCCAAAAACTTAGAAAAAATCCCCCCTCAAAGCCTCTGGCGGCTGGGGGCCCCGCCTCTAGACCTCCCGTTTGTGATATCTTTGAGTTACACTAGCATACTCAACACGTTTCCAAAGTTAAATATTTGCGTTTTTGAACTATTAGTTTAAGCCCTCTCCCTTTGCAAAATCCTGGTTACGTGCCAACAGCCAATGATTTCAGATCTTCTATCCTACAATGTATTTGTCCCACACAAACTTCCTCTTTGGAAAAATTTTGATGACGTCATTTCAAGTGATTTGTGGTTTAGACCTGCCTCAATCAAAAATTCTGGGTACGTCTATGAATTGAAGATGGCCTAAAAAAATTTTTTGAAGATGTTTTTTTTTTCTTGAAGAACACTTGCGCCTGTGTCCTTGGTCCTTGGCCTTGGCCTCGAGCATTCCTGTCCTTGGCCTCGAGAGGTTCTGTCCTCGGAAAGGCTGTCCTTGGCCTTGGCCTTGGCCTCGGATTTTTTTTGTGTCCTTGGCCTTGGCCTTGGCCTCGAGCCTTGTGTCCTCGACTCCACCTCTGTTAGAAACTCTCAGTACAAATTTAATTCGTTGGCTGTTCTTCATTCCTGCTTTGAATGAAAAGGATGAGTATCTCTAAAGTGATGGTGTTTGGGGTATTACACATTTTTTTTATAAGAACCTGTGAATTTTTAGGTGCGGATGACTGCTCTTAAATGTTCGGAAGTTTTCAACCTTATTTGTGCTTGACTCAAACTTATTCTCGCTTGGTGAAAAGGGCTCTGTCTGTAGTTATAGATCATGACTACTGTTTCACAAATCAACAATGGCAAAAAAAGGCCGAGGAAAACACTGCTGGTTACACAAATACGTTGTGCTAGCACTTGTTCTGGATTAATTTTTTGATGCTGAGCCTGGTAATGCTCTTAATTTGTGTTCTTATGAAACTTTTGTTATAAAAAAGAAGTCTAATACAAGACTATCTAGATACCAGTATACATAGTATTTTTGAATTTTTTTAGCTGAAATGAAAAGTGCTGCAACGTCTTGACATGAAATGATCACTGATGATAAACTGTAATGCTAACTAACCATAATACTGATAAGATCGTTTTATGCATTTTAGTGAATTGATTGTTGTACAGCGTATGAGCCTTCAAAGCTGCAAAACTTCAAATCTGTTAGTTGCGGTATTTGCTTTTTATTGCAAATACATCTTCTTCTTTTTTCTTCATTGCCCGCTTTTCCGTGAGGGTTGCGGGGGCAGTAGCTCAAGATTGAGCCGCCACACCTCACGGTCTTCCATCACCTCCATCATTTCGCTTGGGCGGAGCCCCAAGCGATTCCATCCAAGATCCTCAATGTAATCGGTCTATCTAGTTGTAGGTCGTCCGACTGGTCTTCTCGCTTTTGCTTTGTCATGTAAAGCTTGTTTGGGGAGTCTTTCCTGAGATTTGGATTGCAAATACATATCGTATGAAATTTGATGCTTTTCAAGGCTTTGAAACATTGCATACAAGTGTATTTTGCTGTACAATGTGTTCTGTACTGTGCGCTCACTGAAACATGACTAATGTTGAAATGTTGGCTTGGTGTCTTGAATAAACAGTGATAAAGGCTATTTTTGAGCAAAATATGTTACCTTGGTGTTCTATTCACTGAATTTTTCTGCTATTGAGCACAGATTTAAATATCAGAATTGATTGAAAACTGTACGTTTTCATTGCAGAAGTTGCTATTTTTCATTAAAAATAACTTTTTTGTCAATTTGGAGCGTCTTAATGCACAGAAAAAATGGTTGCTATAGCCGTTGCTAGGGAAATTACACAAGCAAATTTAGTGAAATAGGTGAATGTTTACCACCTTAGAGTATTACTTTACAATTGAGACACATTCTTGAAATTCACGTATGATATAGTTGTGGCTGTGAGCAAACTTTGTGCAAAATTTCAGATTTCTAAAATGTTGCCCACATTGTCAACCAGGGCTCACAAGATGGCGCAATTTCGATTTTTTCAGAAAATGGGCCGTATTTGATTCATAATTACCCAAAATCTGTTGCAGCTACCCCCTTCATATTGTTTTATGACAGTCTCATATATATACTTAAGGAGCATTGCAAGTTTGATGAGGCTGTAATATTTGTAATGTAAGATATACCCCCTCAAAAAAAGGGTAAAAAAGTATGTTTTTGAAAAAACTAGCAGTTTTGAAGGTCTGTAACTCAAACTTTAAACACGGTATCAAAAATTCAAAACCACATCTGAAATTAGTGGGAAAATGTCTGTAAAGATTCCAAGTTTGAGCAATCTGAGTAACTTCAAACCAAAGATATGAGGACTCAAAGTTGGGCAAAAATGCAAAACAATTTTTGCAGCTGGGGGGGCAAAATTTGGGGGGGCATATTTTTTGAACAAAAAATGACCCGAAGCTAAAACTTTGCAAATCTTCATTATTCATCAAAAAACCCATTTTGATGAAGTTTCAGCAAAATCTGAGAGGGTCAAGTGGGAATTTTTCTGAAAATTTGCTGTTTTGACATGGAATGATCCTAATACTGTACAGTTTTGTCAAAAAACGAGTTAGCGGGTGCCGAAAAAATATATAATTCACCCAATGGTACGCAACAATGTTTATCTTTTAGTCTGAATTATCAAGCTAAAATTGTCCCAAGGTACATATCCTTGCAATTTACGTCAAGACATCATTACTATAGAACCTGGCCAAGTTTTTTACCTTGTAAACTTTTACTTAATTTTCTCTAACTATAGAGTCATAATCCAAGAACAAAATACTACTAACATTAAAAAATGGTACTGGAATGACCATAAAATATCAACTTTTAAATTTGATGTATAAAAGAATTTTTTGTTTGATGTACACTTTGAAAGCTGAAATTCTTCTCTTTTTCTTTTTTTTTCTTCATTGCCCGCTTTTCCGTGAAGGTTGCGGGGGAAGCAGCTTGAGGTTAAGCGCCACGCTTCGCTGTCTTCCACCACATCCATCATTTTGCTTGGGTGATGTCCCAAGCGATTTCACACAAGATCCTCAATGTAATTGGTCCATCTAGGTCTAGGTCGTCCAACTGTTTTTTTTCCATTTGCTTTGGCTTTGTTTGTTTGTTTGTTTGGGGAGTTAGTTTTTGTTTGAGGAGTCTTTCCGGAGACATTCTGCTTACATGGCCAAACCATCTAAGTTGAGGTCGTTTAATTCGGAGAAGTAATCGCTCGATATTGAGAGATTTTTAAATCTCAGAGCTACGCACCTTGTTAAACAGTGTAACTGCTTCCATTCTTTGTAAAACCCTCATTTTCGACGCTTGCACTAGTGATCGCACTATTTCGGTCACTACCCAAGGTTCATAACCATAAGTGAGAATGGTGATAAAAACTGTTTTGAAAATGGAGAGCTTCGCCTTATTTGACAATTTTTGTTTCATGACACCGCATAGGCAAAGCTCACAATACTGCACTAGCCTTGCCTATTCAGGTATTCAGTTTTTCGTCTTGCCTTCCGTCACTCAAAAATACAACCCCAAGATACTTGAACTTCTCTACCTGCTTCAGTGTCGCTCCATTCACTTGCAATAAGCACTGATCAGGGTTACTTGAAAGATGAAGTATATTTTAGTTTTGGTCGCACTTATTTTCATTTTGGCGGTGTCACATGCATCTGCAAAGCTATGTAATACGCACTGGAGGCCAGGTTCTGTGAAAGAAAGCAAGATGCTGAAAAAGGTTGAGAACTACTTTATACTGTAGTTATCGTTAAAAGTGTTTGTCGGTGTGAAGAAAGGAGCTCTTTTTTGTGGCAAAGAAAAAGCTGCTACCTCGAAGGTCTATTAATTATCGCTGTTTGCAACTTTCAAAGATTTTCCGATTGCAGGTTTGTTAGTGCTTATGAACCTATTTATATCTTGAAATTAGATTAGACGATAAAATGTAATTTCCAAAAAACAAAATATCACCATGGCAATAAATTTTTCCTTACAATCAGCTCAACAGTGTTATAATACGTGTTCTAGAAGTCAGCGAACAAAAAGAAATGTAAATTACACTCAAAAAGTTTACGAATTAACAAACTTTACTATCTTCCGTTAATTAAAGCTGAAAATAACGAATTAATTTTAACGGAAGTATGAAGTTTGTTTACGGACTAGTGATTAACGAAGCTAATACGTGTTGCAGTAACTCGCCCACCTATGAATTTCACCAATAAAAAATTTGGAAGGTTTTAAATAGTGAGTGAGTAGCATAGTGGGTAACAGTGACCGGTAAGTTGTAAACGAAAAGTTTTGAAGTAGCAATATTGTACTGGAAAACATACAGCCTAAAAACGGTAAAGGGGGCCGATTCCAATTCCAATTTTCTTTGCCTAATAAAACAAAATATGCCTTTGTTGCCTGAAGAGTCCCTTAGCATGGACAAAACGCGTCGCGACGGCTCAAATCCATTATTTGTCTGATTGTCATTAAATCATTCCTTATTTTGCAAAACAATGTCCCAAGTGCATTTGTCCTGAACCCTCTTAACTGGATTTGATTTACGCTCACCAAATTAATGGTTTGAGCACTATCGGTTTAGGAATCTCTTGACTATGACCCTTGACTTAGCCTCTCTCAAAATTAAAATATAAGATACTATCATAGTCCAAATTGCTTTTCAAATTGCTTTTAAACTTCTGAGAAAAAAGAGATAAAAAAAAGAAACTGTAAAAGTGCGATTAGCCGCCAAAATCTACCAGTGCAGCTGCTGCGCTTGCATTAATCGCCATAAAGTGAATCAGATTTGTTATGTATATTCATTTTTGTATCATTATGCAACCATCGCTAGTTGTGATTTCAAGGTTACTAAACAATAAAACAATGAAAAGCTTATCAGCTATTTATAGGTCTTTACCTAGCCTATATTTTTGATTAGATAGAATTTTGCGGCTAATTCACTTAACAATTTGGCAGCTAATTACACTGAGCTTTAATTTTCTTTTCCATTAGAAACTTAACAATAATTTTGCCCGAAATAACTGTGCCACATTTAACAACCTTGAAAAGCCTAATTTGTTAGTCCACAGCGATTTGAATTACTTTCTTCATTGAAAACCAATCTAAAATTATCTGAAAATTCTCCATGTACGTCATAGATCTGATAATTTTTGCGTTTTTTTTCAAAAGTAAGCAAAATAAAAAGAATGATTTTTTGTAGACTGAGAATATTTTTTGTTATTTTTTAATACTTTATTTGGCTAGACCAGAGTTCAACTTGAATAAGTATTCGGATAACGTCTGCAGTGGGTAATCGTTTCAGCCCTCAGTGACGCAGACAAGGCATATAGGACCCATCACAAGTGCAATTCCGTGTTTTAAAATTCACTGACTTATCATCAATGATTTTTTTGCTAAGAATATGCATATTTTCATCAACACGCAAAATTTTAAATGCAACGCCGACTTCGTAAAGTTCATAGAAAAGTTTCAAGCTTTTCTTATTTAAAGCTAAATTGGAACTTGTTTTGCTGCTCTACTTCACATCTTTAATCATTGCGTTTTGATACCAGAATATTTTTGAAACATTAAATGATGCATAAAAACGTTTTTTTTTTTCATTAATCGAATCAATATAAAATACCTATCAACAATGATATTCTTGTACTGGTGCATTGCTTTTTTTGAAAAGGTTTTGCAGTGAAAGCAACTGTCCTACTTTTTACGACCAAAAATTGAACTTCAGGGGTCTTGTTTCAGGAAAATTGTTTAAGCCATTTAACTGACTGGGCGTTGACAAACTCGTGAACAAAAATACATAAAAGAATTGAAGTATCAATATTAGCCACAGTCTAAACATAGACATTTTACTGGAAACTGACAGGTTTGTGTTTATTTCTTCGTGGATCATTTGTTCTTAAATGTGCCGATTCTTCCGACAGCGTGACTTTTATGTTCACGGCAGTGGCGGATCTAGAAAATTTTGGTGGGGGGATGATAAAATTTATGAGCACAAATTGCGTATAATATCAAAATTTTGCATGTTTATGAATAATGTTCTTGACCTCGCACAAACTTGTTGGGGATATTTTTGATCCGTCCCATCCCAAAAACGTTACCAGCATATAAAATTTAACCAATTCAATTCAAATTAATAACATAAAACACTCTTTTCGTCTTTCCTGCGTCAAAAATCGTATTTATTAAACTTTCGCCAGCATAACCGTCTGCATTTACACAGAACAGGCGCGTTGCCAGAAATTCGCAATGAGGGAGCTGCTTGGGGGTCTGAATCGAAATTTTTGCATCTTTTTGCAAAAATAACTAAATTTTAGGGCTATTTTGAAAAAAAATAATGCTTTTAAAACGTGGCATAGCAATTGGCAGTGCAAACATGATTAAACCGGTTGCATGAATGGGCTATGTGAGAAGTGGCTATTGGTAAATTTTTTTCTTGTTTACATGCTGGTAGATCATAAAATCCCATTGTTTCATAAAACTCACACGGAGTAATCTATTTCGACTAAATTTTGTAGAGAAAAAATAATTGGAGGGGGGCTCATGTAAAGATATTTGAGAGAGGTGATTAGTAATTAACCAATACTGAATAGATCCCCCCCTGTTCGTGAGTTTATAATATTTTTGTTGATAAAAAAACTATGTTAAGCATTTGCAATAAGGTATATTAAATTTGATTGCTTATTTTTGGCCATTTTTCAAAGTTTTTATTGATTTGCGAGTTTTATTTTTGACAAATTAGACCCCCTAAATATATGGTTCAAAAGATGCTTTAAATCACGTTTTAGTCCATTCTAGTCCAACAACCAGTCTCAGAAGTGCTAAAAACGTGGTATTTTTCTTATTCTGCATTTTGTTCGACAGACCAATAGGTGGGGGGGCAAAGCCCCCCGCCCTCCCTTGGCTGCGCTACTCACACAGAATGAGTAAAAACTACCTGCATCGGACTTTGATATTTCTATTGTCAAAAGTCTATTTTGTCCAAGTGTTCATTCAGCATACCGTACGGTAACTAACAATGCAATAAAACTACATTTCAGAAGACATTTACTTGATGTTCTATCAAATCGACACACTTTTTGTGGGAAAACCGCACTACTGTATTGCACAGGCTCGTAGCCAGAAATTTGCAATTGGGGGGCTGTGTTGGGGAGTGGTGGAGCCCCCAGCGTTCGAAAGTTTTGCATTTTTTGCAAAAATAAATTCATTTTAGGGCTATTTTGATTAAAAAATAATGCTTTTAAAATGTGTCTTAGAAATTGGCAGTGCAAACAAGATTAAACTGGTGGCATAAATGGGCTATTTAGGAGGTGGCTATTGGTAAAATGTTAGTTCTCTTGTTTAGATGCTGGTAAATTATAAAATCGAATAGTTCAATAAAACTCACACGAAGTAGGCCTAATCTATTTCGTATACAGTTTATAGAGAAAAATAATTTTGGGGGGGGGAGGCTAATGAAAAGAGATTTGAGAGAAATGATTGGTAATGAACTAATAATGAATAGCCCCCCCCTATTCCTTAGTTTATAGTATATTTGTTGATGACACCTATGTTTAGCATTTTACACTTGCGATCAAATTTGATTGCTTATTTTTTACAATTTTCCAAAGTTTTCATTTATTTGTTGGTTTTATTTTTGACAAATTAGCCCCCTTCGCCCTGAACATATGTTTGAAAAGATGCTTTAAATTACTATTTAGTCCACTCCAGTGCATAAAACAGTCTCCAAAGTGCTAAAAACGTATTTTTCCCATTCTGCATTTGGGTTGACATATCAATAAGGAGAGCTATAGCCACCCCCCCCCCCCGCCCCTGGCTACGCTACTGGTATTGCGTGAGGTTTGAGCAAAAATCCGCCATAATTGAACTCCTGTTGTGTTATGCCTTTATCGTTGAAAAGTGCGAGTTGTGAATTTTGCTAGTTTGGCGCTTTCAAATTAATCGAACCTGCAAAAAACTAATTTCTGCTTTGTAAAAAGTTCGCTGTAAAAATAACTTTTTCCTCCCCCCGCCCTACCCCACCCCCGAATGACTTCAGAAATTATATCGCAGTCACCTGGCCTATCGAGTATTCACTGATTGCTTTTTTTTAATGTTTAATATTATGCATATGCACGTTATGTTTAGGCTGGTGGGGGGGATGCATCCCCCCACCCCCCCTAAATCCGCCCCTGGTTCACGGTTCACTCGTTCTACGAGTATGTTCAAAGAAATCAGTAGAATATGCGTGACCGCAAAAAGCCTTCAAGAAGAAACTTTCTTCTTTTATGCTCTTCTCTTTTTCTCCGTAAGTCTGCATAAAAAGTCTATGGTCTAAATAAATTAAAAAATAAATTGCAATTTCACACAACCACTGGATCGACACTTTATAGGGAAAGCGATGTTTTATGGCGGCCTGGTTAATAAATTACCAAATTTAAAAGTTCTTGCAAGTCTTGTGAGGAATTTTATAATGTTACTGGGGGGTTTGAAGTCATTGCGGTGAATCCACTTTCGCGTTGGGATTTATTGTATTCCTCAGTCTAATTATTATCAATCAGTTGTTGTAATTTCAAAATGATAATGGTTGGTATTGCTTAAAGATCAAACGACAAGAAAAATGCAAGACGAATTTTCTGGTTATTATTACACAGCATACGAGTAAACTAAGAAGTTTTGAAAATTTTGCAAAAATTAATGCCAAATTAGCGGAGTTATGAAGCTTTGAAGAGCGCACCGCGCAAAACTTGGCTAGCTGTCAAATGACGTCATGAATGAACTAACAGTCAGAAACGAGAAATGTGTCCCCCAAGCCAGAATTGTGCCCCAAAGAAAGTAACAGATTTCGTGCCACTGGAGTGCAGTTTGGGGTCTGAGATCCCCAAAACACTGATCATCAATCGTGTATTCGTGGGCAAGAAGCCCTTTTTCGCAAATTTCGCGATGAACATCTTTTTTCATTTATTTATTTATTTATTTTTGGCCTTCATCTCAAAATTCGAAAAAATTTGCGCATCTTTCGCAAAAAAGACCTTTTTTTTGGTCTTCACTCTCGGATTTGAGAGAAAAATGTTTTTGTGCCCCCCCAAATTTATTTATGCCCCCCAGTCGCGCTACTCTGGCGCCGAGTATCTAACAAATGTTTTGAATAATTTACTCGAAATTACTGTTTTGATAATGCTTAAATTAAGGCATTGTGATAGTTAGTCGTGTGTTTCAATAAAAAGTTCTCAAAAATAAAGTTTGGAGAAAGAAGGAAATGGTAGGTAAAAGGTTGATGAAACCGTGACCTTAGTAAGTGGATCTCCGCACTTTATTACTAGGCCACGATAGCAGTTGAAATTCAAATCTGATTTCAGATACTTATGTCGTAAGCTTCCGAATGTCCACCCGGTAGCGAGGAATTAAATTTGCTGGCAAAATTGCTGAAATACCGTTCCTCTAGCCTGTAGTCCTCTAGCCTGTAGTTCCACTAGCGGTAGATTGCGGCATAAGTGTCACCTGAAATCAGATTTAAATTTCAACTGCTCTCGTAACCTAATGATAATGTACATAGCCTCAATTACCGAAGTCATAGTTTCAGGGGTTCAAGACCTACTTACGTTTAGTTATGTAGCCAGAAATCTGTAATGGGGGGTGCTGTTGCAGGGGTCTGGGGTCAAAAATGAAAGTTCTTCACCTGAACTTGGAACTCTGTTTGCATTCAAATCTATCGAAAACAAAAAAAAAATAAAAAATCTTCACCTAAATTTGGAACGGTTTTTGTATCCGAATTTTATCACAGACCAAAAAAAATAAAACGGTCTTTACCACAAAAATCAGTCTCAGAAGTGTTAAAAACGCGATATTTTTCCTTATTCCGCATTTTGGTTGACTGGCCAATGGGAGAGGGCTATAATCCCCCCAGACAACGTTAAAGCTTCCGTTTGGTGATAACATATATTCAGGAAACCTTTTGTACATTAATTGCTTTTAGATAAATTATATTCTAAAACTCAGTCTGAAAATCCCTACTAGAATGAAACAAGCAGTTTGGGGTTAAATTTGTCATTAACATTCGACAACACAAAACAGATGCTGCTCCATAAACTTATCGACTAGCAGCAGCAGTAGCGTAGCCAGGGGGGGGGGCCCATTCGCCTTTCAACGAAAATGCAGAATAAAGAAAATACCACGTTTTTAGCTCTTCTGACACTGTTTTTTGTGCTGGAATGGACTAAAAGTGATTTCAAGCATCTTTTGAAACATATATTCAGGGGGGGCTAATTTGTCAAAAATAAAGGTCACAAATCAATGAAACTTTGAAAAATGCCCAAAAATAAACAATCAAATTTGATCGCTAAAGCAAAAATGCCAAACATAGGTTTTCTCAGCAAATGTATTATAAACTCAGGAATAAGGAGAGAGGGGGGTTATTCAGTATTAGTTAATTACCCATCACTTCTCTCAAATATCTTTCCATTAGCCCCCCAATTATTTTTCTTTATAAAATGTAAACGAGATAGATTACTCCGTGTGAGTATTATTGAAAAACAGAATTTTGTGATTTACCAGCATTTAAACAAGAAAACTACAATGATATCATTAGTCACCTCCCACATAGCCCGTTAATGCAACCAGTTGAATCATGTTAAGCTGCCAATTTCAATGCTACGTTTTAAAAACATTATTTTTTTATTAAAATAGCTCTAAAATTTTGCCTTTTTTAGCAAATAGCTTAATTTTAGAGCTATTTTAATAAAAAAATAATGTTTTTAAAACGTAGCATTGAAATTGGCAGCTTAACATGATTAAGCTATTGTTGCAAAAAATTAAGCTATTTTTGCAAAAAGTTAATTTTGCAGCTAAAATTAAGCTATTTTTGCAAAAAAATGCAAAATTTTCAAGCGCTGGGGGCTTCGCTCCCAGACCCCCGTGCCTCCGGGAGCTGGTGGCTTTGACCCCAGACCCCCAAATTAGCTCCCCCATTTGCGAATTTTTGGCTACGCGCCTGAGCAGCAGACATCAGTATATTTTACTCAGGCATTTATTTTACAAACTAATCGTCGTTTTTTTCATTGGATTAGTTAATTAATTTATACTTTTTCTAGCAATATTAACCATGTCAAAAAGGAATTTTGCTGGACTAAGCGCTAAAGGAACACAATACGAAATTTTAAATAACACAACAATATCCTTCAAGGTGCAAAGCTTTTTTTTTTCGGAGCTAACACGTCCTTTTATTCCGCGCACACTAAGCAAACTCTTAAAGGGAACGTTGATGGCCAAATATTGCTTGCAAGAAAAAGACGGAAACCCGGAAAACCTTGCTTCATTACTTCTCTACATCATCTCTAGATAACTGCCCTCTCAAACAAAACACTTTCCCTCTCCATCAAAACCTGAAACCATTGCTACACAAGTTAAGCTTCTGCCCTAATGTGCCCTTACTACATGGATTCAAACAAAAATAGGACTCTGGATTTGCCTCAACCGCATATGATCAAAATGTAACCCCTGTCAAGTTTCGATGGTTGAAAAAGATTGAAATGATCCCCACAGAGTAGAGATGTTAAGAGCAAGCAATCAGCCATCTGCTAATTTTCCTCATCTCTATGTAATATACTATAAAGAACATTCCCGAGACCAGAAAAAGCGCTAACGCGTAAAATGCCTCAAAGGTGAAGCGAAACGAGAAAATTAATCTCCGAAAAAACAAATTCAGTTAAGGGGGTTCAGAACAAAAGCACTTAGCACATTGTTTCACAAAATGAATAATGATTTAATGACAATATGACAATAAATGGATTTGAGATAGTGCTAAAGATACTGTATGACAATAAACGGAAACGGAAAAACATGTATTAAAGAGATACTGCTAGAGATAAGTTTTGTTAAAAAAAAGTAAGAAGTATTTGCGGTAGGAAAGAGGTGTCCTAAACCTTGTTCCTCTATTCTGTTTACTCGCGAAATATATTTACTCGGTGTAACTCTGTAAGATTGGCTAGCTTCTGTTTCAAAAATTCTTGACACCTGAAAGGATGACTTGGTAAATTTCTTTGCAATAAGCAATGCAATTTTCGATCATAGATGTTTGATGTGTTTGATGTGCAATGCGATGTTAGATGATTGAACGTTGCGTTGCTTGTTTTACAGCAAATCTTACGTCATCATTCTTTTCTAATATCTCAAAATTTTGAAACACAATGGTGCCAATGTTACGAAGTCAAATAAATTAAATCCATTTTCAGGGATAACTGGAATAATGGAACAAGGTTGGGGCACTTCTTGATTTTTTTAATTAGTTGTCATTACTTCAATAAAACCGATCTCGAGTATTGAAAAAATATTGCATCATCTCTTTATCAAAATTTGTTGCTAACATGTTTGTTCTTCAATTTTAACCGCAGTCTTAATACAATGATGTCATAAATATAACCAGTGGTGCCTGAACGAGGGGGGGCAGGGGTAGCAGCACTGCCCGACTAAACTGACGACATGCAAGAGAGTATTGGAGCTACAAGAAACATTCTTGTAATTAAAGTTTAGTGTTTTTGAACCAAAATTTATCTTTCAAGAAATACAAGGTAAAAATGTCTTTGTCAATCCAAAAATACATTACAATTTTCAATTTATAAAAAATTTTTTTTTATTATAAACAAATTCTCTCACTAAGTGGCACTAAAAAGTTCATCAATCATAATAAAATAGAAGAGGCTATTTTACCAAACATTTTTTTCTAATATTTTATCAAGTCTAACCCAATCTCACCCAACTCCATTTCTCACTTTAAAAGTAACCCCAAACCTAACTCAAACCTAAATCGTAACCACTAACCAGTGCCGTCGCCAGAGCAAACGAAGTGAAGAGGCACTAAAATTTGCTTATAAAAACTGATCTCCAGATCTTGTACGGCTACAATTATGGGCAATTTGAAAATAAGGCTGGCAGCGTTTCTTAGCTCGTTTCGTCTGCGGCTCATAATTGCTTGAAAAATCTATCTACAGCAGTGATTGCTACCAGACGTGCATCCAGCAGCATTTTGCTAAGAGGAGTGAACCAAAAGTTGTTTTTTGCACAGAAACTGCCTGATTTAGCCACCGAGCTGAACAAACTGATGCAACTCAAGCGTGTCACAGACGGGCAAAGTCAATAAATATTTAGTGACTGTGGACGGGGGCCTGGAGGCGGAGCCCCCAACCGCTGGAGGATTTTTGCGATTTTTCAGCAAAAAACTAGAGACATTATAACGCCATTTTAATCATATTTCACACTTTTTGAAGACAACGAATAACTGTATTCTTAAAATTTAGAAGTCATTTTAAAGAATTAAATTGCTTAGCACCTTCAGCCCCCCCCACCTTACTTAAGGTCAAGTCTAACATGCGTTTAAACGCTCGTATTTTGGGGTTAAATTTTCTAAGTGACTTGGCTGATGAGGCTTATGCCCTTTATCCTGGTTGTGCCTCTGACTGTGACCTCAAAATCTTGAGTGTGCTCTAAAAATCTAAACAGCTGGTCTTTGAAAAAAAATGTTTTCACGTATTGTTTCATGTCATAATCACTAACGAAGTACCGGTAACGATTCTGCAGGCTTACATTTCTCTTCTGCGTCACATCCGTAAAGGTGTGTTAATGAGACGGAGTATTGCGTCAGATTAATGTACAGCAATTTTTCCATCACTGCCTGTTGTCTTATCGTTGTGTTGTGTTCCAAAAACAATATTTTTAGTATACCAAAATGGGGGCACAAGCAGCCGTTAGGGAGGGCACAGCACCTCTAGTTCCCCCGTAGCGACAGCACTGATTGTCGCCCTTAAAAAAGCAAATAAAAAATAAATGCGGATGAATATTTCTCACTTTCGTCTTATTCTTTTTTACAACAAATTGCGTGTGTTAAATGATTTTTATTTAATGTGAAATAAATGAACAAACTTGTTGAAGACATTTGATTAGTCTGTAACATCTGATTTAGTTCCGTCAGTTTAAATTGACGCTAGGAAAATAGGGTGCTACAAAATTTCAAATTTAGAACTCAAGGATCCTATGTTTGTGGGCCTAAGCATTACTTTCAAGGCATTCAAGTTTCTAACTTTGTTTGTAGCCCTAATTGAAACGAACGACGCGGGCGTTACCAGTAACGGATTCAAAGGGGTCTGGACCACTGCTCAAACTGGAAAAATATAAGAAAAACTTCTAACCAGGGGCGTATTCAGGGGGAAGGTCTATGGTGCCATGCCCCCCCTTTAGGTCGCCAGGATAGTATAATTAGCATAGAATAGTGTGCGAAATTGCGGCATGGCTCCCCCTTTTTGTAACTTAGGCAGAATGTTTGAGCGCAAAACGGTGGGTGAAGAACTTTTTTTTGCTCTAAACCTAATTTTGGGCCGAAAACCGGACTAAATTTAAGTGAAGACCTTTTTTTTTCTTTGGTCTTCACCTGATTTTGGGCAAGACAACGGACTGATTCTGGGTTGAAATATTTTTATTGTGGTCTTCATTATTTTCAAATTTTCTGAATTTCCTGCCCCCCCCCCCCTTTTTGGAAATCTTGAGCACGCTACTACTTCTAACACATAAAATTCATCGCAATAACTGAAGCAAGATCCATTTCTTGATCAGACTTAGCAGTAAAATACTCGGTGGGGGCGGCGATTAACATCTCCAAAATTATCTTTTTCTGCAAATGCAGAAGAAGCAAGTTAAAACTTGTAATTTTTTTTATTTCGTGATCTACCAGCTAGTAATAGTAAGGCTAATATTTTATCATTAACCACCCTCACAGCCCTTTGTGCAGCCAATTTAATTATGTTTTTGCACTGCTAATTCCTATACCATGTTTTAAAAGCATTAACTTTTGCTAAAATAGGCCTAAAATTAAGTAATTTTTCCAAAAAAAATTGCAAAACCTCCGATCGCTGGAGGCTAAGCACCCAGGCCCCTTTGCATACAGCTATGGGGCGTTGCCCCCAACCCCCAAAGCTGAACCTACCCTTGCTTAATTGATAATTCGTTTTTTATTATTTTTAGGCCTAGTGTTTATGCGATGTATTCAGTACTTTGACTTTGTTGAAGTGTTTCATTGTTTGACAGCATTAGAGAGCAATGTTGGTGATAATGACTGTACGTACAGTGTTGAAAGTGCTCTTTGAAAAAGCTTCCCCCCTTGTCATTCTTACGTTCCGCCACCCCTGAATATAACTGAAGATTGTTCAATGCCCAAGACCTACTTATGACCAAAGTTTAAAAATTCAAACTAAGGCCCAGTTTACACAATGCTTAAATTTGTAAGCGTACAAACGTATTCTTAATTTATTTTACTTAAAAGCTTTATGCTGATAAATCAGTAAGTCGTAAAATCTCGGCTTACGCTACATGCAAGGTTGTTGCGTGTTTGTCCTCCTTCGCAGGAACGTGATCTCAAAGTATATGCATTGAACATCATTTTTACCATTAAATTCAAACTGTCAAGGTTTCAGCATTTTTGCCAATGAATTCATTGTAAAGCCAAAGCACAGAAAGCGCAAGCGCAGCTAATCGCTCCGGAGGAAAACATTTTTTGAGCTCAAGCAAAACATTTTTTTCGAGTCAAGACGCGCTCAAAATTAGAAAGAACGCCTAGTTAAACTTGTTGAACTACTTGTTGAACTCATATAATTTACATCAAACATACACACTAAAAGTGAGACTGCGCACACTAGAATTGAGACATAGTGTAAATAAAGCTTTAGGTAAGAAGAAATAGGCCAGGTCAGGACTCCAGGTGTCGCTATATACTGTAAAGGTAAAAAATCATATCAGCACCCGTAACGTTTTTTCTGACAAGCTTGATTTTGGCGATTCCAACAATTTTACATTCACATTAAAGTAGCTTGAAAAAATGTTTTGAATCTCTTTGCAGTTTTCTTTTCACGGCAAAAAATCAAATGTTTGTGGAGAAACGGTAATGTTTTGATTATTGCAACATTTTATAAAGATACATTTGATAAGAGACCAAAAACTGTATGTAAGCGATTATATTTTTCTGTACTTATTGCAGTTTAAACATCAATGTGCCAAACGAAAATTCTACTTCCATTACACCTCTTTCGTATAGTTCCAGTAAATGGTCTTTGAGCTTTACACTTTTTTTGTCAGCACTTTTCATTTTTGGATCATCCGAAAAATGCTGTCCAACAGGCTGTGGCTCAAACGCTTTTATAGTTTTCTCGTTAGCTGCTGAAGATTGAGGCTCGGTGATTTTGCGGGAAATGTCACGAACAGAAGTTTCGATATTTACAGATTGGGAATCAACATCAACAGGCAAAGCAACCACTAATGATCCTAAATCGACCATTAGTATCTTCGCTGTAATTGCTTTGCTTTTCATTTCTGTCAGGAAGCTTGCAATGTCGTCATCCAATTTTGCGGTAAGCTTGTTGGTGTGTATATTGAAGAACTCACTGCATTGATGGAAAATGTGTTCAAAGCCATTTATGTTTTTTATTTGCTGACAAATTTTTTGTTTCATTATGGTCAAACACTTCAAGCGTTTTTCTTCAGCTTGACAGCGAAACAATATCTCCAATAAGGACCGACTATTATTCAGCCAATCATTGTATTTCAAAATTGCTTTTTTGTACTGCTTTTCTACATGAAAGCATATTTTTAAGTTTTCAGTTACTTGAAAAAGAACATTTTGAAGTTCTTTTTCCCATATCACCAAACGTTTTTCAGGGCCAAAGTTTTTTAATGCTTGTCTAAATTCTTTTTCGATTTCCGATTTGCAGCTATTCAATGTTTTTTCAAAGTTTTCTTTCTCAAAACTTTGCTCTGAAAGTAAATTGATAAATTTGGCAACATAGCTTCTCAAATGCCTGCTCATTTTGACTTTGAAATCCTTCTTAAAAAATGATTCAGTGTCCGTCACATTGAGGCAGGTTCCAAATACAGAAACGTAATCAATGAGAGCTTCGCAGAGTTCTCCACTTCTGCAAGGTTTGCTTTGTATTTGCTTAATTTTAGTTTTGTTTCTAAACTGTTGAAAAAATTTGAAGGTTTGTTGCAGAAACTTTGAATCTAGACTTGCTTTAATGCAAGTTTTACGTCTAACTGCATCACCTGGATATGGTAAAAGATAACAAGCTATGTTTTCACCAAATGCGAAATTCATGTATTCTCTCATTCTTTTGTGTTCTTTGTTTGAAGATTCATTTCCAAACATCGAGTTTAAGTAACTTTTTCCACCTTCCATTCCAAATGGAAATTCTTGGTCATCTTCATTGCTGCTACAACTGGCATCTGCATCACTTTCGAACTGATTGTTATTTTGTTCATTTTTAGTTTCATCACAATCATTCTCGTTTTTCTCTTTTCCGTTATTAAACCAATCCCGAACAACAAACATCAGCGATTCTTTTTCCATTGCAAAGCTTCCATCTTTACCTGTTAAATTTGCCGCGTGTTTGTATACTGTGTCTAAGTGCGTAGTTTCGATTCTGTTTTGCACATTAAAAATCAAAACTGAGCTTAAAAGAAAATTAAAAGTTCCAAGAAAAGTTTGATTTTGTTCGGAAACGTGGTAATCAAATGTTCCTTGAGTGTCTGCCAAAAATAATGCAACTTTGTTTTCTTCTGACACAATGGGTTTCCTTAAAATATAGATTCCATGAGTACACGGTTTAGCTCCTCTTTTCCATTCAAATATCTTTGTCGCTTCTTTGTTGCTATTTAACCATTGCTCATAGCTTTTCTCATTTTTATAATTTTTTAAAAAACTCCAAAGCAAACTGAGCAAAAAAGATTTTCCAGTCCGCATTGGCCCGGCAATGGTGTAGATAGCGACGTGGTAATCTTTGTATTCACGATTCCCAAAAACTGTTTTAATATTGTCCATATCAACATGAAGAATTTTTTCACCAGTATCGCTAAGTTGCGTTTTCGTCAGTTGTATTATTTCACTTGAAATGGAACTATCACTTGAAGTTGCTTTCTCAGAAGACATTAAAAAAATTTTATCCTACAGTTTCGCAATAAATAATGCAATAACCTAGGTCTAAATTAGAGTATAAAATGTTTTGCTGTTCAGTTTGTTTCTGTTGCTTACTGCAAGTCGATATGTTCCGACATACTACAACTGATATTTGCAATGTTGCAACGTTGTTTGCAATAACCTTTTGAAGTTGAGGCCTGACAGTCTGACATACAAACAAAGACAATTTTTTTATTTATTATAATCAAAGGCAGGGGTTCCCAAACTGGGGTACATACACCGCTAAAGTTGCATTCCAACTTTTCAAGGGGTGTATTCGATTAAGTATAAAGATATTCTTCCCAAAACTTTTGATTTGCATTAAATTTTTTTTCTCTCGAAATTAAAAATTTGAAGACCTGAGTTTAAGAAATCTTGAAAAAGTTAGATTTTTGCCCTGGTAAAAACTTCAATAACAACTACAGTAACTGGCAAGTCCAGTTTTGCCGTTCACATTATTTTATTTTGTTCAATCACAGCACGCCACACAAAACTGCTGATTGATTGCTACGAAAACCGTAGTTACAAACTTTAAGTTTGTAACTTTAAGACGAATATATCATTTTTGAAAACAAGTCTCAAAAATAAAAGCTCTCCAGCTTGTAAAACTTCAAATTTTCAAAATGTTTAAAGCGATTTTGTTGGTAACATTCAGGTCAAATCTCACATTGAAATACTAGTAACCTATAAAGTTTTTTCTTGGAAAACCACTGACTAATTCTCGAGTGAGCAATGCTTTAATCTCTATAATAATTTACTATCTGGATTCGACTGATAGACAAGACGATTATTGAGTTATCGAACTTTAAGATTATCCTTCGAAAAAAAAACACCTCGCAGTGGTTCAAACCTCAAACAAGTCAAAGAGAAAAATGCTTGTGAGTTTTGGTAAGATTTTCAAGAAAAACTTGTGTAAAATTTGTAAAATACTTTGAAACTAACCAAAGATCACTTTCTTTTCAAACAACAATGTGAAAAATTTGCCCATAGGTTTTAGTATATGTGGGCTCCATATAAAAAATTGCTTTAATCAAAGTGATGACGTCACAAGCGTTTTTGATGACGTCATTTGTCAAGAGTTTTGATCGTAATTCTGAAAAAGAGTGTTTGACTTTTCCTTTTTTTCTTCAATAGTTCAACAGATAATTTTCCTTTTTTTCTTCAAAAGTAGATAAAATAAAAATTTTGTTTTCGTCTGTTGACATAAAAAATTATTGTTATTTTTTATATACATAGTTGCGTATAGTTTTATGTAGTTGTATAAAGTTTTCTTGTAGGTTGTTTACTTGTTAGTTGTACAGTAAGTGATAAAACATTTACAAGTAGCAAATGTGATCAATAGTTCTGTTTGCATTTTATTGCTACAATGAATAGCAAAATATAACGGGTAGGCAAAAAAAAAACGTTTAATACCAACTGCAGTGTATAAAATTTAAAGTTCCGATCTTTCAAAAAGTTATATAAAAAAATTGACACAGTTTCTTAAAATTTCAGGGCTACAGTTTTCAGAAAAAGTCGACCAAAAAAAACAACAGAAAACAGCAAAGTTAGCGAAAATGAATTGAAAGACACAACCAAGTAAAAACGTTTAAAAAATACAACTTCAGTATGTACGAGTTCGAAAATAATGTTATTGCTACCAGCAGGTAAATTATATAACAATAAAGCTCAAGTGGTAAAATTTCACAATTATTATTCGTTTAAGAAAACAAACCATTAATCTAAATCTAAAAATAGCTAGCAAAAAAAATTGATTACCCAAAGTATTTCACTGAAATGGTTACCCTGTGCTAATTGACTTAAGATTAGTTTGAGAATTTAAAAATAGAACTGAAACTGTGCTTCTTATCAATAAATCATGATCACAAACCAAGAAAAAACCAACTGAATTCTATCAACTGAAAACTAGGTTTTTAAATTGCAAATCAAACTTCGCTGTAAACGTTTAAATGTAAAGCAAACGTAGATCGAGCTCGTAATCACCACAAGTCCAATGGCAAGCAAGACGTGCCGCGCGCATCACATCCTACCAACTCGAACGCTTGCAGAGACCACGAGTTCGAAACTCAAAACAAGGATTGTCAACAAAATAAAATGAAGCTCAGAATAGTCTCACAACCTCTTCAACAAAAACAAATTTTGGCCGAAAAATTTTGTATATAGTGTTCACATTGTCCGTGGTGAAATTGAACCATAATAGATCGTTTGCTCTGCGTTTATGTAAAGTCTAAAAGGTCATTTTGTTTTGCGCCATCAATTAACTCGCGCAGTTCGATTTAATAACCACCAAAAGTTCTTTCGTATGACAGAGATTTTGAATTGTGATCACTTAAGTATTGTTGATATTTCCATTTCCTTTTGATCAATTGCTTGAAATTCGAGCAAGACACTAGTAAATCGAAATCATTCGCTGCCGTTTCCAAAGTTCAAAATCTTGATTCATCTGCAATGCAGTAACCAGCAAGTGTGTCCATATGAAAAGGGGTGAACGATGAATGAATTAATAGTCCGGTAGAAATCAGGGTTGGATCCATTCATTTTTTTTTAATTTTTAAATTCAAATTCAAATTCAAATTCATTGACTTTGAAAAAATTAAATTCAAATTCAAATTCATTGACTTCAAAAAAACTAAATTCAAATTCAAATTCAAATTCATTGACTTTGAAAAATCAAAATTCAAATTCAAATTCATTGACTTTGCGAAAGTCGAATTCAAATTCAAATTCAAATTCATCAATAATTCGTGAGCGAATTCAAATTCAAATTCAAAATTCAAATTCAATCCAACCCCCACTTTTTACACCAAAGATTCAAAGAGGATTTTGCAATTTACACCTAGCAAGTCGCAGTCTCGCAGTCGCAGTTGTGTATTAGCGCATCGCAGTCAGGGCCTGCGAGAGGGGGGTTCAGGGGGTACATCATACCCGGGCCTAGGGGGGGCCGGGCTCAAGGGACCTGGAAGAGTTTAGGTTTCCGCGTTAAGTTTTGGTATGGTACCATAACACCGTAATCAAACTTGCCTACAGCAAAAATATCAGTCAGACTATTCACTGCTGGTAATTGGTCTCTGTTTTTGCTACCCTGCCTTTAGGGCATCCAATAATGGCCGATTTGATTAAAAAAAGAGGAAAATGTATCAAAAGCCATACACTTGCACCAAACTAAACGTTTTGTTGCATTTCTTTGACTTGAAAACCTTAATTAATTTCTACGGTATAACAATGTACGAGGGCCCACATTTCCAGAGATCTAAAAGTATTTCAACCTCAGAGAGCGGAGTCAAAGTTGACATACTATACTACTATCATTAAGTAACTCACTCTGTCTGTATGAATTTAATAGGTATTTGGGTTTGTGAAGTCTATGATTGCAGATGACTTCTTAAAACTTTTATCAGTAAAATATTTGGATTTGCAGTATTAAAGTCGTTATATTGTATAATATTGTGTCAATGTCACCATCCCCCATTTCACATACTTTCTTTCATGTACATTACGTTTTCTACTTGTCAATTTAAGCAAGTTTGGTGCTGGGATGTTGATCAAATGCTGTATTTTACCCTCGAGAAACATAAAAAGTGCTGAAGCTTCCGGGGCTCCGCCCCGGACACCGCTGGGGAGCTCACAGCGCCCCCCAGACCCCCTAGCTGAATTTAAACCAATTTTATGTCTAGTTGTGTTTTTTGTAGGTTCTAACTGTATGCGAATATCGTTATCCCCTCACTTTTAAATGAAGATCTACACCCATCCGACAAAAACAATTTAACGGCATGGGCCCCAATAAGGCTTGGGGGGCCCAATAAGATTTGGGGGTCCGGTATCAACCTTCGCACCCCCTGAAAAAATTTCTCTCTGAGGCCCTGATCGCAGGTACGTAATATACCAACAAGTCAAGTTGCTTGAAGCCAGAGTTGGATCCAGTACCGTCGCCGGAGCAAACGAAGTGAGGGGGCACTAGCCAAAAGTGGGGAGGCACTAAAATTTGTGTACAAAAACCGATCTTCAGATCTTGTACGGCTACAGTTTTGCGCAATTTTAAAATAAGGCCGGCCACGTTTCTTAACATGTTTTGTCGGCAGCCATTAATCGCAAGAAAAATCTATCCACAGCAGTGAATGCTACCCGACGTGCAACCAGGATTTTGCTAAGAGGGGTGAACCAAGTTTTTTTTTTTTTTTTTTGTACAAAAACTGCCTAAATTAGACCCCGAGCTGAACAAACTGATGCAACTCAAGCGTTTCACAGACAGACATAGATAGTAAATACTAAATAAATGTGTATAGGGCCTTAGGGCGGTGCCTCCGGCCGCTGGGCAATTTTGAAGCAAAAAAAAAAACGCAATTTTAACGCCATTTTAAAATCATACTTGACACTTTTAGAAGCAATATGAATAACTAAATTTCTAAAATTCAGAAGTCATTTCAAAGAATTGAATTGCTTTGCACCTCAACCCCCCCTTACTTTTGGTCAAGTCCAAAATACGTTTAAACGCTCGTATTTTGAGATTAAATTTTCTTAGTGACTTTGCAAATGGGGTTTAAGCCCCGTCACCCTAGTTGCGCCACTGACTGTGACCTCAAAATGTTGAGTGTACTCTATAAATCAAAACAGCTGGTCTTTGAAAAAAAGTTTTCACGCATTGTTTCATGCCGTGATCACTAACGAAGTACCGGTAACAATTCTGCATGCTTACAAGTCTCTTCCGCAATTCCGCGACACATCCGTAAAGCCAGATTAATGTACAGCAGTTGGTTGCCAGCAATGTCGCAAAGAATCGAAAAAATATCAGAGGAGAATTATGTTTAAACGTAATTATTTCTTTTTCCATCATTGTCTGACTGTCTGTTGTCTTGTCGTTGCGTGATGTTTCAAAAGCAATATTTTTAGTCAACCAAAATGGAGGCACTAGCGGCCGTTAGGGGGGTACGGCCCCCTTTGCCCCCCTTAGCGACGGCACTGGTTGGATCCATTCATTTTGTTTTTAATTTTTAAATTCAAATTCAAATTCAAATTCATTGATTTCAAAAAAACTAAATTCAAATTCAAATTCATTGACTTTGAAAAATCAAAATTCAAATTCAAATTCAAATTCATTGACTTTGCAAAAGTCGAATTCAAATTCAAATTCAAATTCATCAATAATTCGTGAGCGGATTCAAATTCAAAATTCAAAATTCAAATTCAATCCAACCCTAGTAGAAATACGACAAAATACATTGAAACCCGGAAAAAATTTATATTAAGCTGAAATTTGGCACGATAGCTCAGGATCATGTCCTGAGTCACCAAAAAAAAAAATCCCCATGTTTTGGACGCGGGTCTTCTCCCTTTTTTGGCCTTTAAAGTCTGACATCTAGTGTCAAAGAGCTTTTACTATCCAACAGCCAATCCAAAAGCTGTAAAAGTGCCAAGTTTTGAGTAATAGTTGGTTTTCAAGTGCAGGTATAAAAAAATTTACTTTGAAATTGATGACGTTATTGTTGATGACGTCATTGCCAAAGTTTTTAAAAAAACTGACGCATTGATGGCTCGAATAGTAAATAAGAGTTAGGTTTTTGGTTCCAATAAAAAATTGCTTTAATCAAAGTGATGACGTCACAAGCGTTTTTGATGACGTCATTTATCAAGAGTTTTGATCGTAATTCTGAAAAAGAGTGTTTGACCAAACGAAACATTGCAACACTTTGGGAATATCATCATCATCAACATTCGAGTTTCTAAGGCATCTTCAAGTCCTTGGCCGAGGTCTTGCCTCATCCTCCTATATGCAATGATTCTAAACAATAATAACTAGTGTAATTATATGTAAATTGATACGAATATGTGCCGAGCACAATGATATATCTGATAAGAACAAAATTTCTACCGCTTTGCAATGTTTGACAATACTATTATCTTACGCAAAATAATGTCCAACAATGTTATTATCAGGTATTATTTTGCGTATTTGCGATATTATTACAATGTCTGACAATATTATTATCTGAATTTGTAACAACCACGCTAATATTTGACAATTCGCCGCCTTAATGACTTTTTTATCGTTCCTCAAGCTTGCATCTTACTAAAATTGCAGATTAACTTTAACTGCGCGTGGGAGCTTTCGATAAACATTCAAAGGCTTTCTTGATTAAACTGCAAAATGCATTATTTTATTTTAATCCCTTATTGGCAGTGGTGGGCAAATTACTGTATAAAAGTAATGACGCTACGTCACCAAAAATTACAGTAAAAAAGTAATAAAATTACCGTATTCGTTACTTCTCGGAAAAAGTAGTCAGTAATTGTCGTTACAAATTACTTTGAATGAAAAATTTTGATAAAAATGACAATAATCTACTCTACATCACTATTTCTAATGGTGCTAAATAAAACAAAACTAGACTTCGTCCGGGATCCAAGTATGATTATCAAGTTATAGCTTTCATTATGCTACCTCTTAGACACGGCTCAGTGCTCGCCAATGTTATTTTGATCACTGTATGACGTCTGAGCGTCGATTCCATGGTCTGAGTGAGTACAAAATTGTTTTAAACCTAAGCGGGTTCCGAATTTCGGGTTTTTTGTTT
Source organism: Trididemnum nubilum (assembly GCA_963965965.1). NCBI lineage: Eukaryota > Metazoa > Chordata > Ascidiacea > Aplousobranchia > Didemnidae > Trididemnum > Trididemnum nubilum. The sequence continues at coordinate 4,862,396 of OZ014469.1, forward strand.
CTGCGGTCAAGGTCATATCATAGCAAGCCGGCTGCTGTGACTCCCGGTGCGCTGAAACCAGATCACGCTTAAGTTATGATTCAAGAAGAAAAATTGAGCAATAAAATTTAATGCTGTAATTAACTCCAAATTTATTGCACTTCCTCAGGTTTTTTAAATAATTTCAGATAAGTCGCTAAATATACGCTAATAATCTAAATAACACGCTTAAGGTAATTCTCACATAAAAGTGCTATCAAGAAATATTTAAAAAAATACTCTGTGATTGATCTATGTGTTGGTCGAGCGGTAGCGCGTTTGTCTCTGGAGCGGGAGGTCTAACGTCTAAGGTTCTAATCTCGGTCCGGTCAAATCAGGCACAGTGTTGCCAACGGGCACGCCACCGCTGCGATATTTCTTCAAAGAAAGCTGCGCTGTTCGGGTGCAATGGCGTGGAGATGAGTCCCACCAACTCGTTACACGCTTTGTCATAACACAGCGAGTATAATGAAAGATTTTTGATCTATCACATTCCGGTAGTATTTTTTCAATCTGTTATCTTCATAGTACTTACCGGCGGAGCCGAGTTTACCGAGCAGCAAAATGGTACCATATTAGCAGAGGTGGAGTCCTCGAGGACGTCTTTGGCCTCGAGGACGTCCTCGAGGACACATTTTGAAGTCCTTGGCCTTGGCCTCGAAGGTCAAGTCCTTGGCCTTGGCCTTGGCCTCGAGGCCTCAAGTCCTCGAAAATTGGCCTGTTCTCGGCTCGAGGACAGCACGATTTTTTGGAATGTTAAAATTTTGTGGAGCGCTTGAAAAATTTTTTGGAAAACCTTTTATTAATGGAGATCGCTTGAAAAATTTTTGTGAAGACCTTTTTTTTTTTTTGGAGAGCACTTGCGCTTTGTGTCCTTGGTCCTTGGCCTTGGCCTCGAGCATTCCTGTCCTTGGCCTCGAGAGTGTCTGTCCTCGGAAAGGCTGTCCTTGGCCTTGGCCTCGGATTTTTTTTGTGTCCTTGGCCTTGGCCTCGAGCCTTGTGTCCTAGACTCCACCTCTGCATATTAGTAAACTGAAAACTAACAGCTTGTCTTTTTTCTTCATGGTTCATTTGTTCTAGAATACGTCGGTTCGTCCAATCAGTGTAACTTTTTTTTTCACGGTTCACTCGTTCTACGAATATGTCCAATCAATTCAGTTAAACACGCGTGACGGCCAAAAAAATTCGCAACAAGAGCAAACTTTTTTCTTTAATGCTCTTCTCTTTTTCTTCGCGCGTTTGTATCTGGTCTACTAATAAAGAAACGATGATGGCATTGTGCCTGAAGCAATATTGCCACCCCTGGGCGGCGAAGACAATTTTTTAGGTTGCTTTAGCTCCAGTTTCGACAGAAAATGCCACTCCTAAGCGACGGAAAACTTTTTTATTTTAAGTTTTGTTGGCTGAAAATATGGTAAAGGGTCCGGCGCAGTATAAATTCGGTCTCGCCTGCTGGTATCACCTCTTTTTAGTTACTAAAAATATTATAAAAGTTTAGAAAGAGAACGTTTGTGATTTTATTCACTTTTTGCAAATTTATCTTTGTTTATTATGCGTTTATTTTTTCTTTGACAATCTTTAGAAAGACTCCGTAGTTTTCAGCTTTTGCTCTAAAATTCATTTCGCACAAAATGTTTAAAAATATTAACTGTTTTGGACAAAAATAATACTGTCCTTTTTTTGAATTGTTGTAGTAGCTATAACAAAATTTTACCCGTTGGTGTATGAATGAATAGGGTATTGCAATACCTAACATCGGTTTTTGCACAGCATCAAAATTTGATACTACGCGAAGGTAGATAATAATGTTATCGCTCGACCAACACATAGATCAATCACAGAGTATTTTTTTAAATATTTCTTGATAGCACTTTTATGTGAGAATTACCTTAAGCGTGTTATTTAGATTATTAGCGTATATTTAGCGACTTATCTGAAATTATTTAAAAACCTGAGGAAGTGCAATAATTTGGAGTTAATTACAGCATTAAATTTTATTGCTCATTTTTCTTCTTGTGAATCATAACTTAAGCGTGATCTGGTTTCAGCGCACCGGGAGTCACAGCAGCCGGCTTGCTATGATATGAACTTGACCGCAGAAACAAAAAACCCGAAATTCGGAACCCGCTTAGGTTTAAAACAATTTTGTACTCACTCAGACCATGGAATCGACGCTCAGACGTCATACAGTGATCAAAATAACATTGGCGAGCACTGAGCCGTGTCTAAGAGGTAGCATAATGAAAGCTATAACTTGATAATCATACTTGGATCCCGGACGAAGTCTAGTTTTGTTTTATTTAGCACCATTAGAAATAGTGATGTAGAGTAGATTATTGTCATTTTTATCAAAATTTTTCATTCAAAGTAATTTGTAACGACAATTACTGACTACTTTTTCCGAGAAGTAACGAATACGGTAATTTTATTACTTTTTTACTGTAATTTTTGGTGACGTAGCGTCATTACTTTTATACAGTAATTTGCCCACCACTGCCAATAAGGGATTAAAATAAAATAATGCATTTTGCAGTTTAATCAAGAAAGCCTTTGAATGTTTATCGAAAGCTCCCACGCGCAGTTAAAGTTAATCTGCAATTTTAGTAAGATGCAAGCTTGAGGAACGATAAAAAAGTCATTAAGGCGGCGAATTGTCAAATATTAGCGTGGTTGTTACAAATTCAGATAATAATATTGTCAGACATTGTAATAATATCGCAAATACGCAAAATAATACCTGATAATAACATTGTTGGACATTATTTTGCGTAAGATAATAGTATTGTCAAACATTGCAAAGCGGTAGAAATTTTGTTCTTATCAGATATATCATTGTGCTCGGCACATATTCGTATCAATTTACATATAATTACACTAGTTATTATTGTTTAGAATCATTGCATATAGGAGGATGAGGCAAGACCTCGGCCAAGGACTTGAAGATGCCTTAGAAACTCGAATGTTGATGATGATGATATTCCCAAAGTGTTGCAATGTTTCGTTTGGTCAAACACTCTTTTTCAGAATTACGATCAAAACTCTTGATAAATGACGTCATCAAAAACGCTTGTGACGTCATCACTTTGATTAAAGCAATTTTTTATTGGAACCAAAAACCTAACTCTTATTTACTATTCGAGCCATCAATGCGTCAGTTTTTTTAAAAACTTTGGCAATGACATCATCAACAATAACGTCATCAATTTCAAAGTAAATTTTTTTATACCTGCACTTGAAAACCAACTATTACTCAAAACTTGGCACTTTTACAGCTTTTGGATTGGCTGTTGGATAGTAAAAGCTCTTTGACACTAGATGTCAGACTTTAAAGGCCAAAAAAGGGAGAAGACCCGCGTCCAAAACATGGGGATTTTTTTTTTTGGTGACTCAGGACATGATCCTGAGCTATCGTGCCAAATTTCAGCTTAATATAAATTTTTTCCGGGTTTCAATGTATTTTGTCGTATTTCTACCGGACTATTAATTCATTCATCGTTCACCCCTTTTCATATGGACACACTTGCTGGTTACTGCATTGCAGATGAATCAAGATTTTGAACTTTGGAAACGGCAGCGAATGATTTCGATTTACTAGTGTCTTGCTCGAATTTCAAGCAATTGATCAAAAGGAAATGGAAATATCAACAATACTTAAGTGATCACAATTCAAAATCTCTGTCATACGAAAGAACTTTTGGTGGTTATTAAATCGAACTGCGCGAGTTAATTGATGGCGCAAAACAAAATGACCTTTTAGACTTTACATAAACGCAGAGCAAACGATCTATTATGGTTCAATTTCACCACGGACAATGTGAACACTATATACAAAATTTTTCGGCCAAAATTTGTTTTTGTTGAAGAGGTTGTGAGACTATTCTGAGCTTCATTTTATTTTGTTGACAATTCTTGTTTTGAGTTTCAGCGCATATGCGTAGGTGAGTGCAAAGTTTAACCCTATATTTGCAAATTTGGCGGTTTATTTTTCAATTTAGTTCAAAAAAGAACGAAAATGTTTATTAGCAATTAGTAGGATGGTAGTGGAACGGAACCCAGCGAAAACGTGCTTTTTTTCGAATCCTTTGCATTAAATGTGCTTTTGACCTAAAAAGATATTTACAGTAACCGCAAAAAACTTTGCATCCAAAAGGAACATAAATTGAAGCTTCTTTATGATCTTTGTTTCCGGCCGGAACTTGCACTTCCAGTTGCGGTTCGTACCAGTTGGTATCAAATGTATATATGCGATATCATCGTTTACTGTTTCGATTTTGAGAAATGATCTTTTGACAACATAATACAAATCAATAAAGAGTTAGGCTAAGAAAATGGATGGATAAATGTTACTGCAGCATTACGCTAGGTTAGGAAAATTGATGCTAAAGGTTAGCGTTAAACTAGGAAACTTGATTGATAAATGTTAGCTTTAGACTAGAAAAATTTGATTGTTAAATGTTAGTATTAGACTAGGAAAATTGATTGATAATTGTTTGTATTAGAGCAGGAAAATGATTGATAAATGCTAGCATTAGGCTAGAAAAATTGATGGATATTAGGCTAGCAAACTGAATGGATATTAGGCTCGGAAAATCGATTGAAAAAGGTTAGCATTAGACTAGGAAAATTGATTGATGAATGTAAGCATTGGTATGAAGGTTAATTATGGGATGTTGGCATTAGACTTGGAAAATTATTTGATAAATGTTAACAGTAGACTAGGAAAATCGATTGATAAATGTTACCGTAGCATTATGCTAGGCTAGGAAAATTGACGGATAAAGGTTAGCATTAAACTAGGATAATTGATTGATGAATGTTAGTATTAGATTAGGAAATTCATTGATAAATGTAAGCATTAAGCTTGGAAAATTGATTGATAATATTACATTAGAGTAGGAAAACTGATTAATATTACCATTATTAGACTAGAAAAATTGAGTGCTGAGTATTGGCATTAAGCTAAGCCAGGAAAATTGATTGATAAATATTGGTATTAGGCTAAGAAAATGGATGGATAAATGTTACTGTAGCATTGCGCTAGTTTCGGAAAATTGATGCTAAAGGTTAGCATTAAAATGGTTAGTATTAGACTAGGAAAATTGATTGATAAATGTTACCGTAGCATTATGCTAGGCTAGGAAAATTGATGGATAAAAGTTAGCATTGATATAATTGATTGATGAATGTTAGCATTAGATTAGGAAATTCATTGATAAATGTAAGCATTAAGCTTGGAAAATTGATTGATAATATTACATTAGAGTAGGAAAACTGATTAATATTACCATTATTAGACTAGGAAAATTGTTTGAAAAAAGTTAGCTGTGGAGTAGGAAAATTAACTGATAAATGTCAGCATTAGACAAGAAAAATTAATTGTAAGCATTGGCATGAGAAGGTGGATTATTGGCTGTTGGCATTAGACTAAGTAAATTGTTGTATAAATATTAGCATTAGGCTAGTAAATTTGATTGACGACTGTTAGCTCTTAAAGGGGACCTATAATGGCCCTTGGAAAATATTTCAAAAATAGCGTTAATTACTTTTGAACCCAGCAACATAAGCATCACTCTAAAAATCCTTTTGTTTTCGAAAAATCGCCGATTTAGTGTTCCATTGTCTTGGTGATTTGAGCCTCTACTTTTTTGGCGGGTGTTCAGTTTGGCTGGGTTTTGCCATAAGAGCGAGAAAGCGTCCAGAAAAAAAGCGAATATAGAAGCAGAAAACAGCTTGCGCGATCGGTCATATTGCTGGCGAGTACTATCAGATCAAGTACGTGTAAACAATATCATTTTCGCGATTGTAGGCAGTACTGGTATAGTTTTTTTGGGGGAGGAAACGATAGGTCAATATCGGCAGCTTAAGCTTACCGGTACTGTCTATCTGGTATAGCCTACTGCATGAGCGAGTTGTATTACTTTCAGTAAAATAGGTTGGGTACGCGTGGCCGAAAATAAGACGTTTAAAAGGAAGAATCTGCTATTTGAAATAACATAATATGTAGACTTAGAGCAAGTTTATAGGCTTTTGGACTCAGACTGAGATCCCTGTGTTACCACGCCTTGGTATACTAGGCTAGATCTGAGATTCAGTGTTAGCACGCAGTTAGTATAATTTATAGAGAAATTGCTTTCCTATTTCTATTTTCTATTTCTATATTTAACAATACTATGTGGAGTTACTAAAGGTTTGAGCCAGAGAGGCAAGCTTCTAAAAATTTGGCACCAGAAACTCACTGCTTTTTACTTTCAAGTTTATGTGAAGAGCAAAAAAAAGTTAGTCACCAAAAATTCATTGGTTTTTTTCTGTCAAATTAAGGTAAAGTCCCAGCCCTTTCCTCCAAAAAAATGTCTTCCCAAAAGATTTGTAGTTTTTTGTTTAAATTTAGTTGAAAACAAAAATATAAACAAGGTCTTAACTGAAAGATTGCTGCTTTTTTCCAGAAATTTGTTGGCAGAATGCATTTTCCCTCTGTTACTTCAGACTTAAGAGAGTGACTATATACATCTGGTGATACGCAGTTCTGAGTTAACTCCAATTAGTGTAACTACACTTTTTGAGAGGGTCAGGCTAATTTTTCTTTCACAAAGTTTTAGCCTCATTTGTCCTTTTTATGGAAAAAAGTGCCACAAATAAATTTTTGCTTGGCGAAACATTGTCTTTTGTCATTCATTATCATTACTGTTTGACAAATCAACAATGGCAATGTAGAAAAGGCCATAAAAAAACTATGCTGGGTGGTGACAATGCATTGTTCTAGCCTGTGTCTAAATTTTTTTTGCATGGTGACTGCTGAGGCTAGCATTGTTCTTAGCTTTTTTTTTTAATTGAGGGAAAAATGAGCCTGGTATGCTTAATAAAAAGAAGTACAAGTTAGTTTAGAGGTATGAAGTATAACAGTTTTATTCCAAAAGCAATTAAGTAGTCTTAAAAAAAACTTCTACCGTTTAGAATATGGCTAATCATGAACTGAATTGATGTATAAAAAATTTTGTAAATCAGAAATCACACTTACTAAGATCAGAGGTGGATGCAAGATTGGGCAACATTTCTTTTATATTGCAGGCCTAATTTGTCATCATTGCAAAATTATTGACTTCTGCACGAAGCGCGTGAAGTCAACACGAAGCACCACAAGTGCATGCAGGGTGGATCTTCCATCTCAGAATCTGCACATTTTTTTGACATAAATGTGGAACATATTGTAGTCCATTTTGATATAAAAGTGACACACTGGCATGCCTTCTATCCAGACACAAATCTTCGCGATGCACCGGTATTTTCGGAATCTTCGGAAACTCCTTAAGCAGGTGCGGATTTCTCCAATCACGAAGTAGTCACTGCTATAAAAAAAATGTGCGGATCGTCCAATAAGTTATAGCGTCTGATGCTGTCTGGTGACTGGAGGATAAATATGCGCTACAACAACAATATACTGTAGTGGGCTTTTGGCACCATAGGTTAGTAGGAGTACTATGTCATAGTAGGCTTAGTATGGCATTGTAGGCATAGTGTAACATGAAGTAGACTTGTTATGGCACCCTAGTACGTGTCGCATGTCACAGTAGGCACTGTAGCTTACTATGGCACAGTAGGCATAGTTGGCTTATTATTGCACAGTATCCCACAGTAGGCACTGCAGCGTAGTTATATTATAGTAGGGATAACATTACACCTTAGTAGGCAGACTATGACATACAGGAGGCTTGTTATGGAAAATAGGCATAGTATTAGTAAGCATAGTGTGCCAGAGTAGGTGCTGCAGCTTTAGTATGACATTGTAGGCATAACATGGCACCCTGGTAGGCATAGTATTATATACAGTTGGCTTATTATGGCACAACAGGCATAGTAGGCCAAAGTGAGCACCGTAGCTTAGTAGGCATAGTATGACATATAGTTGGCTTATTATGGCACAGTAGGCATAGAATAACATAGCTCGGCAATTAGACCTACAATGCATAGCTTTTCCATAAACTATCACCGTAACGAGGTGGAAAAGTCTATGTGCCTCAATGATCTGCAGAGCTGTACTCGCTGGAGATTCAATTCTTCTGGAAGGGTTACCCATGCCAGATAGGTCTAATGGTAGAAGCGAGACGAAGTATAGTTCAAATCAAAATAGTTAGAAAACTTAAAACCTTGGTTGGTTATGCCCATCAGCTGTGGTAAGCATACAACCTAGGAGAAGGACAACTCTGATATAAAACCTCTCCGCAGTTAGATTAAACTGCAAAACAAATCATGATGAGCACAACTAATGAAAATTACGTGAACGACGTTAATGGGGCCACCTTCACAAGTGGAACCTCGTCCGGCAGGGGAGCGCCAAGGGTCTTCCAGGTCGTCATTCAGCGAAACCCCTTTGGCGTTCGAGTCTTAGGCTGAGGGGCTCGTTCGAAAAATAAGCGACAATCTCCACCAGCCAGCCCTAGTGGCAGCTCCACCAATGTGCCCGCTACACGTTTGGAGAGGCGAATGGAGGCAACGCAGAGTTTTCGTACTCGAGATAATGTCGCACACTCACGGGTCAACCATCACCAACAGCTGTTGGGCAATTGGAATATGCCCACCCTCACAGGAAAAGAGCTAGAATTGGTTGAGGAAGCAAAGCGGTATCGTCTCGATATTATCGGAGTTTTTTCAACCAAACGACGTGGCTCTGGAACTGTGGATCTGGATGGCGGATGGAAACTCTTCTATTCTGGTGCTGATCCTAGTATGTCTGCACAAGCGGGTGTGGGGATTCTCACAAGCCCCCGTTTGTCAGACTGTGTGTCAGATTGGATTCCTTTGGGATCACGGGTCTGTATGTTGAAGCTTAAGGTATTGGATCGGTCATTGTGCCTATTGCAGGTATATGCCCCCAATGCCACGAGTGAATATCAGACTTTTGTGGATGAAGTAAATGATGCTCTTCTACGAGTATCAGCTACTGAATCTACAGTCCTTATGGGGGATTTTAACGCACATGTTGGAACAGACACAGATACGTGGAAGCGTGTGATCGGAAAACATGGAGTCACTGGACTGAATGAGAACGGAAGGCATTTATTGCAGCTCTGTTGTAGCAACGGACTCCGCATCATGAATACCTTTTTCCAGCACAGAGAGGTTCACAAGTATACATGGTATCGACCTAGTATGGATCAAAAATCTTTGATAGATTTTTGCATAGTTTCGTCAGATTTGTTTTCTGATGTGCTGGACGTTCGAGTGAAGTGAGGTGCTGAATTGCCAACTGATCACCATCTGGTAGTATGTTCCTTACGACTTTCAAAACCTTGGCCAAACAAGAGATCCAACAGGTCGTCTGTGACCTACCGGATCAAATGGGAGGCTTTGGAGGACAAAGAAGTAAGGAAACAGTTTGCATCCAGTATATCATCTAAGTTCAGACAACTTCCTGATGTATCCGAGGACATTGAGAGGGAATGGCTGCTGTTCAGATCAGCAATCATTTCATCAGCTGCTGAAAGTTGTGGGCGAAAACGGCTTAGAATGGCGAGCGATAGTGAGAAAAAAACACCTTGGTGGAACCAAGAGGTTAAAGAAGCCATTCGAGCAAAGAAAGATGCGTTCAAGGCCTGGTTACAGGACAGATCGTCATCTGATTTGCAATCTCGGTACACTGAGGCGCGAAAAGCGGCAACTTTGGCAGTAAAGAAATCCAAGGAGAAGTCATGAGAAGAGTTTGGTCGTCGGTTGGATTTTAACTATTTTTCGGCAAACAAAGTATTTTGGCAGACCATCCGCCGTTTACGTGGCAAAAGATCGAGTATCATGTACTCCATCAAGGATTCTGACGGTAACTTTCTAACGGATGAGAATGAAATCCTTTCGCGATGGAGAGAATACTTTGAAGATCTTTTGAATTCTGTAAAGGCATCGACTCGTGACACACACGAAGTGACACATCTAGGGGAGGACAAAGTTTTCACTGCAGCAGAAGTGGCAACTGCAATTAAAGGGATAAAATCTGGAAAAGCAACTGGTGAAGATGAAATCAGACCCGAATTGTTGAAAGCGCTGACTGGAGAAGGAATTCTTTGGTTAACGCGAGTGTGTCAAGTTGCGTGGAAGCTTGGCAAAACTCCCAGAAATTGGCAAACAGGTGTGATTATTCCGATATTCAAGATAGGAGATCGCAAGCAGTATACAAAGTACAGAGCAGAGGTGGAGTCGAGGACACAAGGCTCGAGGCCAAGGCCAAGGACACAAAAAAATCCGAGGCCAAGGCCAAGGACAGCCTTTCCGAGGACAGACACTCTCGAGGCCAAGGAAAGGAATGCTCGAGGCCAAGGACACAAGCGCAAGTGCTCTCCAAAAAAAAAAAAGGTCTGCACAAAAAATTTAAAAAAAAAAAAAAGGTCTTCACAAAAATTTTTCAAGCAATCTCCACAAAAAAACGTTTTCCAAAAAGATTTTCAAGCGCTTCACAAAATTTCAACAATTCAAAAATTAGTGCTGTCCTCGGCTGAGGACAGGCCAATTTTCGAGGACTTGAGGCCTCGAGGCCGAGGCCAAGGCCAAGGACTTGACCTTCGAGACCAAGGCCAAGGACTTCAAAATGTGTTCTCGAGGACGTCCTCGAGGCCAAGCACGTCCTCGAGGACTCCACCTTTGGTACAGAGTGATATCACTCCTTAGTTTGCCAGGGAAAGTGTATGCCAAATGCCTTGAAAGGAAATGCCGAAAAATAGTGGAATCAAAACTGGAAGATGGTCAGTGCGGTTTTCGTCCGGGTCGCAACACCACGGACCAAATCTTCAAGAAATCTTGGGAGTATGGCAAAGATCTCTTTGCATGCTTTGTCGATCTTGAAAAAGCATATGACCGAGTTCCTCGGGATAAACTTTGGAAGGTTTTGCGGGAGTATGGCGTTGATGGTCAATTGTTACGCGCTATGAAGTCATTCTACTGCAGACCGGAGGTTTGTGTTCGGGTAAATGGCAAGCAATCAAAGCCGTTCCATGTGGGCGTTGGACTCCGGCAGGGGTGCGTTTTGTCACCTCTCCTTTTCATTGTTTACATGAATTGGATCGACAAATACAGCCAAGCTGATGAATGTGCCACAATTGGAAATTGCAAAATTAGTCGTCTGCTACTCGCAGATGATTTGGTTCTGCTTTCTTCCACAGAATCTGGCCTCCAGCGCGCATTAAATAGCTTTGCAGATGCATGCAACACCGCCGAAATGAAAATAAGCACGGCCAAAACTGAGGTACTTCATCTTTCAAGAAACCCTGATCAGTGCGTATTACAAGTGAATGGAGCGACACTGAAGCAGATAGAGAAGTTCAAGTATCTTGGGGTTGCATTTACGAGTGACGGATTTCTTTAAAAGTCTAAATAACAGTACTTTCGCATCTGTTTTCTATATTGACATAATTTTTAATTTTTGAAGTAACTGTAGGACATAGCGATAGAAATACGACGAAACAAAAACACATTACGCAACTAGAAAGACTATACGCACTATGATGCCGTTTGTAGCTAAGTAGTGTGATGACGTTTAGCAATTCAAATGTTTGTGATGACTTACTAAGGTATCAATGATGTGATAGTGATATCATTACATGACACTGAAAAAAAAAATGACGCATAGAATAATTGTATTCTTTTCAAATGTTGACAAAAATCTGAAAATGACCTCGTGTGTTTAGTATTTAATAAGGTCATTAGAGGCTCAAATTTCGGCCATCGTTTTTTAAATTATAAGCCATTAAATTATGAATGCATCAACCAAATGATGACGATGCCAAACGTCTACTGATAACGTTATGCAATTTACATTTCGGCTTAATACTTTGTGAAATTTTACAAAATAATTTTTTGAAAGTTGATTGGTGATACAGAACTTGAGAATTGCTTTGATTAACTTGTTTATATCTTCGAAGCTTTTCGTCTGACAGTTGTCAAGAAGAATCGTCGGAATGGAAACCGCAAGAAAAGGAGCGGTAATTGATGAAAAAGCGAGCCGTGATTGGCTGGAAAAAGACCAATGAGAGAGCGTTGTTAGAGCACAATCTTTAAGCAATACACCATAGTCTCTTTGTCGGCAGAGGGCTGGGTTAGAAGTTTTGGTGAAAGTGGCTTCAAGAGCAGGTAGATAAGGAGAGCGGCCTTGGGCAAGAATAGAAAATCTACAGTCATCTCATCAAAATGTTAAGCACAGACAGGATTTTGTAAAAGATGGAGTCTAATGGCTGAATCAGAAGCAAGAGACTGGGTATTAGTCTGGGTGGAAGATTAGCACCGATGGCAGAAAGAAATAGCAAGAACGGATAGATTCGGGGACGTATGTTGTTAAATTCTGTCCTGTAGACTTGGGAGCTACGGCTTACATACCAATTATCACAGTGGCATGAGAATTGATAAATCACTTTACATTTCTGTAAAGCAGGCAGTACATCCTCGTTGGTAGCGGAAAAAAGCTCATTAGTAAACAACGCTTGGTTCCGCAGCAAAAAAGTACTGTTTGACAGCAGATTTTGCTTGCTTTTTAAACCGGGTAGAAACAAAACCAGCAATGGTAGACTTACATAGACGGGGCATCTTTCGAATCCAAATTTAGGCATATCGTGAAATTGCTTTATCTTCTTAGCCATAAGCGACTTGATCACGCGCTCCGGGCAGAGGGAAGGGTGAGGTGAGTTGAGGCTGTCTAAGAAGAGATCGCATTCATCTTCGTTGGTGAATACCACAAAATTTTTCCTGCGCTCTTCTTTTTCCTTTTCCTGCGCTCTCCATTTTGACGATTCTTTTTGATAAATGGCAGACAAAAAGCTTCGAAGATATAAACATTTTTATCAAAGAAATACGAAGTTTTTAAAATCGAAATACTCATATTGAGTTTAAAGTAAAAAATTGGTGTCTAAACGAAAATTAAGAAATAACCTTGGTAGATAACGTAACGAACTTTAATTAGTATTCTTTCTTCAGTTTCAGTTTCTTTTTTTATCTTTTGCGTGCAACATGCACACTAGGGTGGTCATTATTTCAAAATTTTGGAAAACTATACAGGAACCGGGTTAAATTTGTTCGTTTTCGATAAAAAACTGTACATGCAAAATATCTCGGAGAAAAACTAAAATTTACAGGTTGCACATGAACAACGAAAATTTGAGATTAGTCATGTGTTACCGTATATACAATATTACACTTCACTAGATGAGCACAGCCCTATCAGAACAGTTCTAACAAATGTAATCTTTGTTTGGAAGAAAAAATTGCCATACTACAAGAAAATCCGGTTTACACCCTCAACCACAGAACCAAAATTGTACAAAAATGTCGACACAAAGCCAAGTAAACCAAGAAATCATCAACCTAATAAAACCACATTTAGCGCAAATCAGTTGATCCCTGTGACGTAGAATGCCGCTTTGTGTCTAAGAGAGTGTTTAAAATTTTAACAGTGTTTTCACAGCGTTTGGCAGACACGCAGTAGCGCATCAGCAGTGTTTGATTACGATGCTCAGCCTCCACAGTTAAAGTTTACAGCGTTTTGTACTAGCCGCGGCTCCGCACCATCGACCCTGGTTGCTGCCCAAGGCTGGTGCGTACCACAGTTAACCCTAGTAGAATAACCTGGACTCGCGCTCGCCATAAAACTTCCGGTGCCAGAAGGGGGACCTTGGTGGTTTACTGCGGTTTTTTACTGTTCTTGTTTATTTTCTACCCCATACGTGACAAACCCATTACGGGAAAACAGCCTGTAGTGTTTTTTTTAGTATCTAATTTTTAACTGAACTTCTTGTGCGTTAACTGGGGGCCCATATCCATCAATTCAGCACTGTAGAAACTAGGAAGACAGTTTAAAAGGCAATTATACATCATATATTTTCTATATGTCTTCTCCTGTATTCTGAAGTTGTTTGCCTCAATAAGTTTGACTGGAATCATTTAAGTTGCCAAGTATTAATTTCTGGATAAATTTCAAACCTTCATACACTAATTAAACTTGTTTAAATACTTAGCGAGTCTTTAAGGCTACCACAAGTAACGAAAAAGATGACCTGAAAGATTTTGATGTGGACAGTACAAATGCTCTGATCCATAGACCCTCATGACAACGGTACCAAAATTTTCTTCTGCCTCAAAAGAGAATGTTAGAACATAGAATCAATGGAAACAGGCAACTGGCAAGTTCAAAATAATGAACTGAGCAAAGAATTTGAAAGATCAAATATTAGCCCGTAATATTCTCAACATATTCTTTTTTTTTAAGTTTCGATTAATAACTTAACCACTTTTAATCTTATTCAAATTTATTCTCACAAGTTCATCACCTGCCTCTCATCACCTCTGGCATCTGAATAAAACATCTGTTCAAAATTGCCCCAATTCCAAATGGAACCAGTTAGTCTCAAGCAAATGGCATTGTTTGAGCATTAAAAGAATGGAGATAGGCTTAGAAAGTTTTTGCTGTGGGTAATATGTTTTTTGACATGAATGTCTCAAACACTAAAAGCAAGAATCTGGTGCTTGTATCTCCGTTAAAGCAAAACTTGAAAATCAGAGATTGGTTAGGGGCGCCAGAACTGATTATGGCTTCCCTAAGCAAAGGTTTATTTGAGGACACAAAGCTCAAAGCCAAGGACACGAAATAAATTAGAGGCCAAGAACAACCCTTCCGAGGACCGACCCTCTCAAAACCAAGGACAGGAAAGCTCGAGGCCAAGGACCAAAGACACAACACGAAAGTGATCTCCAAAAAAAAGATCTTTGCTTCAAAATTAAAAGAGCTGTCCTCGAGTCGAGGACAGGGCATTTTCGAGGACTTGCAGACTTTAAGGCCAAGGACTTTAAATCGTGTCTTTGAGGACTCCACCTCTGCCCCTAACTTATGCTGGCTATAATCAGTTTACCATATGCCAGAACTGCATGGTAAACTGATTATGGCAAGCACAGACCAAAGCATCATTCCTTGTATCTGCACTAAACTTGCCAAAATGTAGAAAATATCTTGGACTTGCAAAAAACGTGGCAAAATCGCATTGACAAGAGAATTGGGGCAACCATAATGAAAAGATTTTCTGGTCGGCTTTGGTAAACGTCTAAGAAACTAGTGGCTTAGGTTTTTTTTGAACCAGAGGTGCATGATGGCATGAAGTGACGAATGGTTGCAGCTCTTTACGAAAATAAAAACTTTACCAAGCGTGCCATTACAAAACAACAATTGGT
This sequence comes from Trididemnum nubilum, assembly GCA_963965965.1. Classification (NCBI taxonomy): domain Eukaryota; kingdom Metazoa; phylum Chordata; class Ascidiacea; order Aplousobranchia; family Didemnidae; genus Trididemnum; species Trididemnum nubilum. The sequence goes on from OZ014469.1 coordinate 4,877,603, forward strand.
TAAACTGGTTTGTTGATCAATCGCTATTAATTGGATTTTTTCAAAAAATAAAAATTGATCAAAAATTTCCATCAATTGACTTTGATTCTTGGAGTGAATTCTCAGGCTTATTGATGGCAGACAGAAAATTAGTTAAAATAATCCAAGTCCCGCATGCAACTGCAGAGAGGCAGTGGCACTTACATAGAAGTAGGTCTGGTTAATTAAAAAATGTGATGAAGATCAGTTTCAATTCCACATGCATTTCGCCTCAAAGCATACCATATGCATGGTTTTTACTAAGTGAGAATAAAGACTGTGCACGTCTTACATGGCAATATACAATAAGTTGGGTTACACCCATAATATTACTGCTTTTGAACAGCATACACTCTGCCAACAGCGAAGCTATTATTTTTGCAAAATTGGGTATTTTTGAAAAACTTTACTGCCGTTGTGCAACCTCTAAATGTTTTTCTATCTTGAAGATTTTTCACACACGATGGTTTTAACCCAAAAGGAACACATTTACTTAGGTTCCCATGAAAATTTTTATCGTTTAATTTTTGCTATGTATTTAAGGACCACCCTAATGCACACGTATAACAGTAATTAACAATGATATTGACAACCAAGGGGCCCTGGCCTTGTTTTGTCAACCAAGTTATATGTCCTAAAAGTTGCTATCTCAGGCCCTAATCTAACCTTTCTATAAACGTAATGCAACAACCAGGGCCCGATTTTCATATGGCACAGTGCCAGGGGCCCCATTCTCATATGGTAAGACTTTTTTTTGTCTTCACCTGTATTTGGCAAAATTTTGGGAAAATCTCCAAAGTGTCAGGGCCCTGTGCAATGTAAATCCGGCTTGGTCAATAACATGGTTAGTAAGCGTAATCATCCATTGTACCATTTCTTTAATAACGAATCATCCATTGTACCATTTCTTTAATAAGCCAGCTTTTACGCAATAATATGCTTTTGAAAAAAAATTAGTGAGGGAAAATGTTCATTGAACAAATTGTTGAATTTGAAATGAGGGGGCATGGGCTCCTGGCCGTACAAATACTCCTACAAGCGATTATTTTCATGGCAAAACAAAAACCTCTAACGAAAGCTTTGAGTAGAGTATTTTATTATTTACTTCTAAAGTATTGCAGGGAACAATGTACCTTTCTTCTCCCTACCTGGGTCAAATCACTTGCAAAATTTAATCCGAAATTCAAGATTTTAAACATGTTTTGGGGTTAAAACGTAAACGAAAGATCTAACAATTTAATTTTTTCAATTGGCTTTCAAATGCTAAAAATCTAAGTGTTTCAAATAGCTCTGAACACGAGCAGAATACTATCCAATGGCATTAAAATAGCTTGCTTTTCCGAAAAATTGCCCAGCTTGTGTGGGATTCGCCTCCAGACCCCCCGTTTAAGTTACGCTAGTTTACTCAACACGTCTCTTAATTTACACATTTTCACTTTTTAACTTTGGTAAACCAGACCACGGTTTGGCAACTTTTTTTTTTTTCTATGACGCAGCGAAAAACAATCAGTCTTTCTCTTTTGGCTGCCAACGTGGCAGGATAATCAACTACTGGAATTCATCTGCGTTAATCAACAATTGTGGTAATTTTAATGTATTCTTTTTGGTAACAAACAATAAAATGAAAAACAAGCAAATAGTCGAGTAAATTTATCAAGCTGGAAGGAAATTGTGGCCCCTCCCGTGACAGTCTGGAAGGAGGACCGCCACAAATTGGTGACCCCGACAACTGGATCGTCAGACCACATTTCACCGGCATCTGGATCATTATTTGGCTTTGCATTCAGTTCAAGAAAATTCCAACCGGACAAAGAACATCAACGATAAAGAACTTGACTCGGTATCACGGTAGGCCTACTAGCCTAGCAATATTTACCGTTTGTGTAGCTACTATCCTTTTAATGAGTTTTTCAAATTTGGCCTCAACTCCTTTTGGCCGTGGAAGGGGCAGCTGGCCCACTTCGTCTACCTTACCGGGCACACCCCATTTTTCTGCCTTTCGAGACCTGGGTGCGCCAATCAAGCTTCCAAAATTCTACGATGATGACGGCTTGCTATGGTTTAAAGTAGCCGAGGCAATCTTTAACTTTCGTGGCCTGAGTGATGACAAACGTAAATGCGAGCTCCTTTTATCCGCTTTAGACCACAGGCATTTATCGATTTTGGAGTTCCCGTTGGCACACCTAGGAGAGCACCCCTATGACGATTTGAAATCTGCGCTTTTAAGGCACTATGCTCCCACGGAGGAGGAGAAGCTGCATCAGCTTCTGTATCAAACCACGCTCAGTGTTGAACAGAAACCAAGCGAATTGCTTGGCAAAATGCGCAGTCTCATGGGTCCAAATGTAGTGTTACCCCCGCGTGTTTTACGCAAACTATTTTTGGATCAAATGCCGTGCGAAACACGAAAAATGTTATCGATGCATGACAGTGAGGATTTAGATGGCTTGGCCAAAATGGCAGACCGAATTCATGAAAATGACAGTCGTGTCTCTCGCACTGCTGCCAGCTCAGCAGGCCATTTTTCTCAAGTGACCAAAACGCCTACGACTTCATTATCGTTGGATTCGGTCTCCGATAAACTGAACGATTTGAGTGTGTGTGTAGAGAGGCTGAATGCTACGGTCAGTAACCTGTCTCGATCTGACCCTGCCCCACTCAACACCTGTTCACCCCAGCATTTTTCGACTCCAAAAAGAGATGGTGAATTTTTTCGTGGCCCAAGAAACTTTCGTAATTCTTCCCAAACTAACTTCCCAGGCCAAGCTGCTCACGCAACGCATTCAAAAACACCCAATCGCAACCAAACTAGCAAGGAAGTTTCTTTAAGACCTGAAAACGAGTTTAACAAGCCCAACTCGGATTTGTGTTTCTATCACTCACGTTTCGGCGCTAGCGCCCGTTCTTGCAGGCAACCGTGTAACTGGCGTGGCTCGCGGAGAAGTCTGTTTCGCAACCCAAGGGACAAGCCAGTTGGTTTGATAAATGCTAATTTAGGTGTGTGGATGGTAAAAGACCCTAACACTTCGGTAAACTTTATGGTAGATACGGGCAGTGCGGTCTCACTTTTGCCTTGTTCCCGTTCTGCAGGCGACAAAAGATTAACAGGTCATATGACGGCGGCTAATGGCACTTTAGTTCCGACCTACGAGACTATCCCGTTAACGGTAACTTTTGGTCTGCGCAAGAGTTTTAAATGGAACTTTTTACGCGCTGGTGTTAGTTGTGCTATTTTAGGGCTTGACTTTTTGACTCACTTTGGGTTTGTTTTGGACTTAGCAAATAAAACATTGCACCTCCCATGTCATGATAAGGTTGATGCTAAGCTCACTCGCCCTCGTTGTGGTAGTACAATAAAGGAACCCGACGTTTCGATCGCTGAAGCTGTTGAGCGTGTCGACAATAGTTTTTCATCAGAGGATGAGGCATTGCATAAGGATGCTGTTTTGGACCATAAGTCCTATCCCGAACTGCCAGCTAACGTTGTTGAAAATAGCCTAGTTGATGTTGGTAGTTTTGACTCGGTTGATAAGCTTTGCACCTTTTACGGTGATTTGTTTGAGGTTGACAACTTTAAAAAACCGACTAAGCATAAGACTCAGCATCATATACGCACCTCTGGCCCACCATGTGTTGCTAAAGTTCGAAAATTAAGCCCGGAAAAGTTGGAGATCTTACGCACGGAGTTGGATAAGCTACTCCAATTGGGAATCATTTACAGAAGCGAGAGTGAATGGGCTAGCCCTGTGCATCTAGTCCAGAAAAAAGGCGGCGGCTGGAGAATTACTGGAGACTTTCGTCAACTAAACCGCCAAACCATATCAGACCGCTACTCCATTCCCCTTTTATCTGACTTTGTGGGTGATATGGAAGGTTCAACCGTTTTCTCAAGCCTTGACTTGTACAAAGGTTACCATCAAGTGGAAATCGCCCCAGAAGATCAATGCAAAACGAGTATCATTACGCCGTTGGGCAACTTTGCATTTCGACGCCTCCCCATGGGAATCTCTTGCGCAGCCAACTCTTTTCAACGTTTCATGCATGAAGTTCTTCAAGGAATTCCTAATGTCTTTTGCTTCATTGACGATCTCCTCATCTTCAGTCGGAACGAGAAGGAGCATTTCCGACACTTACAATTGGTCTTTGAACGCCTATCCCAATACGGCTTAATCCTGAATCGCGACAAATGCATTTTCAAAGTCCCTGAAATTGACTTTTTAGGACACAGGATTAGTCACAAAGGAGTCCTACCTCTGGTTCAAAAAGTTGAAGCTATTCAAAACTTCCCCATGCCTAAAACCATGCGACAACTGCGAAAATTTTTGGGGATGATCAACTTCTATCGACGCTTCATCCCGCAGGCTGGAGCATTATTGCACCCCTTGGAACGGCTTCTTTCCCCACAGAAGAACAGCAAGAAAAGCATCCCGTGGTCAGAGGAAAGTATTGATGCTTTTGAGTCCGCTAGACACATTTTGGCAAATGTTACTAGTTTAGCTTTTCCGATTAAAGGAGGAGAAACTATTTTGACTTGTGACGCTTCGGATGGTGCTGTTGGGGCTGCTCTAAATCAAGTTGTGAGTGGTGAGTTGACACCGATTGGTTTCTTTTCCAAGTTATTAAACGCTACACAAAAAAATTATCCTACTTTTGATAGGGAATTGTTGGCTATATTCCTAGCGATAAAACATTTTCGGTATTTTCTAGAAGGACGCGATTTTGTGATTGAAACGGACCATTCCGCTGTAGTTTTTGCTCTGAGGTCTAACCATAGGGAGTATTCTGGTAGGCGACTGAGACAGCTGCAATTCATTTCTGAATTTACGTCAAATATTCGCCACATTGAAGGGAAGCAAAATGTGGTTGCGGACTGTTTGAGTCGACCCCCTGACATTGGCGCTGTGTTTGGCGACTTCCAGACGGTAGATTTGCTCGAGATTGCTGCTGAGCAACAGACTGATTCAGAGATAATTGATATGATCAGAGATAAAACTCATTTCTTGTGTTTGGAGAAGGTCACTATCCCTTGCTCTAGCGAATGCATTTGGGTAGACAAATCTTGTAATGTACCTCGAATTCTAGTTCCGCAAAAGCTGCGCTTCCGCATTTTTGACGAAGTTCATTCTTTAGCGCATCCTGGTGTGAAAGTGACCAGAGAGTTGATTGGTCAGCGATTCGTATGGAAGGGAATGCGAAAAGATGTGGCAAAGTTTGTTAGAACCTGCATCCCTTGCCAGCAGTCTAAGATTGTTCGCCACAATAAAACCCCTTTGCAAAGGTTTAAAACTCCTGACGCTAGATTTGCCCACATACATTGCGACATTGTAGGCCCATTGGTTGAGTGTAACGGTTTTTCGTATATGATGACTTTCATTGACAGGTTTACGAGGCACGTAGAAGTAGCGCCCCTTAAGGGCACGAGCGCCAAAGAATGTGCTGACGCATTTTTGCACACTTGGGTTGCCAGATTCGGTTGCCCAACAGAGTTAACTTGTGATCGCGGAGTTCAGTTTACTTCGCACTTGTGGAATGAATTGTGCAGTTTTTTGGGTTGTAAACTAAACCACACTTGTGCGTATAGACCCCAAGCTAACGGATTTTGTGAGAGAGTGCACAGAACTTTGAAGGCGGCTCTTAAAGCCCAAAGAGAGCCGCACAGATGGTTTTTCAACCTGCCGTGGGTTTTACTCGCTCTGCGATCTGCCCCTAAAAGTGACCATGGATTTTCTTCGGCGGAATTGACGTTTGGCACTACCCTGCGACTGCCTGGTCAGTTTTTTGAGTCGCCTAAATCGGTCTGTGAGACGACATACGTAAAAGAGCTTAACTCCTTAATGTCGTCTTTGAAAGCTCCGCCGACCAACTATCACACCCAACGCGACACTTACGTTGAAAAAGCATTGGCGACGTGTGATCATGTTTTTGTACGCGATGAGACGAGTGGTGGATTTCACAGAGCGTACAAAGGACCATTTCGTGTTGTGTCGAAACATGCCAAGTTTTTCACCCTAGACCTTGGCAGCAGAATTGACACGGTGAGCGTTGATAGATTGAAAGCCGCTAATTTGTTAGAAAACGTAACAGACGACGATTGTTTGGACTGTACATTCAATGGTAACGTAGCTTGCGAGTCCTCTAATCCTGTGGAGTTGGCAGAAGCGCCGTTTGATGAGCAACCTGCTCCTGTTTTTCGCAATAGGCTGGGTAAGATAATTCGCATGCCCGCCCGTTTTGACGATTTTGTCCCTTTGTAAAGCTAAACAGTTCCTTTTCGGTTAATCTGATGCTTTAGTTTGTTTTCATGAGTTTTGTTGGGTACAAGCACCCGTTTCTTTCGGAGGATTTACAGCCTTATCACGCCTGCGTTATTGTTCATTGCTTTGTTTTTCCTCGTTGCTGCTTGGTTATTTCAGTTTTGCTCAGAGAGTCGAACCACGGCTAGGATGTGTTAGAATTTTTTTCTCGGGTTTTCGGCGTTGTTTTTCATGGGTGGACGACTGATCACCGTCCACAGCTCTGGGTCGTGCACCCCAGACTCCATTGGAGACCTCGCCGACTTTTTCTATCGGGTACGGTTGCTGAGTTCCAAAATTTATTCTCTATTTAATCCTTCCTTCTGAGTTTCAGCTATTCTACCGCTGTTACTGTTCTTGATACTCCACTTTTCTATTTGAAACCTTGTGGCTGGATACCTTTTTGTGTGTGTCTGTGACGTGCTTGATGTAGCCTTGTTTAGGCTCAGCAGTTTTTTTTTTGCTGAGATCGGTTTCGCTTTCGGCAATTTTTTTTTGTAATCTCACCTTTTTCTTTTTTTCTTAGCTAAGCTTGGTGGGGGGTCGGTCCCTAGCTGCTCTCCGTTTTGCATCTGAAACTCCAAAATAGGACACCTTCCCTTCTCCATCCCTGGATTTTTTTTTTATTTCGAGTTTTGGAGCAGACTTTGTTTTTGCTCTATACCAAATTATTTCAGCAATGTGTTGTTCAAATTCTTTTGTCCCTCGCTCGCAGCCACCGACGTCTGATCTGGAAATATGCAATCCTTTGTGGACTTTGGAACAAGAACTGTCTGAGAAGATTATTCCTTCAACCACCCTTTGGATACTTTTTTTCAACTTTTCTTTTTTTTGTCCCCAGCCTAAAGCGGAGGCTGATTCTTTTATTTGTGCCAGTTTTTTTGTTGTGTCATTTGCTTGTTTCAATGCTCCGCTGTGTTTACATTAGTTCGTTTCTTTGTCGTAAGTTTTTTTTTGTATTCCCACAGATTCTTCATTCAGGCTTCGGTCGATTGTACCAATCGTCCGATGCCTTGGTGGGGGGTATTGTGGGAATACGGTTAACTCCGTCTTTCGTAATTATATTTTTTTTTGGGCAACTCTTTTTTTCTATGACGCAACGATTAACAATCAGTCTTTCTCTTTCGGCTGCCAACGTGGCAGGATAAGCAACAAAGAAATTTCATCTTATTTAATCAACGATTGTGATAATATCTGTGAATTTCTTTTGGTAAAATACAATAAAATGAAGAACACACAATCAATCGAGTAAATTTATCAAGCTGGAAGGAAATTGTGGCACCTCCCGTGACAGTCTGGAAGGAGGACCGCCACAATGGCTTCGGTCTTTAATTCTACGATATCTTTGCCCTATAAAAAGTTCCTTTTTCAAAAATTTCTGATGACGTCATTGCATGTGATTTGTAGTTTGTCCCCCCTAATCAAAAACTCTGGCTACGCTTTTAGTCCAGTCGCCACGAGCGTTCACGAGCAAGTGAAAGACGTATTTTTTTACTTATATTTTCTGAATCCTGAATAAATGTACGTTCTGAATTGCTAGTGTTCCACCCAATTTGTGGTGATTTTGGGTAATATCGGGGATTCGCTGCGAAAGTAACGTTGATTTTTTTTGTTAGGTGCGCTTGAATTTGACTTCAAAAAACGTGTTTCCAGATGTAATAGACAATTTGATTTTAGGTTCAAATGAAAGGCAAAGATGTTAGCAAACTTTTCATAAAAATAAATTTTTGTTTGTTTTAATATGACGTTACGATACGGTTGATTGATTGCAAATTTTTACAAAAATTTTTGACTTGGGCTGCATACCGTTAGTTATTACAACCAAAGTTTACGGAAGTTGGTACATTGATAGGGCAGTTTCATTTCGACGCAATGAAACTAACATCATATATTTATGACGCCATTAGACAAAGCTACGCCGTAAAACGTAAAACTGTCTAGACTCGCTTTTCGAACAATCTGCACGTAAAGCTGCATTTACACAGGCGACTTTTTTGCGTGCGATTTTTTGATGAAATTGGATCTGGCAAAGTTGCATTTACTCAATGGCGGTTTGGATCGTGATAATTGGGATCTTACTGATGGAAATAATTGTCTTAAGTTGTTTTCATACCAAAATTGTTGTAATTGAAAACTTCAGAAGAGGATCGGTGCTGTGATAAAAATCGCAGTGAGATCAGCTCCGATTTTGCTTTGAAAAGGTTTAGAATATCGCTATCTTGGGACAGTCATTTTCAGCAGTAAGGTAACTTTTATCACAATGAGAACCATTATTGAATATATGTAACTTTGCCACATCAGTTCTTATCAAAAAATCGCTCGCAAAAAAGTTGCCCGAGTAAAAGCAGCTTAAAAGCTAATATTTGGATCGCGGCGCTGCGGTTCTCATAACAAAACATCAAGGAAAATCAGGTACAAACCGAAACCGCACAAAATTGGCGTTTGTATTAAAGTTGTTTCACAGCTTGAATATACGAGAATAAGCTTTGCTTTAAATTTAAAAACAAGCTAAGAACAATTTCATGCTTAACGCAGCAAACTTTTGGGTTTTTTTATTTAAAATAATTTTGCATTGGCGCAAATTTTCTCGTTTATCGTTTTAAAACAAGGCAAAGAGTTTATTGTTTCAAAAAGTGGTATACACTGTACTTGTGGTAACGTAACTATAAATAAGGCATGTTTCCAACATAATTTTGAGAAAAAGTATTAAATCTTTCTCACTATCTGCACGAGAGCTTGAAATAAGCTCATCCTGATTGATTTGAGTTTTTGAAGTGTACTTAACTGAACTTTTCTGTTTGTTTGCAATTACGTCTTTAATATTTTTAAAGGGTTGTTTCAAAATAAAACATCTCGGGTGATCCCGACTGCGGGGGTAAGAGTCTTACCCTTACTGTAAGACAAGAGTGTCGAGAGACCTGCCCGAGATGAAATTTTTTTTACCCATGCCCGGCATTCAATTTTATGTTCATTCAATTTTATGGCAGTTATGTTCAAATCGACTCAAAGTGCACTACAAAAAGTACGAAGCCTTTTTATAGTTTTTGCAGTTTTTTCCTATTTTCTGGTTTGTTTGCACGTTTTTTGGCAAGTGGTCTTGGACTGATATATGCCGTATATGCCGTATGCCGTATATGCCGTATAGGCAAGTGGTCTTGGACTGATATATGCAAGTGGTCTTGGACTGATATATGCAAGTGGTCTTGGACTGATATATACTGATATATGATCGAATATGCCATATGTCATGTTTAAAAATGAAATAATAAATCTGATGGACCGATGTCCATACCCAGATCGTAAACTGCCGCTGTTGTGAGCGGCTGTGGCCCATACTATTGCACATAGATGTAGCCGGGGAGGAGGGCCCAGGGGGCGTTTCCCCCTTATTGAAATGCCATTAAATACAAAAACGTCTATTCTTTCTTTAGTTTCACTTTCTTTTAACATCTTCGCGTGCAAAAGTACTCGCGTATAACAGTAATTGTAACAATAATATTGACGACCAGGGGGCCTGGGCCCACTCAATTCAATTTTTCCAACTAATTTAGATGTACAGCCAGGATGAAATTAAGGGTTTTTGTCCCAAACGTTGCTACCTCAAGTCTTCATTTAACTATTTTATAGAAGTAGTGCAATAACCAGGGCTGGATTTACCGTATGGCACAGTGCCAAGGGCCCAGCGATCAGACATAGGAGTAGCCAAGAGAAGGGGTCCAGGAGGTCCAGCCTACCCCCCCCCCCCCACGGAATTAAAATGACGCCAATGATAAAAATGGGATAAAAAGGTCTGTGTTTTTCATTTTCTTTTTGCATCTTTGCGTACAACAATACACGTGTAAAACAGCAATCAACAAAAAATTGACAACCAGGGGGCCCAGGCCCCCTGAATTTAATTTTGGTGACCAATTTACATGTATAACCTGGGTGAAATTAAGAATTTTTGTCCTAAAACTTGCAACGTCAGGCCCTCATTTAACCTTTTTTATAAACCTAATGCAATAACCAGAGCCAGATTTACCTTATGGCAAGGTGCCAGGTGCCCTGCGCTCATATTCTAAGACATTTATTTGGTCTTTACCTTTATTTGGCTGGAAGATGTTGCGAAAATCTCCAAAGTACCAGAGGCCCTACTCAAAGTAAATCCGGTCCGAGCAATAACATGCTGGTAAGTATAGGTCTAACCATCTATTATAGCATTTTTCAACAAGTATTTCTTCCATCTTGCTAGTTTTTTAACACGAAAAAATAGTTCAAAAAATCAGTCGGGGAAATGCTCATTTAACAAATTATTGAGTTTAAATGAAGGAGACCTGGGCCTCCTAACTGTAGATGTACTCCTATAACCGCTTATTTTCATTACAAAACGAAAATCTCTTAGGAAAATCTTCGAGTGGATTATTGTTGACTGCTAAAACATTGCAGGAGGTACAGTGTCTTACTTCCATCTACTTGCGCCGAATCACTTGCAAAATTTAGCACCAAAATGTAAGATCTTGAACATGTTTTAGATTAAACTGTAAGCATTAAGAAAACAATTTAATTTTTAATGCAGCCAAGCTGATGAGTGTGCCACAATTGAAAATTGCAAAATTAGTCGTTTGCTATTTGCTAATGATTTGGTTCTGCTTTCTTCCACAGAATCTGGCCTCCAGCGCGCATTAAATAGCTTTGCAAATGAATGCAACACCGCCGGATTGCAAATAAGCACGGCCAAAACTGAGGTACTTATTTATCTTTCAAGAAACCCTGATCAGTGCGTATTACAAGTGAATGGAGCGACACTGAAGCAGGTAGAGAAGTTCAAGTATCTTGGAGTTGCATTTACGAGTGATGGAAGGCAAGACGAAGAACTCGATACCCGAATTGGCAAGGCTAGTGCAGTAATGCGAGCTTTGCACTACTCGGTTGTCATGAAACGAGAATTGTCGAAAAAGGCAAATCGCTTAATTTTCAAAGCAGTTTTTGTCCCCGTTTTCACATATGGTCATGAATTTTGGGTAATGACCGAAATAGTGCGATCACAAGTGCAAGCGTCCGAAATGAGGTGTTTACAAAGAATCGAAGGAGTTGCACTGTTTAACAAGGTGCGTAGCTCTGAGATTCAAAAATCTCTTAACATCGAGCCGTTACTTCTCAGAATTGAAAGATCTCAGCTTAGATGGTTTGGCCATGTAAGCCGAATGCCTCAGGAAAGACTCTCCAAACAAGCTTTACTTGCCAAAGCAAATCGGAGAAGACCAGTTGGACGACCTAGAACTAGATGAACCAATTACATTGAGAATCTTGGATGGAATCGCTTGGGACTTTATCCAAGCGAAATGATGGATGTGATGGAAGACCATAAAGCGTGGCGGCTTAATCTCGAACTGCTGCCCCCAAAACCCTCACGGAAAAGCGGGCAATGAAGAAAGAAGAAGAAGAATTGACTTTCGTAAGTTAAAAATCAAATTTTTTCGAACGGCGCTGAAAACGTGCAAAATGTGATCCAATGGCATTAAAATAGCTTTTTTTTCAAAAAAAAAATCACAAAAAACTTTCAAAATAAAAATTGGTTCGACTAAAGCAGCACTTAATCGCATTGTAGCCGCTAGGGTCATAAACTTGCAGACCGGCAAGTCTAAACTTGTTTTCTGCCAGCAGAATCGAGGCTCCCAGTTGACAGTAATTTCGAATAAGTTGGTCGAGGAATTGAACTTGGAACCCTATAATCAGGCATCTTTAAAATTAAAATTATGACCGGAGTTATGTTGACGCATTTGGATTTGGTTAGATTCAATTTGCAGTCCTTGTTTTCAGATGAAACGTTTGCTTTGAGTAATGTGGTGACTCAACACTCCATGGCGTGATGATATGAGCACATTGCCGCATAGACAAGATATAACCCATTTGCGCACTTTGAAGATGTAGAGCTGTTTAAGTTGCTAGAAAAGTAAACAATATATTTGCTGATTGGAAATGATAATGCCTTTTTAATTACCGTACTGGAAAAAGAGTAAGTGCTTCACGCAGTGATCTACATCCTATTTTGACTCCCTTAAGATGGCTTGGCTGTAGTGGTAGAAGTCCATTGGAAGAAAGGCCGGTGAAAGTTTGTCGAGTTTAAGCAAGCAAGCATGCGTTAACATAGAGGCAGATGTTACAGAATGTCTAGAAATAATGGCACGAGATAATCGAATTTGTGAGCTAGAGCAGGTTTTAAAAGGCGTTACATCAGAAGATGTCAAAATAGATTGCTCCCGAAGTGATAAAGAGGCTATGCAGTTGTTCGAGTCAAATGTGATTGTGAAGGAATCTGTGATTGAAGGCTCTAGTGTTCCGGTAAAGCAAGTGGCGTGCGGCCAAGAATCGGAGGAACTTTGTTTTCCCGGTAAGAGTCCATTAGATAAATTGATTAAAAGCGCCTCATCTCTCTATGCTTTGAACAAGCGGGTTGCATAGTTGGGTGCGTTTGATGATTACATTGGATGTAAAGTGAAAAATCATGAGTTTGTACCACCTAGAATAGATACTTGCGATCTAGATATGGCCTTAAACAAAATTGTTGGTTTGCACAAAGAAAGTAATATGGTCAAGCGTTGAGTTTGTTGAAAAGTGATTCACCTAAAAGTTTGACAGAGGCAATTAAAAAGGGTTATCGGCAAAACTCTGGTACACTTAAAAAGTTGCTAAAAGGATTGCGTGCTTTGAACCGATTTCGGCCGAGTGTTGACAATGAGGGTCTAGTTTGTGTTGAAGGTCGGTTAAGCAATTAACTTAAGCTTACTAAGGATATGAAACACCCTCTCATTCTGCAATCTGAGCGTGCTCTGACTTATTCAGTGGTGTTAAAGTATCATGTCGATAGTTGTCACGTTGGCGTTCAGCACACCTTTTCATCCACTGGAAAGAAATTTTGGATTGTGAACGGTAATAATGCTGCTGTTAAGCGTTATTGGAGTCAGTGTAAGCGATGCTCGTTTGAAAAGGCAAAACCGGTTTGGCAGCTGATGGCTGACTTGCCTTTTGAGAGGACTGCAGCCTGTTATAAAGCTTTTGCAGTGTACGGTTTGGATTACTTTGGTCATGTAAATTATGTAGAGGGGCAAAGCACTAAAAAGGCATGGGGTTTGCAGTTCACGTGATCTGTTCAAGTGGAAGTTGTCTCCTCTCTCTTACTTAAGGACTTCCTGTTGGCTTTCAGTAGGTTTAATGACGTCCGGGAAAAAGTTGAGGTTATTTTTATAGACAAGGCTCGTCTTTCCAGGCGGCATTCAAAGCACTTTCAGACTTATTGAAATCTCCCGAGCTACGGAACTCATTGCGGGAAAAAGGCATAAAATGGGAGTTCATACTTTCATACGCCCCGGCACAGGGTGGAAGTTAGGAGTCAATGGTAAAACAGGTTAAACGTACTTTGCAAAGAACTTTAGAAACAGCTACTAACAAACCGAGTTTAATGGAGCTAATCACATTTTGTAGTAATGTTGTCCGGATGGTAAACTCACTCACAACCGTGAGTGATGATCCTAGGGACTTTGCTGTTGTGTCCTCGGCCTCACTTCGCACTCTGGGTTTTGACACTTAACCCCTTTGGGGGGGCGCATAATCGGGACCATTTGAGAGGGGATTACAAGTTCAATGTGGCCATAGCTGATCGTTTTGGGAAAGACTGGGTGGCCTTTTATATACCCACATTGCAAGGGAGAAATAAATGGAGAGAGACTACCAAAAACTTACAAATTGGGAAATTCGTTTTAGAGGGTGACTTTGCAGATATTTTTGAAAGGGGAAAGTATCGTGTAGGAAGAGTGGCAGAAGTTTTTCCCCAAATGCATCATGGAACTCCTCTTCTTCTTAGAGTCAAAATTGCTGTGACAGAATATGATTTAAAAACTGACTCTTACAAAGTGGTGCAAGTATACCGTGACATCTCACGTATTGCGCAAGTTTAGCAGGCTGATTCCGACAAATAAGCAATTAATTTTTACTCCAAAATCATTGAGACCTGATTGCTTTTAAAATTTGAATGTGTTTTTTCATATACTTGTGTGACGTTTATTCTGTTTATTTTGTTGTGCCTTTTGTTTTTGAGTGAATATATACGGCAAAAAATATTTCGCACTGTTATATGTCTTAAGATACCCGGCCTTTATTCCTACCAACCAACTTTAGGCCGCGAGAAGATTTTTTTCCTTTGTTTTTTTTTTCTAAATCTTGTACGCTCTTCTCCTAAACCAAAAACATCAAAATCTATTCTTTGTGCAAAGCTGTTGTGCTGCAAACGCAATTTTGTTTCCAAAAATTTTTTTGGGCAACTCCCTCAAGAACCTTCCCAAAATAGGGCCCCCGAAAATTACTTTTTTTAACGGCTTAAGTGGACAGTTTTTTTAATATTGGTGGACATTTAACAGACATAGTTTGGGGTGGCACTCCCCTGGAGACCCCTTAAATCGACACTACAAAAAATCACTGTTTTGAAAGACTTAACCTTGAGTACCAGTTTTTTTTTGACATCAGCAGATATTCTGGAGAAAAATATTTTGAAAAAGTTTTTAGGTACCATCCCCCAGGGACCCTTTCAAATGGGCCCCCAAAATCAATTTTTTGAATGTTTCAAGCTTGAGAGCTAGTTTTTTTTTATATCAGTAGATATTTAACAGACGAATGATTTGACATAGTTTAGGGGTACCACTCCCCGCAAACTCCCCCAAATGGACCCACCCCAAACATCAATTTTTTGTAAATGACACTCCCACCATTGGCCCAGACTTGTAAATAAGCCGACTAGTTTAGGCCGGAACCCGAAAAATGATTGCAAGCCCAAACCAGGGGGTTGTTACATGCTTTTCGTTCTTTATCAAATATTTGTATTCGAAAAATTGCGAAAAATTGTAGGCGACAAAAATTTAACTACTATCGAACGTTTACTATTTGCATAGGTGGGCACGATACTTTGCAAAAGTACCGCTTTACCGGTACTCGATATCTTTCTAAAACTAATACTGCGGTACCGGTACTTTTAAATTGAAAGTACCGCGGTACTTTTCAAAAAAAATTAAAAGGAAAAAATTGAACTGATCTACCGCGTTTGCGGGATTGTAAATCATCACTTTACGTGATTTGATTCGTTTCCGCGGCTAGTGCACATTGCGTAGACATACAGTTTGTTTTAGAGAAATTTTACGTGGACATACAATTTAATTTTTTGCCAATGAATTTGCTGCTAGTTCGAAGCCACCAAGCAGCGATAATCATCATAAAGCGCCTTATTCAAAAACGGAACGACGTGAGCAGAAAATATGGGTTGAACCCAGATCATGCGATCAGGGTCGTCGTAGCAAAAAGCTTTTGCACTTTTAGCCACGCTTTCGGGGGCTCTCAAGGAGGTTCTTTGTCCATTCTGATATAAAAAAAGCTTTTTTGCTAAAGCTTTTAAAATATTTATTTTTTGTAAGTTTCAATTTCGGGGGTTCAAAAAGCGGTGTAATTTAAAGGTCGTTGGGGGTGGCATCACTACCCTATTGTCTCTTAAATATCTACTAATATCAAAACAACTAGCTCTTTAGGTTAGGCTGTTAAAACAATTGATTCTGAGGGGTCCCAGTTGGGGGGTGTACGTTTTAGAGTGGCACTTTTAGGGTGTACGTTTTAGCATAGTTTTAGAGTGGCACCCTAAAACTATGCTAAAATATTCGTCTCTGGAATATCTACTGATAGCAAAACAATTGGTTAGCTTAAGCCGCTCAAAGAACTGATTCGGAGGGGCACCAAAGTATGTCA
The DNA here is from genome assembly GCA_963965965.1 of Trididemnum nubilum. Classification (NCBI taxonomy): domain Eukaryota; kingdom Metazoa; phylum Chordata; class Ascidiacea; order Aplousobranchia; family Didemnidae; genus Trididemnum; species Trididemnum nubilum. The sequence continues at coordinate 4,893,676 of OZ014469.1, forward strand.
AAATATTTGCCTCTTGGATATCTATTGATAAATAAAAAAGTTTTCTAGCTTGAGCGCTTCACAAAAAAAAAAGATTTCTGGGGATTTAATTTGTGGGGTTTCCGGGGAAGTGACACCAAAAACTTTCAAGAGGCAAAACTGTGCTTCTAACTCGACAATTTTGCACAAAAATTAGATTGTGGCGTTTTGATCTTCAAAACCTATTAGAAGAGCGTACAATGTACACGAAGAAAAAAACTGGGTTGGTGCAGATAAAAGGATTGGTTGAGATAAAGTTTCTGCATAAGTATAAGCGGGTAAAATACTTTTAGTTTTACTTGTACGGTATTACCACCGTTTTTAAATGAGAACGTCTTCTGCGCCAAACGTTTTACACATATGAAAGGATAAAAGCATGTATGAAAGAAAGCCGGCTGTAACGTGCAGTAAATACCTCTTCAGGCCTGATGTGATGAGTATTCATTACGTAAATCTTCTCTTACAATATCTTTAGCGGTTTTACTTTTTTGATTTGCTGCTGCATGGATACTGGAAATGCATCATTGTGCCATTGCAAGAAAATGTTCATTTTCCAAATGGGCCAGCAAATTGCCAAATGCTGAGTGAAAACAAAAAAAAAACTGCTAAAAGTACCGCGGTACTGCCCACCTATGACTGATTGTAATTTCATATTATTAGCTCTTCGTTATTTGTTATTTGATCTTATTTGCTATTCGTTATTTGGTATTCCATGCTTAAATTTATGAATAGCAAATATTCGACTACTGCGTCATTTTTTGGAAAATATTTCGAAATCTAGAAGTTACATAGCAGATTTGGAACTTAAACTTTTTTAACAACTGTGAGGCAGCATTTCGTCACAAATCTGCTTTCCCATTATGCTAAAGTTTCATCTGCATCTGAAATCACTCATAGCCTATCCTGGCAGCCCACTCGAACCTTCAAAGCACACACGAAAGCAACTTCTGCACTTGCCATCGTGCCCTCTTTTCAAATTACTCTCATCAAAGTCTGACAACTACGTCACCAGAAAGAGGATTCTCGACCAGTGTCACACGGGCATTCCACTTAGCTCAACCGCATCACTAAGCATGTACACCATAATATGACATTGTATTACGTAAGCGTACTATTGTGGTAAATTGCTAATGTGATGTCATATATGGTGTCCATAGTTAGTGATGCTAGCGCAATGCGGTTAAACTAAGTGGAGTGCCAGTGTGATACTGGTCAAGAATCCTCTTTCTGGTGACCTTGTTGTCAGACTTTGATCAGAGTAATCTGAGAAGAGGGTACGATGGCAAGTGTAAAAATTGTCCTCGTGTGTGGTTTGAAGGTTCGGGCGGGATACCAGTATAGGTTATTAGTGAATTCTAATGCTGATGAAACTTTAGCCTAATGGGAAAGCAGATTTGTGAGGAAGTGCTACCTCACAACTGTTAAAAAATTTCGTAATCTATAAACCATTTGCTATCTTTATTTTTATTGGTCTTGACACAATATTTCATTTTCGGTCAGTTGGAAAAATTACGAAAAAGCAAATACTGATAAATTTTAATCGCTATGTGTGTTTATATCGTCATAGACAAGAAATTGATTGATCTTTTTGGAAACACCATGAAACCAATCATATGAACTATACTAAAAATCTAGCGTAATAAAAATTGATGAGAAATAGGCGTTCTACCAGTGTCACAATATTAGTAATGAGAAATAAAGAAAATGGTAATGAGTTGATGTTAATATAACACTTTTAGGTTTTGGAGATGAGTTGTTTTTTTGAACATTGTTTTGCCCAATTGTTTTAATTATCGTAATCATTATTCACTAACTTTCTCTGCAGCGCGTAGCCAGGAATTTGCGGTAGGGGGCTGTTTTGGACGCTAGAAACAACATCAAACGATCTTGACCCAGATTTTAATTGGTCCTTAACTCCTTAATCAGATTGAGTTGGTTTTTGTCTCCAAGTACAAAGGTCTTTACTGAAATTGAGATGGTTTTTCTCTCCAAATTTAGGTGATTTCCAAAAAAAGAAAAAAAAAGGTCTTTAGCCAGGCTGCAACCCAGTTTTTCTGCTCCAACTAACATCGGGTTTTTGACCAATTTTCATCGCCAATACCAAGGGAGGGGGGATATTTTTGTGTTTAGTGCAAAAATCGCCCTCAAAAGTGCTAAAAGCGGGGTATTTTGCATACTCTTTAAGCCAATGAGGAGGGTTATAGCCTTGTGCTATTGCTTGTCAGTGTGTGGTTTAAAATTGCTCGAAAGTTTGTTTTGCGGAATCATGTTACGGTAGTTTGCTCTTTAGGTCTAATTTATAACTAATTTGAGAAGTGGTTACGGGTATCTTTGGGAAGGAGGAAGCATACAATTGAAACAATATTTTTCATCATAGACCTTTGTTTGTTTATAATAAAGACGGCTTGTCTGTCACGGCGAATTCTACAATGTTGCAGAAGTTGTAGCCTATTTAAAATTTTGATCCTGATAAATCTTAAGAGTATTTTAATTGACGACGACATTAAAAAAAAACAAAAACACAAAGTACAAAAGAGCAATCAATTTTTTGTTTAATGTCATTTAAGAGAACATTTATATTTTATTGAAGTTTATATTTTATTGAAGAGAACGACTCTATTTCTTCAACCTTTACCATACGAAGTGTTGCTATATTGCCATTTTAACAAACTGGCTTCCAGTCGGCGTGACAGTATATTGCCAAGAAAATCTAAATTTTTATCAAAACTTTTTTGCGTCTTTAAGGCTTTTTTTAATATTTTGCTATCAGTTTGGCAATTTTTTTGGTTGAAGTTTTGTACATTTGTATCGCAAAAATGCAGTGGCGTTAATAAGGGGGCGGAGGGGCGGCCCGCCCCGGGTGTCACGATTTTGGGGTGACACCATTTAACAAAAGCAATTGAACAAAAAAGAAAACAACGATACGTTTAACATAATTGGAAATGTTTAACACACTGGAATGGACTTAAAAATGATTTAAAGATTTAAAGTATGTTTTGAAACATTTGTTCAGAAGGGGCGGGGCGCTAATTTTCCAAAAAATGTAGATCACATATCAGCAATAGTTTGAAAAATCGTCAACACTAAGCAATGTAATTTGATCGCCAGCTAAAACATGCTAAATATATGTTTTCTTAAAAAAAATATAAACCTAGGAATGGGGGGTTAGCAATTCAGTATTAGTTGATTAATAATCACTTCGACTCTAATGTCGTTCCATTCCCCCCCAACAATTATTTTTCTCTGATAAATAAAAACAAAATGTGTTTAATCTTTGTGAGTTTCATTGAAGTGTAGAGTTTTACTATTTACGGTACCAGCTTGTAAGTAAGAGAACTGAGATTTTACCATTAGCCACCTTCCACATAACCATTGCACATTTATACAACCAGTTTAATTATGTTTTTGCACAGCTAATTTCTGCCACATTTCAAAACCAATAACTTTTATCAAAATAAGCCTAAAATTAAGTCATTTTTGCAAAAAAAAATAAATTTTTTTTTGGGAGATGGGGGCTCTGCCCCCAGACCCCCGAAACCAGTGGTACAAATCTTCGTTGAGCATTGGGGGGGATAATTTGCAATTTTACCCTAATTTTGCCCTATTTTCAACATTGGGGGAATGAACCTCGACCAAGACTTTTTTCAGGAGAACAAATTAAGTGAAAACCAAAAAAAGGATCTTCACCAGAAATGGAACACTTTTTTTCCCCAAATTCAGGAGAAGACCAAAAAAGAAAAGTTTTTCACCAGAAATGGAACACTTTTTTTAAGTACTGACCTGCGCTCAGATGCACACTGGAGTCAAATTATTGGAGGGACGCATATGAAGACCATACTCAAACTGTTGGGGGTTTACAGTCAAATTATTGGAGGCATATATCCCCCATCCCCCCCTTGTTTCGGCACCACTGCCCGAAACAGATCCCACTGCAGACTTCTGGCAACGCGCCTGAGTCTAATCATATTTTTGCACTGCTATAATGTCTATGACACCAAAGTTCTCCCCGATCCTACGTTTGAAAAGCGTTATTTTCTATCAAAATAAACCTAAAATTAAGTTAGTTTGACAAAAAAAAATTTTTTTGATTGCTGAGAGCTTTGCCCCCAGACCCCCAATGGCCTTTGGCAGAGCTCCCAGACACCCAAACACAGCCCCTCTTCCCACTGCAGATTTCTGATTACGCGCCTGATACTAGACGTATGCTACTCATACTTCCAAGTTCTAGAAACTTACAATGAAAAGTTAATGAGCAAGCCAAATAACAGCCGCTATCTGCAGCAATACAATAGTTCCTCTATTTCTCAATTCAATTCAATTCAATTTATTTTTGCCATGTCTGGCATGGAAGCAGCGAGAATGACCATACGGTCTTCTAAGTTCAATGCTACCGTAAAAAACAGCGAAAGAAAAAGCAACTTAACATCAGCCCTTACATATTTACAACATTTTGCTCAACTTAGTGTTTAACATTTTACATTTTTTGGCACAGAAAAGCTTTCAAATATAAGCTTTTGCAGCTTACTATACATTATGAAGGGTGACATTATGAAATTCCGCCCCGGGTGTCATCATTCTTAACGACGCCTCTGCAAAAATATTAATCTTGATTTTTAATTATAAATAAATGTTTAATATTCCTAGTTTTTAGAGTTTAGTAAAAACTTTGTTAATTCAGAAGTTACGTATCTAAACTTCGTTAATTTTTACTCAAAACATCTTTGAATCACCAATTTTTATCAAATTTTGACAATTTAAAGTTAGTTGGATAGCGTAGTAAATTGCCCGGTGCCCTAGCCAACGACAGTCGTGCTTCAATTATTACATTGCCACAACTCTTAGAAACGAGAAAAAAGTTTAACACATTGCGACTTTGCGGTTCTTGAAAAATCAGAATTTTATTGCTATTTGAGGCCATTTTATGCCAGCAAAACTTTTTGTTAAACTAAAAAATAAAATTCCATATTAATGCTTAGACTTTGGTCATCATTTTGCTGAAAAATTTGCTTAAAAAACGTTTGTAGAACTCTATTCAGAACTGATAAGATTTAGGCTGTTTGAAGAGTTTTTTTCAAAACAAAAAAGTGTCCCTAACATATGGCATCATGAAAGTCGGTATGATTGACCAAATTTCAAACTTCAGGTCGCTTTCTCTTTCTCTTCAAATTTACTTTTTGGTGATTTAATATTAAAAGGTGATAGAGCAAGATTTGTGGTTGCAGCGATGCGGCAAGCATTCTCTTGGTATGCCGCAGCTGCACGCTAAATTGCTCATTTAGAATACATGGTAGCAATTGTAACGCGATAAATTTGTGCAAATCGCCGTATGGAACGATAAATCGCCATTGTATTTTGCCGTCGCGAAAGAGTTAATGTCTTAAGACTCTTAACTGATTTTTTATTATTATGAACTGTTTTTTATAACAACAAGTTAATCAAAGCACGAGCCAAATTGAAAAAAAAACAGCAACTACAATAACTTTTGTTTAATAGTACCGTACTGTAACGAAATGGTAAACAGATTTCAACAATCATAGCCAGTGTCATTGGTGTAGCCAGGGGGGCAGAGACAGTGGCGTCGCTGGGAAACGGGCCGCCCTGAAACACCATATTATGATGTAAAACCATAACTCCACTGATTTGCTATAAAGACCTTGTTTTTTGTTTGGTCTCTAACCCCATTCGGACCAAAAACCCAATAATCTTACGGTGAAGACCTTTGTTTTTGATCTTCACCTATTTTTGAACCAAAAAAGGGTGACACTACGTAATCTCGCCCCGGGTGCCACCATCTTTAGCTACGCCTCTGGGCAAAGAGCCCGGGCACCACCCAACTGAAATGCACCAATGATAAAAATATGACAAAAAAGCCTATTGTTTCTTCAGTTTCAATTTCTTTTAGCAGTTTTCGCGTAGCAGTACACGCAAAGAGCAGTAATTAACAATAATATTAACGACCAGGAGGCCCGGCCCCCTAATAGGCCCCCAAAAAATCACTTTTTGAAGGGATCAACCTAGAGCGTTAATTTTTTTTTTTTTTTTGATACCAGCAGATGTTTAAGACACAAATATTTTGATGTAGTTTGGGGTACCATCCCCGCGGACTCCCCCAAATGGACCCTCCAAAAATGAATTTTTTTGAGCGGCTCAAGCTAGGGCGATAGTTTTTTTTCATGTAAGTAGATATTTAAGAGACAAATATTTTAACATAGTTTGGGGGTATCTCCTCCTGGAGGCCCCCAAATATGCTATAAATCCCTCCTTCCTGGAGGCCACCCCAAATTGGGGGTACCTCCTCCTGGAGGCTAGGGCAATAGTTTTTTTTCATATAAGTAGATATTTAAGAGACAAATATTTTGACATAGATTGGGGGTACCTCCTCCTGGAGGCCCCCAAATAAACCGCTCCAAAATAAATTTTTTGAACAGCTTAAGCTAGGGCGCTAGTTGTTTTTTTTTTATCAGCAGATGTTTAAGAGATAAATATTTTGACGTAGTTTAAACGACTTTAGCTTAGATGGGATTTTTTTTATTATCTGTCACTATGGTGTCGATAAAATATAATTTTGACAATGTTTGAAATTCCAAACCCTCTTGGGTGTCCCAGAAAATATTTTAAACTTATTTCGTAACTGGAAAGCAAAAGGTTTTTTTTGGAGAATCCCGTTGTTCAACATGCGTAAGTCGTTTACTGAAATAATTGCTTCTCAGCAAGTTCCCTTCTAGTTATGATAATAAACTTCATTAAAAAATTCTTAAATCAAGTGTTCAGCTAGTACAAGGAGAAAGAGATTGGGAGAGTTAGGCTAGCTCTCGTACACGTAACTGAATTTGGCTATAAGCTCTGCATCGCTGCCGTGCAAAAAACACAAAACGGTTCGGATTGGCAAGTCGTAGCAGGTCTTCATTTTAAGAATTCAGAAATTACGAAAAACTGTTTGGCAAATTATTGAAACAAGTGTTTTCTAATGAAGTCGGATTGTACGATATGATGTCTTTGTGAACTATTTATTTAGTTTTGCCGATCTCACGGCAGGTATAATCTTAATGTTCTACTAATGCTTTAGTTAAACGCATTTAACGCTGCTTCACCATAGATTCAGGTTTAACGTTTGTGTGCATTCAAAACGCATTCAAAGGATCTCAATAATTATTGGTTTGATTACACTAAATTCAACAACGCTTTCAAAGACAGCGGAATTATTCTTCTTTGCATTTGCTTGGGCCCACCCTAATTGACGATGCCATAATTGCTAACCAACCTACAAACATTCAACAATATTTGGAACGGTTTCAGTAAGCCAAGACAATACGTATAATTGTTTCGTCAAAGTTTACTTGCTAGGTTCAATTGGACTAATAGGAATCACACAATGCATCTGTTTGTCAGAGTAATTTTATCTTTTTTTTTGGCATTGAAACCTTAAAAGTTTTTGTAAGTTTGTTTTCGAACGATTAAATATTGTCTTAGGCTTTTGCAGTAACAAAGCGTCTACTTTGCTTGAAGAATTTTATTATCATTGATTGTTCAAAGATAGTGCAAACAAGTACGCTAAAAGATAGTCGAGAACAACATTTTTAACAATTGAACTCATTGGCCTTTGAAGTTGCTTGGGCGTCACCTTACTGCTGCATAACAACCATTCCGTATTCCAAATTTAGTGCAATAATGCTCAGTCAATGCATAGTTACGCTTTGGGTTTATCAGAGTTAGTAAACCTGGATTTATCTTTTTCTATAATTTCAAACAAACGCTAGGTTTTTAGTTTTCATGGCTACAAGATTGTCAAGAAAAATATAGCTTAATTGAAAATAACTTTTCAATTTATATCAATCATAAGTTTGATTACATTATATTATTTGTTGTGGTATTACGCCAAAGCGTGTAACGAGTATGCTAGGCTCATCTTCGCGTTACTGCGCCGGCGGACAATCACAGCTCCATCTAAGGAAATGTCACAGCGATGGAGACCGTTGGCAACCCTGCTGTCCGAATTGGCCTGCCCGAGATTTGAACTTTTGGCCTCTTGCTGCAGAAACGAACGCGCTACTGCTGGACCAATGGTTGGTATTTTTCAATTCAGCAAAACAAAATTGAAATGAAAACTGACTGAAAAAATTTTAAGATTGTTACATATTACAACTCAGAAATGTTACGCTGTTTTAAGCTCTTAAAGCTACAAAATTGCATATAGTCCTCTTATGAAACGTATAAAGCGAATGCATAGAGAAACTAAAAACTATATTGCGCTTTTTATAACTTCTACTAATCCAACTTTCTTCGTTCTCAGCTAATCTCTCAACAAATGAATTGCTTAGCCAATTTGCATAATTATGCAAATTATGCAAATTAATGACCCACTTTATACTGCATATGCCTTGTGCCAGTGATCTGAATATTGCTTTAGAGGCAAGTGGTGGCCACTTTAACAGTTATCTGCTCTATAGTATTGCCGGTGAAGATACTCGAGTACATTTCTTTCATTTCGAACCGCGCCGAGACGGTGTTGTAAAAAACTTTAGGCACTGTACTCCGCATAAGAAGTAACTAAGCATCGATCGCCAAGTACAACTTCCTGGTCTCGGTCATAAACTTCACGCTAAAACTTAATTGTAAACGTCTGAAAATTAAGATACATAATTTTGTACCAGCAAGAAAATTTTTACAAATTTTACAAGCTGTAAATTTTGCAACAAAATTCTACAATTTTTACAAAAAAAAATTTTACAATTAAAATGAAAAAAAATTTTTTAATTAAAAAAGGCAAATTTTTACAATTTTTACAAGCGGTAAAAAATAAAACTTTTACTTCGACAACCCGTTCACCTAGAGAACTGGACGTTGAGAATTTAATTTTAAGTTCAATTCCCACAGAGTTCAATCAATTCTTTGTAAGTATGGAATCAATTCTTTGTAAGTTGATAAATCTGAATGCTGCATGTTGTTGTATTGAATGGAATCGGAAAAAAGGACAAAAATTAATTTCAATTCCACTACTGCTGCGCTAAGCTTAAAAGCTTTTTACCACCAATAGTTTTTGCTTTTGCGCAATCTGGTAAGAACAATACAGTGGGATGCTAATTACAAAAAAATCCATAATTCTGCTAACCACAGTACAGGCGAGAACCGCACCAATGCTGTTAAATACAAATGCATGACATTATGTGGAAAAAAAACGGAAAAAGCAACACTTTACCGAAAATATGAAAAGTTTCACAAAACTTGTAAAAACAGTTATTTTTAATTTTTGCTCACATTAGCGACAAGAAATAACAATTTTGAAAATCAACATAAAAAAAATTCCTAAAATGACCGTTACTACGTTTCGCATCTCCATAAATGTCAATACTTATATTTTTTTCAAAAAATAAAACTTACCGCTATTCACAACACAGCAATGCAGTAAAAAGAAAACGCATGATATCGTAGAGTTAACGTAAAATAAAATCGACAAAATCAAACTAACATTCCACAATAGCTAATTGTTGTTCGTTCGAACCTGTAAAGTATTGTCAAAGCGAAAGTTTAAAAAAAAAAGTAAACTAAATTCATCTTTACATACTTTCTTCAGTTGTTTTTTTGAGCTAAAGTTTGAGCATTGAGTTCCATTGCGGGTTCGAGTTAAAATTAATAAAAACTACTCGTACGCATAGAGCAACGGTGGACACACTGCGGCTCGCGGACTTAAATTTTGTGGCTTTTGTATTGAATGGATTATTCTTTATACATATGTTCTTTCGTGTTTCAAATTTTTTTTATTTATCGATATATTTTGAAATGATATGTTTATTGTTTTTTAGGAGCATAGACAAGTATATGTTTTCATTGCGCTGTCAAGCAAGGTTATACCAACTGTGATGACGCATTGCAGTATAGACACTTCATTGAATCAAAGTAGAACAATTTTTTCGGAGTTGTAAAACACTTCAAAGAGCGCAGTCAAGTGTGAATGTTGCCTTATAGGACAACAATCATTTTGTTTTTTAGGAGCATAGACATGGGGGGGGGGCTCTAGCCCATCCCCCCCTGGCCTGTGGACCAAATTGCAGAATAAGGAAAATACCACGGTTTAGTACTTCGAAGACTGCTTTTTTTGCACTGGAATGGACTAAAAAGTGATTCAAAGCATCTTTTGAATCACATATTTGTGGGGGGGGACTAATTTGCTAAAAATAAAACTCAGAAATCAATAAACTTTCAAAAATAACCAAAATTAAGCAATCAAATTTGATCGTTGGTGTAAAAATGCTTAACATAGGTTTCATCTACAAATAATTTGTATTATAAACTCAGGAAGGAGGGGGTATTCAGTATTAGTTAATTACCAATCACTTCTACCAAATATTTTTTTCATTAGACCCCCCTCCAATTATTTTTCTATATAAAATATGGACTACTCCGTGTGAGTTTTATTGAACTATCGGATTTTATGATTTACCAGCATGTAAACAAGAAAACTAAAACTTTACCATAAGCCACCTCCCACCTTGCCCATTTATGCACCCAGATTATCAATGTTTGCACTGCCAATTTCTGTGCCATTTTTAAAGCATTAATTTTTATCAAATTAGGTCTAAAATTAAGTTATTTTTGCAAAAAAATGCAAAATTATTTGTGTGCTGCTGGGGGCTTTACCCCCAGACCCCCAGCCACTTGCAGCTGGGGGCTTTGCCCAAAGGCCTTCAAAACATCCCCCATAGCAAAATTCTGGCTACGCGCCTGGTGTTTTTATTGCTGTTGTGTTATTTTGTGTAAACTGATTTTGCGGCTTGCTCGTGTTTATGGTTTTTCCACAAGCGGCTCTTTCTTTGAACAAGTTTGCAACCCCTGGCGTAGAGTATAAAAACCATTACATTTTAAGAAGATCGGATATGTTGAAGAAATGAGAACTACTTGTGGTAACATAGAGGTGCCCCAGATCTTGTTTCACTATTATTAACCTTATCGGCAAAAATACATTCAGTCTATTTGATTCGGTACCATTGGCAATCCTGCGTTTTAAATTTTTCGTAACATCAGAAAAGCATAACTTTGTAAAGTTTCTTGCAGAATTAATAACTCGATGTTCGATTATTATACTATTGAACATCGCGTTGCCTATTCTGCGAGGAATTACCTTAGTTTGCACGAAATTATCATTGCTATGCTGAATAAAGAACGCACTGTTCGATCGAGTAGTATATTCCTTTAACAAAAGTTTCTTTGACCAACGAATAATGACAATAAACTAAAACGTTCGTTTTCACATAAATTTTGAATTCCAACGTCAAACTTAGAACGAGTAGATGACCAGAAATTTTGATCAGTTGTGTTATTTTTTAAGGAACAAGCAGCAGCAAATTTTGTTTTTTGTGATATTTTTAAAAAATTGCTAATCATATTGATTCTATATGGTCTAGTAGCACTTTATTATAGTTTGATGAGGCTGGTATTCATGACAACAAAACGTCAGTAGTATCAAATTAATTACATCAAGCTTGCTATAATTATAGTCATGAGTTTCAAGAGTTTTAAAGCAAGTTGTTTGAAGTTACCGCCATTCACTTTGTATAAACCGTAGTTTGACTCTACCTTTCAGCGTCTTCTTGTGTCTTCAAAATTGCCTCGTGCAGACCATAGATGACAGCAAAAGGTTGGGCGATACTTTTTGTGTTTGACTACTCGCAGATTTGTTACACAGTTCAAATATTCTGGTTTTAATCACTAAAAATTCTCAGATCTTAATTACCTGATTTCAATGGATCCGTTTACTTTTATATCTGCATTCTGCAACCCTTTTTTCTTTTTTATTTGTTCTATTCACATGCTGTATCACGTAAGAAGTAAAACCATTCAATCCATTCTTTTACTGAGCGGAAATTTTTCAAAATATTTTGGTCTTTTTCGTTGGAAAAAATATTCTTATTGACTTTTGCTTTTGTTTTTCCAGAATATAGCGGCTTTTACCGAACGTCCGTATTTACGCATTTGCGCAAAAAAATACGGATATGCGTATAAAAAATAAGCATATGCGTATAAAATTCTTACTCTCGTTGGTTTGTTTCATATTGCCTTTTACCGAACATGCGTATATACGCATGCGCATTTCCGCATGCGTTTTTTATGCTTGACAAAGAATAAAATACGGACACGGTATGAGTATTTTTCAGGCATTTAAAAAGAAGATTTTTTTTTGCGCCTTGCGGTGTGACGTCACAAGGTTGCTTACTGCTTAGTGTAGTGGTTATGGTACTTGCCTTTGAAACTTTCAACCTTGGTTCGGTTCTCACCAATAGCTAAACTTTTATTTTTACACAAACGTAACAGAAATTTTTTGCAATCATTTTTGGGATCTTTTGTTTCGATATTTGTCTTCCGTTCTCGCTGTAATACGCCGAAGCGTGTAACGAATTGGCGGGCCTATCTGTTTGGCAATCAGGGGTGTCGATCTCTGTTGAGCATTGGGGAGATAATTGAAGCACGTTTTGGCAAAAGTTGATAAGTTGCATCTCGTTGGTTTGAAAAAATCGCGTTTAAAGTTTTAAATTTCCATTTGGCCCTGTGGTCAAGTGCAACATTTTAAGCTATTTACTACCGATAAATGATCGAAAATTAAAATATTTTTTTTCTCACGGAAATTAGTTTTAGTAAATAACTTGAAATCTTTGAAAAACTCATTTTTTGAAAAATCTCAATTATCAACTTTTGCCACAACGTGCTTCAAATGGCAATTTTAACCCCCCCCCCCCCCCCATTTTGCTCTATTTTCAACATTGAAGGCGATGAACCTCGACCACGATTTTGTTCAGATGAGCAAATTAAGTGAAAACCAAAAAAAAAGGTCTTCACCAAAAATGGAACACTTTTTTCTCCAAATTCAAGTGAAGACCAAAAAAAGAAAAAAGGTCTTCACGAAAAATGAAACACTTTTTTCCCCCGAATTCAAGTGGACACCTACGCTCAGATGCACATCAGAGTCAAATTATCGGGGAGGATGCAGATGTACACCATACTCAAACTACTGGTAGGGATACAGTCAAATTATTGGGGGGGATATATTTCCCATCCCCCCGGGTTTTGGCACCCTTGTTGGTAATGAAAGGTTACTAGTAGCCTACTGCTAGCTTACCGTATTTTTGCGAGCAAATCAAACTGAATCCTACGAAAGCAACTCAGTCGATGTTTTGCTTTGATTTTTCAGAAAAGGTAGTTGCTCTCACGGCAAACCGCAAACTAGGCATTTCCAAGTTTTACGAGTTGTTGAGCGAACCACAAACAAATCAATCACAATTCATAACAAAATGCTCTCATTGCGTTTGTAAATATCCTTTGTTGTTGCAAACATTTAAAACATGCGATTGTGCACAAGGAAGGCGTTGGGCGATTGGACGAGTGGTAAAGTTACTAGGCACCCACGTTGCCTTTGTTCTGCTTTGGATCTCTTGGTTCGAATATCACCAAGGACAACAACTTTCTTACAACTAGTTACAGTTGTTTTTAAAAAGATGTATGAAATTAGGATAAAGCAACTTCAGGGAGAATTAATCAAGATAACTACCATCAGATATTCTACTGCTCGTTTCAGGTTTTGTCATAGTAAGTTTAATTTCAAGGCCAAGAAAAATTTGGTCCATTGCCTAATTTTGTACCTAGCATAACCCTTAAAAATCGGAAGCTTATAACCAAAGTTATATACATACCCAGTACTTAAACTGTAAAATTTTGTATGGGGGACGCTTTTGCAGCCTTGACCAAACGCATTCGGAATGTGAAAGTACTTTAGTGAAAATTATGTAATTCTGGCCCCGAAATCGAGTGAAGACCAAAAAAACAAAAAGGTCTTCATCGCAATTTGGGACTATATTCGACCTGAATTTGAGGGATTTATTCGTGCTGACAGGCCCTTTTCGTCTGATCACCCAGCGCTCAAAACTCGTGAAAGGCACGCGTCGCCCATACAATTTAAGTACTAGAGGGCTACAGGCTGCGAATTCAATTAAAGATTTATGCTAAGCTTTTAGAATTTATGCCGGTAAGATCTTTCGCCGCTTCCTAAACCCGGTCGATGTGCTTCCAAAACCCCCTTTCGTAGGCCTTGATTACAGTTGCACCGGTATGCTATGTGTACAACTGTAACAAAACTTGCGGTTTTAAAAATGTGATATGGTAAGTTTTCAGGTAAGCCTACAGCACTCTCAATTAACTGCCCTACATTTTTCTGAAGTCACCAAGTACCCTGTTTTTTTTTTTTAATGAAAAATAAAGTATTTTCTAAGCTTATAATTTATTTTTATTTTGTACTGTAATGTACACGGTAAATAATAGAATCCCAGCTAGATGCAGCTTTCGAGTGAGCAAATAACAGAAAAGCTAGTCGAATTGGTCCGGCCTCATTTTTTTATTTACGATATCAAAAGCAATAAACATAGGAACGCACAACGGTTACAAAACGTTTGGGAAAGTGTCAGCATTGAAATGGGAGTTGATGGCATGGATGGTAAGTGCGGCTATAACCACATAAGAGAGCAAGTAAAGGAGTTTAAGCCTAACCAGGGCCAGTGAAAAACATTCATTCTGGGCCTGGGGATAGATCCAAAAAGAAGGTATCATATTCTATCCAACTGCCATTTTATTTTTCGGTCGTAAGATGAAAGCAAAATAAAATTTATAAATTTATCACGGAAATTTTCGAAAATAATAATATGTTCTTAATCATATCAGTCGTCTGCCACAATTTTTTGTTTGATATATTGTAATAGCTACAGAATGCCATTTACGCCCTCGTGTGACTGTCGACTAAAATTGATGATGCGACTTTCCGATTGAGATGTTATCAGCGACATTTTTAAAATCAAATAAAAGATAATACCAAACTCACAAGCCATTTGTTTCATGCTTTTGAGATACGCTTGCTAAAATACGCATGCGCGTATTTCCGCCTATCAATAAATTACCCTGCGTAAATACGCATATCCGTATTTACGGATGTATACGCATTTACGGATATGCGTTTTTTATACGCGTATACGTAAATACGGACTTTTGATAAAAACGGCTTCAGTTCAATTGTTGCAAAAAAGCATGTTTTACATTTGGCGCGTACTTGAAAGCAAACTCGTGCATTTGCACGTTAAGCTTCAAAAACCATTGGTGATTTTTCGCTTATTAGGTCTGGGCTTACAGGTCAATTAATCAAGCGGTAACGCGTTTGTCTCGGAAGCGGGAAGTGTGAGGTTCAAACCTCAGGCTGGTCAAATCAAACACAATATTGCCAACGCCTCGCTACTGCTGCAAAATTTCTTTGAAAGGAGCTGTGTTCAACTGGAGCAATGACGCGGATATGGACCCGCAAACTCGTTACGCGTTTCGGCCTAATACAGCAGCAGGTATAACGAAAGATTTGATTCCGTCTAGGCTTTAGTCGCTTGGAATAATACAGAGAAATGGCTACTTTTTTTAAACCTGGCAACACGACTGCATAATGTCATCCAGCAACTGCAGCTGGCCAAATCTAATCCTTTGCTCCTAACTGCTACCCCCGTTACTGTAGCTGGAGCCAAAACAAGAGGGAGAGATTAAAGAGTTTTGATTTTTTAATTGATTGATTCCTTTTTAATATTTATCCTTAATTAAGAAAGCAACTGATGTCGCATTTTATTTTAGACAAATGTGCATCTGCTTAGGAGTTGACTATGCATTTGAAGCTTTCCGTTTTTTTTTTTTTATTTGAATTAGTTGCTTTTTTGAAACCACCAACCAGAGATATGCGTAAAGCGCATTATTCTAAGAATAAGACAAAGCGGCGAGGGTGGAAATCGAACTTTAGTCATGCAATCAATTTCTTCGTAAAGAAGCTTTGCTATAACCTTTTCGACTACTCTGAAACAAATTCTTACGTAAATTGACTATTGAATACTATTATTAGTACTTTAAATTTCAACTCAATCCTAATTTTACCTCAAACATGGTACTCGTAAATAACACACTTCAAAAACATGCAAAAGCGTGTTTATTGGTTGAAATAAAAAGTAGGGGAGGATGGGGCACAATGGGACCAAAATTACTTCATTTAATATAATTTCAAAACTGCAATTAGTGGAAAACTCAAATTTTGTGTGCAGGTACTACTTCTTCAACCTTAACATTATCAATAATGAAATAAACTAGCAATAATATTGCTTGGAGTCATTGCCTTTTCATGGGCTGTTTTCACAAGTCTACCAATGTCATAAATTGTTAATGGCACACCTGGCTTCTCTCTCATGCGAGCATTCATTGCAGCTGCATAATAAGTCTTGAATGGCCCATACACAGACACATCCAAGGGTTGCAGTTTGTTGCTGCAATGTGGATAAATAGTCAAAAGAGTCACTCCATTTTCCTTGGCAAAATCAATCATCGAAATAGACAAATGTGACTCATGATTGTCCATGATTAAGAGAGCTTCATTATCTTTAGAAGCATTTGTGAGCTGAACAAAATGCTTCATGACTTCCAAAAAAAGTCCACTCGTCATCTGTCCTGAAGTTTGAGCTAATTCTAAAGTTGCAGATCAAGCTTCATTAATCATATGTTGCTTGAACCTAGCTCTAGGAAAAACCATTGCTGGAGGCAAAGCATTTTCCGAAGCATTCATAATACAACATGTTGTCACTAAAGTTCCTCTTTCAGCGCTGGCAACTTGAGACACTTGCTTCGTACCTTTTAAAGCAATAACATTCGGGGCTTTTTGGGCAGTAGTGGTTGCAGTTTCATCTAAATTGTACAATCGAAGTCCATTGGCAAATGTGGGATTTCTTTCAAAGACTGCTTTAAGTTTGCTGAAAAAAACTTGAACATTATGTTTGTTGAAAGAAGTTGCCCTTGTTAAGCTGCATGATTCAGGTTTTCTCAAGCTAAGAGAAGGATTCCGTTTCATAAAACCTTGATACCAATCACTTCCAGCTGATTTGTCTCTGTGCCAATTATCAGGAACGTTTTTGTCATTTTTTACCGCAACTTCATACACCAGCTGTCGAAAATCAAATTTGCGAAGGCCAAAATTCATTTGAGAGCACCTGATAGCATAATCTTCGATTATTTCTTCTTCCTGATCTGTAAAAATTTTGCGGGAAGCATAATTGGGCTTCATCATTACGTTATTGCTATCTGAATAGTTCTTGCATTTTTTGACATACGTATGCAAGGTGTTTCTTGCCACACCTTTCATATCTGCAGCAACTCTTATTGGCTATCCATCCTTCAGAACAAAATCTGCTGCTTCTTTCATGGTTTCTTCAGTAAAAGAACCTCGATCAGTTTTTCTTTTTGGATTACGTTCCATTATAATACTTGTGTTACAGCTAATAAATACCGATAATGTTCAAAAGTTGAATTAATAATAACTGATAATCACTAAAAAACTAACTCTGTCAAAACATTTAAAAAGCTGATACAGCATTCAACATGATAGATAGATAGTTTTTCATCACACTTTTATCACTCAGTACACAAGTTCAAAAACTGTAATTAATTTCAATTCAAAATCTAGTGTCAGGTTTTTTAAGCAAAACATTGGCTTATTACATCTTATAGTAACCTCTTAAAGCTTTGTCTTATAGATTGTCCATGACTGTGGTGATTGCAATACACATATTTGCCTTATTACTAACTAAAGTCTACAGTAATCTTAACGGCTTGATTTGCAAACTCTGAACTTGTGAGCCTTCTCTTCGAGTCTTTCTGTAAAGTTAAATTTTCAGTTTTTATCAGTTTACAGTCACATACTAAAAAAACACAATAGATAAATTACTTGTATTTTTTTTTTCAAACTACATATGCTTTCTGATATAGGTTAATGTCTGAGATTAGAAAACATTAAACTTTTGATTGTCCCATTGTGCCTTTTTTTCTTTGTCCCATTGTGCCCCGAGAGCACAACCTAATAAAAACTGTCTCCCATCCTTTTACCCCAACACTAATAAACATTAAAACGATACTAGCAAAACGATAATTAATCGATGTCACTCCAACAGCATTTTCAAAAAAATCCTGCTACAATTACCTATAAAATTTTGCTAGCCTTTCGCAACCTAAAACAAAACTTTTCAGTTCCAAACTTCACGAAGTTATAATATCTCGGTACCAAGACTTTTATTAAACCATATTTTTTCAAAAAAAGCAAGGATTTGGCAAGACAAAACAACTTCAGAAATACAAAGTTTCAGAATTGCCTAGTATTTTCTAAAATTGGTCTGTCCTATTGTGCCCCGCGTCCCATTGTGCCCCATCTTCCCTATTATAATACTTGTGTCTGCATATTATTCTGTCCAAAGGATTGTACTGCCGGTAAAATCAAAGTCGTACGATGCTCAAAAATGTTGATTTTAAAGATGATGGCGTAGTTTTTTTTTCTTTTTTTGTGTGTGTAAATAAGTGGAAAAATAAAAAAAACTTTTTCAAGCACCTCATCTTTTTTTACTGCATTCCTTTTTGCAACTTCATCATTAGTCCGCCATTTACAAAAAGTAATTTGAAGTTACTTGACCGCATAATTGGAGCTTCTTGGTTGTAAGGTATGGTTGCAAGAACAAGAATCGAACTGAGACCAACAACTTTTCGCTTACTGCTGAGGCGTTCTGTTATTTAGCTATGCGGGCTTTTATGATTTTCGCCGTGGTATCATAGGCTCAACTTCCTTTTTACATGGGTGCGGTGCTGCAGTTTGGAAAAGGCTGTGTGATATGACTTCTCGTCTTTAGAGTGCTGGAAATATAGTGCTCTCTTTAGGTGTAAAAATTGCAGAAATCATTGGCATCAACCCTAGCTCACGCTAAATTTATAATGCAGAGCAAACTCTTTTTTTTACTAAGGCTTTCAGCTTTGTTTTCTGTTTTAGTAAAACTAGTTCTTGAAAGGTTGACTTAACGTATAAATATACCGATATAAAACTTAATTAGGTTTTTAAGTTTAAGAATAATTTGGTAGTTTTTGAGTTTCAAATGTTTGAATTATTTTTGCAGCATAAACATGCATGGACTTGCAGGATCGACAACAGCAGAGGAACTCGATTTCTTGACGTTGTTGGTTGGAACGTGATTCCTTGCCGTTGGGCCGTTAATAAGTTTTTAGGAGTTAATGGAATTTGATTTAGCATTATGTTCATTGTACAACGTGAACGTTAACCCCAAATGACTGCAATTATTGCAGTTTGCTTTTACTAGATAGAGCAAAAGAGCTTCAGGATGTGTGAATGACATTTAAGCCAAGAGTCGGACTGCAACTGCAAGGCTGTCTGT
Source organism: Trididemnum nubilum (assembly GCA_963965965.1). Taxonomy (NCBI): domain Eukaryota; kingdom Metazoa; phylum Chordata; class Ascidiacea; order Aplousobranchia; family Didemnidae; genus Trididemnum; species Trididemnum nubilum. The sequence goes on from OZ014469.1 coordinate 4,912,950, forward strand.
TCAATCGCATCTGCCTCGCGGTATTTTGAAAGGTTTATAATTTTCATTTTATGTTTCGTACTAAAATTTGTTATTTTGGGTCAGCACTGATTCTGTAAATTTGACCATACTAGGCATGCATATCAGCATTTAAATGTTTTGAAGCGCCAAGAAGGCGACATTCTTCAGGAATTAACGGAAGACGAAAGCGATGATTGTGGAGTAGTTTTTGTCGGTTATTAAAACACGATATTTCAAAATAAAATGCATTCTAGTCAGTAAATACTGTAACGATGGTTACAGCTAACACGTAAATTGAACTGGAAGACAATAATCTACCTATTCTGACTACGATGAAGACAATGATCTACCTATTCCGACTACGACTACGATCTACCTATTTACAGAATCACCTGAGATGCGCAACCGCTTATAGCATCAGCCGTAATAAACTTATATGCCTAGAGTCTAGGTTCATCATCTCTCGAATGCGTTGCTGCAGCTTGGAAAAGGTTTTTTGCCATAACTTTAGCTTTAAGTGCTGGCCATCGTGGCTCTCTTCTGTGGTAGAAATATTTTTTGGCATCGACCTCAGCTGTAACTGAATGCATACTTTTAAGCATATTCTTTATTTAACTAACGCTTTTTACTGTAGCCTTTTGATATTTAAGCAGGCTTTTTTTCAGAACGTTGATTTAACGTGCAGTCATACAGGCTCGTCAAAAATTTTAAGTTTTAGGGTTATTTTGTAATTTTTGAAATTTAAATATTTGAAATGGTTTTGCAGCATAAATGTGCGTGGACTTATAGGATCGGCAACGACAGTGGGAATCGAACCCTTCGTTCTGATAGTCAGAACATAAACTCTATAATTATTTAGTGGACGAGAAAGAGGAGCGCGAAAAAAGAGAAAAGCATTGAAGGAAAAAAGTTTGTTATTATCGCCAAGTTTTTTTTCGGGTCACGCGTAAGCGACTGATTTGATTGGACATATTCGTAGAACGAGTAAAACGTGAAGTACAAAGAAGAACAAAACTGTCTGTATCCAATCTACAAATAAAAAGTCTGATACAATGTTTGATGTAAAATTCACGCAAAATATGACTCCAATTATCGAGATTTGTTTTTGCTGGAAGGAGCCACAGAGCTTCACAAACAGCTTTCATCGTTCGTTCATTCGTTCGTATGAACCGGGCAACACTAACGCAAAGCGCCCTTATTTGAGTTCTTTTTGCAAATCTTTTGTCAGGCTGGGCCACCACAACAGGTAGACTGCTTAACTCAAATGGGAAATGAGCGTAAAGATTTTTTCCCAAGGCCACAACGACGCATTGCCATTTCGAGAATTGAACCAAGAGTCAGCAACCTTTTGATCACTAGCCCTACACTCTACCATTCAGACTTGTAAATCGGACCGGGTTCGGACTTAAAGTTGACAAAAATTTCGGGCTTAAGTTGGGCCTGAGAGGTGCTTTTTGTTTTAGGTGCACAAAAATAGAATTAAAATAACTTGGCTACATTGCTAAATTTTTCAGACCAAATCTAACTTACGGATGTTTTCGGGCATGATTTAAGCTTCAAATTAGTTGTCTGATTCGGGCCGGGTTCGGGCTTATATTTTCGGGTTCGGGCCGGAACTAGTCGGCCCGTTTACAACTCTGCTACCATTGAGCTATCTCCACCGCAATGGTTTCTATGAACTCCTTGCGTTTGGGAATGAACTACAACACTGCAAAATGGTAGGGCAGATTTCTTCTGCCTATGTTATTTTGATTATTTTTATCTTTTTACAAGATAGCAGTTGATTTTTGGGAATATAATCATTTCAAGATTAGGCTCTTAAAATTACATCATACTTTAGATACTTAAAATATTATCCAACAATAAAACGTTCAGAAGCATATTAGACGATGGCAGTCTTTAGTAGTTTTCTAATGACGAGAGCTATGGTTCTAAGTAAGTTTTGTGTGGATATTGATATGTTAAGAAAATTAATAAAATATATACTTTGGTAAATACTGCTTCTATATAGCTGCAAAGTTTCATGATACATTATACTTTTTTCTGAGTCTTTCATTATAGTTGCTGTATTGCACCGAAGCGAGTAACGAGTTTACGCTTAGTCTTTCATTATACTTGCCGCATTACGCTGAAGCTTGTAACGAGTTCACGCGAAAGCGTGTAGCGAATTTTGAGTTGCCCATCTCCGCCTAATTGTGTCAGGCAACATCGCTTCTTCAAATAAAATGTCGCCAGGGTGGCGAGCCGTTGACAACATTCTGTTTGATTTGATCAACCCGAAAGATGAATCTCAGACCTTCCGCTCCAGAGACGAACGCGTTACTACACGACCCTTCACCTTTCTTTCTCAATCTCTACCTTTTTATCTACAGTAAGTAAATACTTACTATATAAAGTGCATTAAAGTACCAACAAATAGAGGCATTGTAGTTGGTTACTGAAGTTACAAAATGCAGAATAAATCAATCAGTTTTATTTACAAATCATATTTGACATTACTACAAATCAACACTCGAATAAAATGCTCAAGCAGGCTTTGTAGCACAATGCTAAACTCTTTACATCACTACATTAAAAACTATTTTATAGAAACTTATTCACCAACATCACACGTTATGTAAAGATATTGCATAGTATTAGGTACCACGTATACATTCTGTATTGGTTGAAAAAAAAGTTTAATATTTCGGATTTTGGTAATTAATTAATACAGATGTGGTGAAGCATCCTGCTAGAAATAAGGCCAAAAGACAAAGAAATTTTGATAACATATTTTTATCAAATTTTATCATTATATTAATTGCTAATCGTTTTTGATATATTTCGTTTTAAAGTTGTGGGTATCTCTTTTGTAGTTTTGCCAGCAAAAATTTAATTTTTATGCCTAAGATTCTAGCTCAACTTTCGTAACTTGTTCACTGACTTCTCAGTTGCCAGAGTGCTCTATGGACATGGGCCAGAGCCAGTTGTCGGTGCAAGAAGTTTAATTCCAAATCAAAATAATTAAAAGTTTAAAAACACCACTGCAAACTGTTTCTCCGTAATGGGTTCGTCAGGCGAGGTAGAAACTAAAAAAAACTCTAAAAACTAAACAAAAACGGTAATACACCTCAGCAGTACACCAGCCATGTCTCCAACCCCCAAATGGAAGCTCTTTGGCGGTTTCAAGCCCAAGCCAGCCCATACGGCTAACCGTGGCATACACCGGCCGGGACCAAAAGCCTCAACCCACGTTGGCGGTGAGGAGCCGTAGATGGCACAAAACACTGGAAGCGCTAACTGTGGAGGTTAAGCATTTTAATCAAACTCTGTATAAGGGCTGCTGCACGTCTGCCAAACGTAGTAAAAACACTGTCAAAATTACAAACGCTGTCAGAGATACATTCAAAGCACTTTACGTCACAGTGATTAAACGATTTGTGTAAAATAGGTTGATGGCTCCTAGTTTATACTTGGCTTTGCGTCGATATTTTGATACAAGTTCGCTTCTTTGGTGAAGGGTATTAACAGGATTTCCTTGTAATATCGCAATTTTTTTCCTGACCATAGGTTACATTTGTTAGAGCCGTTTTGATTAGGCCGTGCTTGTTTCTCTATGTTCATTTTACGTTCGGGGGTTTGCCGGTTTCTATTGCGTTCCAGTATGTTTTAAATAGTTCTGTCATGTGGTGGTTTTCTTGGTATCTGAAAGTGTGCGAGTGATTGTTATTTTGATGGAGTATTTGAAATTAATCTTTTCCATATTTTGTCTTGTCTGGATTTTTGGAACTGTGCGAAGTGAAAGTGCTCTACTTGCCTTGTAAGGGTAAGGACCTGATTAACTTTATCGCTGTCTTCTCAGTTTCCAGACTGCTCAATGGTCATGGGCCTGTGAGGGAAAGGATAAATGGCTGGTGTACCGAGGTGTTTTACCGTATTGTTTTTGCTTAGTTTCTACCTTGCATGACGAACGATTAAGAGGAAACGGACTGTAGCTGATTTTTTTAATTTTTAATTATTTTAATTTTTAACTGAATTTCTAGTACCGTAAACTTTCTTACGTATGTATTGTTTACATTGACCTAGTGATCCATTACTGAAACCTTGCAATCATATTCTTTTTAAATACTTGAGTAAGGCACTTTATCCATTATTTGAGAAAAGTTTAAATTTTAACTGGCAGCACTGCATGCCGATCTCCCAAACTTTAAAGCAAAGCATTTCGGTAACGGCAGGACGTAGAAAGCTGAAACTTGGAAACATTTGCTTTAAACGCTTCTTTATTTTTTGCACATAATCCCAGCTGCATTAATTTAGTCTCTTTAATCTTCTTTTTCTAGTTACATAAATGGGATGGAATCAAAGCAAAGAAACCGCTTGGCTTTGGTCAAATTCTTCCGCAGTAACGCCTAGGCAGAATTTTAAAAAATATGCACAATATTTAGATGAAATTTACAAGTTTCATTACTTTTATATGCTTTATACAGTACATAAACTGAAGCAACAAATACAGTACAGTAACTTTAACAATAGAGTAACTGATGCAAACGAGAAAAGACATCACAATTGACTTATAATTCAAATCATAACTGAAGCAACAAAGCCAATCCAATTACGCAAAAATAACAAAAGCACTTAGCCACATTTAAAATAATGCAAATCCAGCTTGGTGAAAATGTAACTTCTATAATTAAAACAGTTTGCTTTCTCGATTGATAGTGACAAGAGGAAATGCTTCACGATACGAAACCATTATTTTTACAAAACTATTATTGTTACGATGAACTTTACAGTAGATGGATATGAACTTTGGCGTACTTTAATTACGTCATGATATTGCAACTAATTACGTCATAACAATTCTTACCATAGAAAACCCACGCTATTTTTAAGTTTTGATATTATTGCTTGCAATTTGAATAATAGGGCCAATTTTACTTTGACCTAAAAAAATTAATTTTGACTTTACTTTAACCAAATTTTGACTTTATTTTGACTTTAACTAATTTCAATTTTAACTAAATTTCTATTGCGATTAATTAAAAATGATGTACTGTACCTAGGTTGGTGGCTCCTTACTTGTATAAAAGATGAATAAAAGCAAATTTTGGTCAGTACACCTTAATTTTTCTTTTTCAGTGTATACAGTATATTTGTTTTTCATGGTGTGAAAACGACAAACAATTTACCGGTATAATTCTCTATCTTGGTTTTTGTGGTACAGTAAATTTTCTAGTTGAAATAATTTTCAACAAGTATTCTTTTAAGCTAATGTACTAGTTGTGATAAAGTAACCTGGTTATGATGTTAAAGGAAAAAATATCTCCCCGAGTTACCAATGGCTTACCTGTCATTAAAAATAGCATTTTGGATACACTACAGACTCTACTAACCGTACATAAATAGTCCTTACATAAATAATAAATAACCTTACATAAATAGTATTAACCGTACATAAACAGCATACTATTCAAAGTGTTTGATTTCAAATATATTGTCAGGGCTCATCAGGTGTGTCTTTTGTTTCTTTGTTCTTGTTTTTTTCGCCTTGTTTACGTTAACTTGAGAACTTTGTGCCATTGTTTTTTGCTTATGTGGGAGTATTTGATTATGTGAGATTTGCTCTTTTACTACAGTTACGGCGTGGCACTTTGGTGTACACTTTATATAGCATATATTGGAATATGCTGCAGCTGATAATGTTTACTTCAATTTTTTTTGCTGAAATACACAATCTATTTATCCGCAGTATCTATGTTAAACCGTTTTGACCTTTTTAAGCTCCGAATTTTGATAAAAAAAATGCTGTGTAATCCGCAACTTGCCTGAGTTTGAAAAGGTAACATTCTTCGCTTTTCATCAACAACATTAAGATAGAAATCTCCATCAGTCAGTCTTGTGATTAAAGCAATTAAGCGATGCAGGACAACAACCTAGGAATATGCACATCTTTCCATCTCCTTTACATTTTTTTTATAACCAGTCAACAGGATTAAAATTAGCTGCTCTTAAATTTTCACGAATTTTTGGCCTAATTTAGAAAATGAATTGACACAATTTCATTTTTGCTTGGTAAAAAGTTGTGCTGTTGTGTAAAAGTTTTCTCAAGTGTTAAAAGAGCATTCAATCCGATTTACCCCATTGCGATTCTTACAAATCATCAGGTTAAGAAAGTCTAAGGGAAAAAAATTCAGGTTTTCTTTTTGGAATTCAAATTTTGGCCATCTTGCTTCAGGCAGACTTCGCAATAAACAATTTTCCACTTGTATTTCGATTCTTGATAAGTACCGGGCTTTTGGAGGTAGATGAGTGTTGAAGGTGTAGTTACATATAATTGTGAAACAACTGCTGCTTAAATTTAAAGAGGTTAGATGTTTTCCTAAAGCGTTTTGCCTTTGAAGAGCTAGCAAAGTATTTGGACTCAAGTTAAGATTTTAGTGCTTTAAGCGAAGTAGCCTTTAGCCTATAGTGGCTATTGGTTACTTTAGATAGCATATCCGATGAAATGATTGCAGGTTAAAGCATCGTAGCTGATTAGATCTTAGACCAGGCCTGCACAACTCGCTGCAGTACAAGGGCCATAACAACACAGACCTACATCTTTTGGGCCGCACGCTTTTTCTGTTGTAGCTACCATCGTTACGGCGAAATGTCCTGTGATCGTGAAAAAGTATAAAAAAGCCATTACCTCTTTACCTACATGCTAAAACATCTAATTATTGGTTTTTGATACTTATTGGCAGAAAAAGCATCAATTTTTTTTGTTTTGAATTATTGCAATATGCTACACATCAAAGTTATTCCCCAGCTGGACAAGACTCTTGGCCGAACTGGACAAACCTTAAAAGGGCATTCAACTCGAATTTTGAAAAATTGCAAAAAAATCTTAAAAAATATGTTTACCAACATGACCCCATTGCGATTCTTGCAAATCATTCGGTTAAGAAAGTCTAAGAGTAAAAATTTTATGTTTTCCCCTAAGAATCCAAATTTCGGCCATCTTGTTTCAAGTAGATTGCGCAATAAATCAGTTTGTAACTTCTATGTCCAAGTCTTGCTATGTATCGGGCTTTTTGGACTAGGTGAGTGCTGAAGGTATAGGTAAATCAATTAGTGGAACAGCTACTGTTTGAATTCAGAGAGGTTAGATGCTTTCCTAGTATGCTTTGTCTGCTAAGTGCTAGCTAAGTAGTCGGAATAAGATAAGGCTTTAGTGCTTTGGGCGTAGTAGCCTATAGCCTATTGCAGATTAGCCTATGCGAAAAAATTATTGCCTGTTGAAGGCTAAGGCATCGTAGCTGACAAGATATTAGACTAAGATTCTAGTTTTTAGTGAGCCAGTAAGTTTTATGCGGTTATTGCGCAATTGGTTTAGGCCTAAAGATCAGATAAGGCCAGTTAGTTTTTCACGTAAATATGAAATTGCAAGCTTCAGTGCTAAGCATTTTAGGAAGCATTTTTCGTTTAGGTGTGTTACGGTTATCAGCAGGTACCTACGAAGCCACTTCCTCCACAGCTGCTATAATGTAGTCAGTCATTTGGAACGATTTTGACCTACGTCCTTTCAGTTTGGTAATGTTCAGAAAGCATTTCTCCTTAGTCTAAGGGGAAAAAGATTTGCGAATATCTTACAATTTCTTGGCCGAAGAGAACCAAAAATGGTACGAAAAAATTCTAAAAAATTGCCAAAGTCATTTCACTGTGGTTTCGCAGCAAAAAATTTTAAACAAAAACGTCCTGAATGCCCTTTTGAGGGCTTGCACAGTGGCAGAGGCTTTGTAGGAAATAAACGATTTTTCACTTGTGGTACTTAAAAAAAATAAGTGAAAAAATTGCTGAACCCTTTATAGTATGGATAGCCATAGGCTATCCCTACTACAAGGGTTACCCTTGTGTGACCACGGAAATCATAACCGAAAAGTTTGACGTCCTTCGTGGTCGACTCCTGAGAAATCATAACGACTTCCACTGGCAATTAGGTGGCCAGATCAACCACCAACCCTGCAGCTACAAAGCAGCTCGAGTCATGCTATGCACAGAGCTGGACAGCGCTGTTTCGAGCTTTTAGCTCACATCAGCAGGCCTCAGCTTCTCTAACAAAGTTATTCCCCAGCTGTTGTGTTTTTTTTTTATTACAAAATTACGAGAAACAAACAGAACACAACATGCCACAATTGTTTTCAATGTTAATCAACTTTAATCTTTTTATTCTTTAATTGAAGGTATTCCCCAGCTGGACAACACTTTTGGCCGAACTGGACAAACCTTAAGGGCTTGCTCAGTGGCAGAGGCTTTCTAGGGAATAAACGATTTTTCACTTGTGGTACTTAAAAAAAAGCAAGTGAAAAAATCGCTGAACCCTTGTGTGACCACGGAAATCATAATCAAAAAGTTTGACGTTCTTCGTGGTCGACTCCTGGGAAATCGTTATGATTTTTTTATGATTTCCCAGGAGTCGACTAGTGGAATTCGTTATGATTTCCAGGAGTCGACCACGAAGGACGTCAAACTTTTCGGTTATGATTTCCGTGGTCACACAAAGGTAACCCTTGTAGAAGGGATAGCCTATGGCTATCCTTACTACAAGGGTTCAGCGATTTTTTCACTTGTTTCTTTTTTAAGTACCACAAGTGAAAAATCGTTTATTCCCTACAAAGCTTCTGTCACTGTGCAAGCCCTTAAGGTTTGTCCAGTTCGGCCAAGAGTCTTGTCCGGCTGGAGAATAACTTTGTTAGAGAAGCTGAGGCCTGCCGATGAGAGCTAAAAGCTCGAAACAGCGCTGTCAAGCTCTGTGCGAATCAGTAAAAACTTTGAAAAATCGCGAAAACTAAGCAATCAAATTTGATCGTTTTTTAAAACATGCCGAATACAGGTTTATAAAAAATATAGTTAATTGCCAATCACTTTAACTCAAATATTGTTCTATAGCTTACAACAAATTATTTTTTCCTAATAAATATAGACGAAGTGGTTTACTCCTTTTGAGTTTTATTGAAGTATTAGATTTTACGATTTACGGTATCAGCTTGTAATTTAGAGAGCTGAAACTTTACCATTAGACACTTTTCACATAGCCATTGCTCATTTATGCAAGTCAGAGATGGAAACCGACCGGGTCGACCGGCACCTGTCGGGTCGACCGGCCGGTCGGGTTGCCGGTCGGGTCGAGATTCTTCGACCGGCTGGTCAAGCCGGTTGAAAAACCGGTCGAATTCTCGTTTCTGGCAACTAAAAGACATTTAAGCACCAACCGAAATATACCTATGTATTTTATCATAAATAAAACTTTTTAAAAAAAATCAGTATTAACAAACCACACCTTTCGGAAACACTTGTTGAATGGTTTCAAGCTGTGACTAATATGCTCTGACCATTAAGACATGCACATCCAGGGACGTATTTAGGGTGAGAGTATTGTGCCATGCCTCCCGATTTTGGGGCACAGCACAAAGCAAAAAAGTGCAAAATATAGGTCAAAATCGCGTGATCAGATTCTCATAAAGCATGCATGTGGAAGAGGCTTGCGTTACCTGGCATTTTAGCATCATTTTAATCAGCTTAAAAGTAGAAGTGGCGCAGATTTCAGATTTTTTACTACACGCTAAAATCTTGCCGCTTTGAAAAGTTTGTTTCAACTTAAATTTACCACACTCTACACTGGACAAGAAAGACATAGTTCTTATTTTTTTATATCTAACTAATCATTGCTTGTTTTGAAGTAGCAGCATTTCTACAAACTGCTGGAGCACATTGTATTTCGAATGTTTTCCAGCCAATGTCATAACAGTTTAGTGTTTTCAATGAAAATAACGGACGCGTTGCGTTCATCGGGATAGTTATTCATAACGGTTTCGTATTACCGATGAGTTTATTTATTGGTTTGACGTTTCGCTTCCCAAACCGGGAAGCTTCTTCAGAACAATTTTTGGCAGTGCTGCCTTTGCAGTTACAAAAATATAAATGAGAAAAAATAACAGCAGAAGATAGGTAACAGTAAAAACATACGAACATCACAATACTTGTACTGTTATACCCAAAAACATTAAAATGATGGAGCAATAACATTATATAATATTGAAAATTATGTCACTAATAGCGTGAAAAAAAGGAAAATTGAAAATTATGTCACTAACAGCGTGAAAAAAAGGAATATTGAAAAATTATGTCACTAACCGCGTGAAAAAAATTGATAATATTCGTAACAACTATAGCTGCTTCACTAACAGTTTGAGAAAGTATGAAAGGATCTATTGCAAAGCATTATGTACTGGAAAAGCTTTTTAGCTCCACAGAGATTTATATTAATTGTTCCGTCCGTATATATTATATATTAATTGTTCCGTCCGTATATAAATCTCTATGGAGCTAAAAAGCTTTTCCAGTACATAATGCTTTGCAATAGATCCTTTTCATACTTTCTCAAACTGTTAGTGAAGCAGCTAGTTGTTACGAATACTATCAATTTTTTTCACGCGGTTAGTGACATAATTTTTCAATATTCCTTTTTTTCACGCTGTTAGTGACATAATTTTTCAATATTCCTTTTTTTCACGCTATTAGTGACATAATTTTCAATATTATATAATGTTATTGCTCCATCATTTTAATGTTTTTGGGTATAATAGTGCAAGTATTGTGATGTTCGTATGTTTTTACTGTTACCTATCTTTTGCTGTAATTTTTTTCTCATTTATATTTTTGCAACTGCAAAGGCAGCACTGCCGAAAAAAAGTTTAGTGTTTGCTGCTCGGCAAATTGCAAATAATCTGTCACCAATAGCTATAAAATTGTAACTTCATTTTTTGGCCTTTTGGAAAATATCATTAGAAAGAACATCTAATAATTTAATTTGTGCCCTCCAGTGGTTTTTATGCTTATTTTGTGCACGTTTTGCGCTGCTCAAAACAGGTCATTCAAACCGAAACTTAACCAAAAAAGGTCTTAAAATTGAGTCATTTTTGCAAAAAACGCAAAAGTTTATTTGCGTTTTTTTTCTAAGATCCCCGTCCAAAGTCACAAATTTTAACATCTCACCCATGCCCCTCTCCCTTTGAAAAATTTTCATCAAAAACATTGAACAGTGAACAAAAACCTTCTGTAAAAAACCAGTCGACCGGCCGGTCAACGGGCGATAATTTTGAAATTTACTGGTCGGGTCGAGAAAATCCTGACCAGTTCCATCTTTGATGCAAGCATTTGAATCATGCTTTGCACTGCTAATTTCTACAGTACGCCAGCACATTTTAAAAGCATTGATTTTTATCAAAATAGACCTAAAATTAATTATTTTTGCAAAAAAGGCAAAATTTTTGAGCACTTGGGGCTCTGTCCCTTTACCTCCGACCTTACCCATAGAAGATTTATGGTTTAGCGCCCGAGTCTAATCATGTTTTTGCACTGTTAATTTCTATGCCACCAGAATTCTACTCAATTCCACGTTCTAAAAGCATTAATTTTTATCAAAATAAGCCTTAAATTAAGTTGTTTTTGCAAAAAAATAAAAAAGTTTCGAGTGCTGTGGGCTTTACCCCCAGACCCTTAATAGCCTCTGTCGGATGGGAATGGAGCTTCCAGACCCTTTCTCCTCTATTGCAGATTTCAGGTCATGCGTCTGATACCAAGCGTATGATGCTCATACTTCCAAGTTTTAGAATCTTACAATGAGAATTTATTGAGCTAGCCGAATAACAAAACCGCTATCTAGTATTCATACCAAATCAAATAGTACCGATATCTTTTAAATATAACCTTTTGCAGCCTATTATCATTTTGAAGAGTGATACCATAAAATTCCGCTCCGGATGTCATCATTCTTAGCGACGCTTTTGGTTAATCAGTAAGTTTTATGCAATAGTTGCACAATTGATTTAGGCCTAGTGGTAAGAAGGCTAGTTAGATTTTACATAATTATGCAATTGCAAACTTCAATGCAAAGCATTTTAGTTAACATTTTGAAACTGCTTATGTAATAAGTTTCATTAGCAGAGTTGGAGTCGAGGACACAAGGCTCAAGGCCAAAGCCAAGGACACAAAAAAACCGAGGCCAAGGCCAAGGACAGCCCTTTTTAGGACAGACCCTCTCGAGGCCAAGGTCAGGAATGCTCGATGACAAGGACCAAGGACACAAGCGCAAGTGTTCTCGAAAAGAAAAAAAACCTTCAAACGTTTTCTTCAGGCGATCTCCAAAGAAAAAAAAAGTTCTTCAAAAAAATTTCTCAGGCGTTCTCCAGTAAAAAAAAGCCTTCTAAAATTTTGTTTCAGGCGATCTACAAAATTTCAACAATTTCAAAAAAAGTGCTGTCCTCGAGCCGAAGACAGAGCAATTTTCGAGGACTTTAGGCCCCAAGGCCAAGGACTTCAAAATGTGTCCTCATGGACGTCTTCGAGGCCAAGGACGTCTTTGAGGACTCCACTACTGTTTATTACTGCTGAAATATCTAGAAAAATTGGGAAACAAAAACTTTGTTTGCTTTTGAAAAAAAATTTTGATCACATGCAAGTTTGACAAATTTTGACTTAACCCAAAAATTTGTCTTTATTTCGACGTATAAAATCTACCTAAACTGGCTTTAGAGCATCCGAAACCAATGTTAGTTTACGATTGATAATGTACAGTACTTAGGCCCTTGAAAATTTTTGACTTGCGGACCTAATCATGACTTTAATTTAGAGTACGTCATGTTATGAAACAAAAGAAATGACCAGCAAAATAAGTAAACTAAAATAATGTTTAAAATAGTAAAATAATCACACCAAGAAATAAGCTCAAAAACTTGAAAACTTGTTGAAAAATTTATATCAAAAGTATAACAGATTAAAATTGCATAATTTTTAATTTCAGTATCCCCTAATTTTATCAAAATTTTAAAAGTAGTTTCTTTGTTTTATTTATCAGAATGTGAATAATTTTTTTGCAGCCGAAGTCTTGCATAGTATATTACATAACTACGCTTACTCTATGTCAAATTAATTATAGACAAAACCAAGCCAGATTTGTTACGCATATCTCAAACGCAAAATAACGCGCTTTATTGTACAAATAACCCTATTTTACACGGAGGGCTCATATTTTTGTGATAAATCTCTTAAGAAAAAAAATTTCAAAATTCTTCACAAATAGCTCCTGAAAAGTTGAAGTTGCTGAGGTAAAGAAAAGTTTTGCAATTTTTGAGATTTTTTAAAGTCACTTTCTAAAATCTGAGCATTTTCTGGCTAAAAATTAACTTGAATGACGTCATACGACGTTTTTGTAACGTAACTAACTTGACTTAAGCATTTTGTGATTTAGTATGAAAAAACAAATTTATGAACGATATCTAAACCGCTAGTGATGTAAAAAAATGACGCCAGTTTTCAATAATGTGGCTGCGACGTCACAATGATGACGTCATCAACTCAGAACCAATTTTTTTGGAAAGAATTTGGTGAGCATTAACCCGCATGCTAAATTTGGTGTGCCCATGGTTTTTGGTTTTTATGGTTGATAGGTGGTAAAAATGCTCCCCCCTGTGTAAAATAGGGTTAATGATGCAATGGAAAAGAGATTTCAACTATATCACTGCACAATATTTATATCTACTCAACGAACAGTCAAATTGAACTAAAACAAACAAAAAACGGTGTCTTAGCTTTGGTAAGACACCGTTTTTTGTTTGTTTTAGTTCAATTTAAACCTTAAACCCCTTTTTCCTTAAACCCCTTAACGGAATTTGATTTACGCTCACCAAGTTAGTGGTTTGAACACCCTCGGTTTAGGAATCTCTTGACTATGACCATAGTCAACGTTTGCATCGTATTCAATTCAAAGTATTCTAAGCCCGAAGCCAGTGTTTCTCAAATTATGAGTCGGGATACACAACGGGCCGCTAAGCATTTACGGATTTATTGGCAAAACTACGAGGGCAAAGGACGCTTTAACCCCCTTCCCTTTCAGCCAAGTCACTCAAAAAATTTGGCCTTAAAATGCACGTGTTTAAACGTGCTTCTGAATTGACTTGTGGGAAAAGTATGGGCTGAATGAGCTAAGCAGTTTAACTTATCTACTGGCTTCTAAAAACGTGCGAAATATGATTCGAATGGCGTTAATATAGCCAACAGTATCTATGTTGTTTTTTTCCTCGAAAAATCAAATAATCGCCCAGCGACAGGGGCTTTACCCCCAGACCTTCGTTCATAGGAGATAATTGAGTTGCAGCTCTTTGCTCAGCTCGCCAACCAATTGAGGCATTTTTTAAAGAAAGAACTTTAACTTTCAAGCCCCATCCTTAAAGGTAGGGTGCAGCCTAGCCAAGTATGACATCAAAAAATCGCATTTAATTTTCTGATCACAAAGCAAGAAGAATTTTTTTCGAAGATTGTCGAGTTTCTGAAAAAATCAAAAAAATCTGTTTCAACTCCGCACACTTGAAATGGATTGGCTAACATTTTGATGATGTACAAGTTGGTTAGCGAAAAAACCGCGAAAGTTGTTCACAATGGTAAACAATAAGAATAAGCGAGCTAGGAGTAAGAAATCGTGCAAAATTACCAAAGAGAGATAGCTTTAAAAGCGGCCATTGTTTTAAAACAATTGCTTAAAGGCGGTGAATCATCCAGCCAATTCCCATGATATATAATAGCTAAAATTGAACAACAATTTTTGATATTTTTTGTTTTAATTTTGGGACTGCGGTTGCAAAGATATTCAACAAATACAAAAGGATATTTCCTGAAAACTAAACTATTAGACCTACTGCGGTTTTGGCGGGAAGAACAAAACTCAAAGTTTCCAAAAACTTTTTTCGGGGGATATCTTTTTGTATTTGTTGAATAACTTATTTGCAACCGCAGTTCCAAAATTAAAACAAAAAATATCACAAATTATAGTTCAATTTTAGCTATTGTAAACCACCGGAATTGGCTGGATGATTCACCACCTTTAATACATTTTTTAGCTTATAGGTGTGTCCACTGTTTCTTCTATATGGTAGTAAGACCGTGGTTATACATTGGTATACCGACACCTGGTATACTGGAAGCATATAAGCTAAAGAATGTATTAAGCAATTGTTTTAAAACAATGACCGCTTTTAAAGCTCTCTCTTAAAGCTATCCGCTTTAAAAGCTATCTTTAGCTTATATGCGTCTGGTATACCAGGTGTCGGTATACCAATGTATAAGCGCGGTTTAACTATCGTATAGAAGAAACAGTGGACACACCTACTGTATAAGCTAAAAAATGTATTAAGCAATCGTTTTAAAACAATGGCCGCTTTTAAAGCTATCTCTCTTTGGTAATTTTGCATAATTTCTTACTCCTAGCTCGCTTATCCTTATTGTTTACCATTGTGAACAACTTTCGCGGTTTTTTCGCTAACCAACTAGTACGTCATCAAAATGTTAGCCAATCCATTTCAAGTGTGCGGAGTTGAAACAGATTTTTTTGATTTTTTCAGAAACTCGACAATCTTCGAAAAAAATTCTTCTTGCTTTGTGATCAGAAAATTAAATGCGATTTTTTGATGTCATACTTGGCTAGGCTGCACCCTACCTTTAAGCAAAATCTTGGTTGCACGCCTGTTTATGCGTGTGTCTCAAAGTAGAAATGCAGACCAACAAAATCGTTTATTTTGTTTGTTATAAGACCAGCTGTTTTTGTTTTTTTGGAGCACACTCAAGGTTGTTTGGGTTGCAGTCCCTGCTGCAGATAAACTTTTCAAGTGATTGTGGTTGGAAACGAAAAGAACTAAGAAACGTAACCGGACTTACATGTCTCTTATCTAGACATGATTACAAAATTTTGAAATTGCGCATAATTTGCAAGGGTACAAAATCACTTTTAATATGCAAAAGTTCAGTCTATTTTTGTGCTCATCACTTCGTTTGCTCTGGCAACGGCATTAGACATATTGTCATTCTCAAAACAAAAATTAAGCCAGTCAGCATCAATGCAGATGCAAATTGCAATGAACCTATTTTAAGATTTGATGATGTAATGCCTACACTGTTTTCGCAATGTTCATGTCCGAATTACCCTATTAATTTGTCGACAGGTGATTAGCTCCTAAACGCTTCCTAATATTTTTAGTTATCACTATCCCTACATATTTTTCTGTAAATGCAATGAGCGAAATATAGTATGGAATTGGTATGGAAGTATAGAAGATTGTCTTCCATTCCATTCTTGAAATCTTCCATTCCATTCTATTTTGGCATCTTCCATATTCCGTACTAAAGTATGCATGATCTGTGATGAGAACAACAACCCGCACCTACCACCAAAGAGGTGGCAATTGGACTGGTAAAGTTGCTAGGTGGCGCTATCTTAGCAACGGCCGTCGCTGGTTCTAAACAATCGCTGCATTATCGTAGTTACCAGTGTAATGAGAGTGTCTGATCGTGTGATCTATCGTGTCATTGCTTTTGTATTAAGCTGATGAACCAAAATCGGTTGATCGAGGGGAAAATCATTATAAATCCAATCATGTTGAAGCGTTTTTATATTCTGCTGGATCTTTAAGAGAAAGAGTACACGCTAATATGAAAGCTAGATCTGAGTTCATGCAACACAAAGTAACGGTAAGTTGGCAGGGTGATTAATTCTGTGTCAAAGTAAAACTTGACTTATTTGTTTGGTTCTCATTTGGTACTCTACTAATAGCTATACTGTACGCGGAAGTCTTAGCTCAATGTCAGAATCGGACATTAGGTTAGGGTTTTGAGAAAAAAACTTAACTTTATTTTAAAGCCTAGTTGTAAACAGGTAAAGCAAATGTTTTTCTAAAACATGGGTCTTTTGATGTGGCCAAAAGTTGCGAAACCTTCATTTCAAAATAGCTGTGGAATAATGTTTGATTCAAGTTCGATTGGCCTTTGTTTTTCAACAAAACTGTTGATATTTCTATGTAATAGCCTGCATAACCATCACCCAATGGCTATTGAGAGAAATTATTTAACTTTAGTGCTTTAAAATCTATTAAACAGGTTTATTTTCGATTCTGCTGTATAGGTGGCTAGACTAGTGTACAGGTGGATACCAGCTATACTAGACTAGGCCTAGTACTGAATCAACATAGAGCAGAGTTGTTGAATCAGTCATGCTTGATATTGATCTCAAATTCTCTACATTCTAGGCAATGAACTTATGACTCTGATAGTGTGCTACACCTAATTATGTTAAGTATTATTGGATGTTAATACTTTAGCTAAGCTTGGTTCACTTTAGGCTTCAAATATGATTGAGTGGTATTCAACAAAGTTGAAGCTTAATTGACATAAACTATTACCAGCATTGATATACCAGTATTTCTAAAACTTCCATTTATTTTTTGCAGAAGAGCTGACGGAGAGCCAAACTTGAACTCCTGAGTGTGCAGTTGCCATTTTAAAGAGAAAAAAAATGAAAATGATCCAACAATATTCAAAAGAAATGTTAACAAATTTTTTCCTGTGGAAAATGCAGCAAAAAAGCGCAAACTAAGGGTTATCAGTACTTCAGAGGCATGCCTTGTACCAAAAATTGACGATGACAAGTGAAACAATTTTTCATTACATCTAGCTGAATCAGCATTAATGGATTCTTGAACTATTTTTTAGAAAGTGTGGACAAGTACAAAAAATCTGATGTTGCTACTTGTACCAGTAATAGATTTTATTCATTTAAAAACTTAAATGAAGAAATTATACGAGTAGAAACTGGTATTCCCATAAAATAAATTTGTTCATTAATAGTAGATTATGCAAGAAGATTTGAAGATGACGTATCATATTTCTATGGTTGGAGGGTGGAAAGCATAGAATTTGTGGATCAGATCTTATCGCATTAATGAAATAAGGCAAAATTATCCCAATTTGCATCTTGCAAAGCAAAGTTGGTTTCTTACAGCAAAACTACAATTGCAAACTTAATTTTGACTTCAATTCATGAGTTACATAAATTGTTGTTTGATGATCTTACGTCAAATGTGCCTTCAAGATTTAAAAATAATGTATCTGCTCCAAGTGCATTTGCTGATTTTCCAAATTGCTGCATTATATTGGATTGTACAGATATAGAACTGGTCACGCAAAAAGAATGGATTTGCTGCAATTTACCTATTCCACCTACAGATCTATGAACTCGTTTAAGGCCCTTGTTGGTGTTGCTTGTAATGGTGTCATCATTTTTATCAGTAAGCTGTATTTTGGGTCCACATCCGACAAAGTAATAGTTCAAAAGTGTGGGATTTTTAGTCATTTTGTTGCATTTAATCTCATACTTGCTGATAAAGGATTCTTAATTCAAAACATTGTACCAGCAGGAGTAAGTGTCAACATTCCGATGTTTCTTGAACGTAGTAAGTTCACTTAAAATGAAATTGTTGAAACAAAAAGCATTGCTAAATTTTGAATTCATGTGGAACAAGCCAATGCTTGGCTTAAAAGCTTTTAGCTTTAAATCCATAATGGCTTTGGAGTTATGTTTTAGTTAGTGGTTGCTTTAGTTAACTTACAATTTCCTCTGATCAAAGAGTCATGTAATGATAATTCTTATGAGTGATGCAAGGGTATTTTAACTGTGTTTTGCTAGTACTGTAGTTTGGATTACTATTTAGTGTTGCTATACAGTGTGTGTCATGTTTATCTGAGAATTTTGAAAGTGTTAGGCCAATTGCTTTTCAGGGTGTGTATGATGACTAGAATTAGTATTATTACTGTCTATTGCAAAGAAAGCAACTTTTGGTTTAGCATTATTTTGTAAATGCAACCAGTTTTGATCCATTTAGAAGGTAATGTTTATAACCAGTTTTACTATGTATAAATTTTTTGCTTGCTTAGGTATTTTTCACCTTTGTTGGTTAGGTTATGTAATATTTAGTAAACCTCTCTGCATAGTTTGTACGAGTATCGCGGATCTATACAGTATATGTCATTTTTTTTCAAAAGTTTTTGTCACGAGGTTAATATACTTATACCTCTGCTGACTGAAAACAAAAACCTTGTCTTGCGCGTGTTTTTAAAAGTTAGATTTAATTTTGATTACCTCAGGGATCAAACTTATCATAATTACATTTGACTGCCAAACGTCACCAACATCACTTCAAAGTGTTTATGCTAAACAATTTTTGCAATATGACAGCTTTTTTAATATTGTTATGTTATCTATTGAGACTTTCTATGTGTATTGCATTTGTTATCTTTTTATTGGCCACGTCAACTGCTAGACTCTCCACAATTTACTTTTCCACAATAAAATTGCTTGCACTGTTAAAAATTTGTATTTGAGCAAGCTATCGATATAGCAAAACTTATCACGGGTATAACCAACACAACAGATTTATAATAGCAAATTAAAACAATAGAAAATAAAGAAACATGTTATTATTTTTTATAAATATTGTATTACAGTATTGTGATAGCTCAGGTTTTTTACTTGCCAAAGCGACAAAGCAAGTTAACTGATCATGGAAATTACTGTTAAAGAAATTATCTGAACCCTTAAGTTAATTACTTTCAATGTGACTGTTCACAACATACAGTGGTACGTTACAGTGTCATATGTCATCGAGAACCCCGCTATTAATAATTAGGAAATTTAAAGATTAAATAAATACATAAAAAATACAAGCAGTGACAATATTCTTCATAGAGATTGGCAAGAAATCAATTACAAATGTATTAAAAAATCAATCTAAAAACCTAAACAGACTTGGCAGTTTTTACTTTGCAATAATTTTATTAAATCGAGCACATAAACTGATTGTATAGATGCACAGAAAAAATGGTGTTTATCAGTAAGATTCATCTATCAAGATTTCCACCGTTAAAGGTTGAGGGGGTTTCTTATGTCACCACTCATGTACCTGAAAATAATATGCCAAACATTAGTATTGGTAGCTTAGTGGAAAACCCTATAAACTAGGGTTATCCAGATCATAAAATGAGAAAACTTTTGAAAGTGGTTGCAGCAGCTCAAAGCTCAGAACTATTAATATTATAACAATTAAACACACCCAAAAATCCCTTTGTATGTATAACTAGGTAACATTTTGAAATCATGTGATTGATGGACTGGCATATGGGACCATACCAATCTTTTTTACTACAGCCATATGCCAAACTACACTACTTCAACACCCCGGATTGTAATAACCAAGATTCCATAGGCCTATCAGTTGATTTATGATGCTATTTCATAAGTCGCCTTATCCAAAAATATATATGGCCACCTATACAGCAGAATTGAAAGTAAACCTGTTTAATAGATTTTAAAGCACTAAAGTTAAATAATTTCTCTCAATAGCCATTGGGTGATGGTTATGCAGGCTATTGTATAGAAATATCAACAGTTTTGTTGAAAAACAAAGGCCAATCGAACTTGAATCAAACATTATTCCACAGCTATTCTGAAATGAAGGTTTCACAACTTTTGGCCACATCAAAAGACCCATGTTTTAGAAAAACATTTGCTTTACCTGTTTACAACTAGGCTTTAAAATGAAGTTCCTCACCTATTGTCCGCTTCTGACATTGAGCTAAGACTTCCGCGTACAGTATAGCTATTAGTAGAGTACCAAATGAGAACCAAACAAATAAGTCAAGTTTTACTTTGACAAAGCATTAATCACCCTGCCAACTTACTGTTATACTTTGTGTTGCATGAACTCAGATCCAGCTTTCATATCAGCGTGTACTCTTTCTCTTAAAGATCCAGCAGAATATAAAAACGCTTCAACATGATTGGATTTATAATGATTTTCCCCTCGATCAACCGATTTTGGTTCATCAGCTTAATACAAAAGCAATGACACGATAGATCACACGATCAGACACTCTCATTACACTGGTAACTACGATAATGCAGCGATTGTTTAGAACCAGCGACGGCCGTTGCTAAGATAGCGCCACCTAGCAACTTTACCAGTCTATTTCTGCAGTTCTAAAACATATCTGACCTAATCAATTTCACGTTAAATTAAGTTATTTAAAACATTCATTAAAATTTTAGGGGCTCTACAAAATATCTTCTTTTCATGCATTCATAATATTTTCTCAAAAGGAAATAAAATGCCATTGCAACGTTGAATATTGTAGAGATGGCGCGGATACCAAAAAATGCATCTGCATGCTGCACCGCACCGCATCCAAACACAACTAAGTTCACGCTGCACCGCGCCGCACCGCAAGTTAAATATCCTTTAAATTTCCACTAACATCAGGAAAAAATTAGCTCTCTAGCTACGACATAAAAAAAAAATTGATTTTAGGGGTATTATTTTGGAGAGTTTTCAAAAGGCTTCTCTACAACTCTCTCAAAAGGATTCTCTACAACACGCCATCTCTACAACAAGGCTTTCTCAAACCATGTCAAAATACTGAGTCACGGGAAACGGATGTTTTCAAGGAAGACAAAACTCTGCGAATATTTTAACAAAAATTCAATAATGTACATAAAAAACATTCACTAAACTATGCCGTTATGGAATACTTTTGAGTTAAAAATTTTGTCAGACAAATGATGGCCATTTTCATGAGCAAAAATTTGAAGGCGGTTTCTAAAGTTAGCTTCCACTTTCACTAAAGTTCCTTCACCTAATTCTTGGATATTTTCACGTATTGCAGTCTTCAATTCTCCAAGTGTCCGGGGTTTCGCATGGTTAATAAACGCGTGGTTTCAGAAATCTCCACACAGATGACCCCCCACACACGCGCGTGATTTACCATTTTTCACGTAGGTGACATAAGCAAATATACGGTGCTTAAGACTCGACGGTAGCATGAGGAAACGCAACTTAAAATTAAAAGCAAAAAGAAAAAGAAAAGCAATTAAAAATTAATGACTAACACGTACAAAAATTAACGTAAAAAATAAATTAATAGCTTCAAACTAAACGGCATCTTAAGCAGGTTTAAACACTACCTTCATCACCCCCTAACCACTTACTCTAAAAGAGCAAGTGGCATTCTAAAAACATCCATTTCCCGTGACTCACCCTGTATTTGTTTTTTAAACATCTGTCGATATAAGAAAAGTAATGCCCTAGCTTAAGCCGTTCAAAATACTAATTTTTGGGGAGTCCATTTGGGGGCCCCTGGGAGGGGGGTGGTACCTCCATGTTATGTCAAACTATTTGTTGATTAAATATCTACCAGTATAAACAAAAAACTATCACCCTAGCTTGAGCAATTAAAAAAATTAGTATTTTAAAGCCCTATTTTGGGGGGGGGTCTGGGGAGAAGCCTCAAAAAATTTCAGGAGACAAAACTGCATTTGCAGCTCAACAAATTTACACAAAAATTAGATATCGATGTTGTGTGGTTTAGGAAAAGAAGAGTGCACAAAATTTAGAAAGCAAAAAAAGAAAAAAAGAAAAAAAAAACTCAATGCCGCTAAAAGTGTTGGTAGGGATAAAAGGGTACCTTACGTCATGTAACCATGTGAAATACTTTCTGCCGTACTTAAGCCATTTTTGAATAAGACCGCTTTTTACACCAAACTTTTGAAGTAGTTTTCGGGTCCTAAACCCGAAGTTATGGGACTCATTACCTTGAAATTTGGCTCACACAAAACTTATGAATCTCAAACTGCTGTCAAAATTTCATGTAGCTAAACCAAACCATTATCGAGTTATAAGTAAAAGTCTGAAACTTCGCACTCGTTAACTTTGAAAATGGCCGAGTAAAAACTAAAAAACATGTGACGTGAGATCAGTCGTTTCAATTATAGGCCTTCAGGTTTATTCTGCCTTATGTGTGCTTTTCAGCAGTTTTTCTGCACCATGTTTTGGCAATCAAAAACAATCTACCAGTCTACTTGATATGATTCCATGCAACTACTGTACTAATCCTGAACCAGTAGCTCAAGTAATGAAATATAGGGTATCATGTGCTCTGCATGCTGTCACAAGCTATTACACTTGTATGAAACTACTATATGTATTATACCTTTGCCGTTTGCATGTGTGTTTGATTGTGGAATAAATTTTGCTACTACGTAGGCTATTCTGTCATTGAAAATTTGTGTAGCCTTGTCTTCGTACTCTACTTAGAACCCTCTTATCATCCGCTACAACCACATAGGCTATTCGGTCATTGCAACTTTGTGTAGCCTAGTCTTCTTACTTACCACGTACCATACAGGCTACAGGCATCTATGGTAGGACTAAAAGCCTAATGCTTTATGCCATGACCTGTTGACAAATACTATAGGCTACACTGAACTAACTCTGTCACTCTGAAATGCAAGCGTTGTACCAATACCATAGGTCTACTGCATACTGGGTGGGTATCTTGTGGCCAAAGCCTGCGAGAGAGGCTTCAGGGGGTACGGTACATCGTACCCGGGCCTTCTAGGGGGGGCTCAGAAGAGTTCAGGTTTATGCGTTAAGTTTTGGTATTGCACCCAGAGGCTTATTTAGGCCTGCACCCAACTTTGAGCAAAAAATCGGACCAAATTTGAGTGAAGACTTTTTTTTGTTGCTTTTCACTTAATTTTGGGCAAACAATCGGACCAAATTTCAGTGAAGACATTTATTTCGCTCTTCAAATAATTTTGGGTAAAAAATCGGAAAAAAAAATTGTGCAAGTTTGGTGCTGGGTCATTGATTTATGGCTTGGGGGGCCTAATAAGATTTGGGGGCCCGGTATCGACCTTCGTACTCCCTGGAAAAATTTCTCTCTGAAGCCCTGATTGTGGATAAGCTATGTGCCTCTGCTCTGATGCTTGTTTCACACAAACCTGCTTCATCTACATTTTTTTTGTCTGACTTTTTTCCATCTTCTCACCAAACATTCTAAACTTTTCCTAGTCTAGCCTACCAAAACCAAAATCTTTTTCTTGGTGTTAAGAAACATGTTCAGCCAATCAAAACTAAGTTCGTTGTAGCCAAAGTAGCCTATTTTAGGATGCTCCGAATAACCGAAGGCACCTTTGACTGTATTAGTACCTTAAACATATGTAATTATGTAGTGTTACAACATGATATTGTTATTATCTTCAATTCATATTATAGTTGCATCATGACCTACCATTGTTGGACATAACAAAATAATTCACTTGCAATAATTGTAAAAAAAAATGCAAAAGTAATAGTACGCGGCGCTGCGCTGACGCTGTGACGTAATACAGATTTTGGTTGCCACGCTGCGCGGCGCGGTGCACCGACTACAGCGCGCGGCCGCGTACGCTGCGCTGTTGCCATCTCTAGAATATTGCCAATTAGCAGGATCACCTGTCAATTGAATAGCCAGGCAAGTATTGGTTTTAACAATTGCCACCTTTTTGATGGTAGTTGCCAACTGCTAACTGCCAACTGCCAATGCTCATTGCTCAACTGCCAACTGCCAATTTGAGTTGGCATTTGTTAAAACGCCAACTTTTATTGGCAGTTGAAACTGCCAATCGAAATTGGCGCCAATTTTGGTCAGAACTCCGCCTCCCGTACCATGACTTGCTCTTGGTAAGGTAACTTACTGCAGTTTTACAGTAAACCGATGCTGGAGTACGGTAGCCTACTGAGTACGTAGAAAGCTACAGATAAAATTTGTTGATGACTTTTGCCAAGAAAAGAGGACGGCTCATTTAGGAGGATTCGAGGACTGTTTACCTTTAGCCTATTTATATGAATAGGAAGGCTCTATTTCACCGGACATTTTTTGTCTAGTTTTTTATTAATTCTGACTCAAATCTGATCCAAACTCAAATGCTTACTCTAAAACTATTCCCAAATCGAACCCTAACCCAAACCCTAATCTTGACCCTTGAAAAAGCAACTGAAAAAAGCGCGGATGAATATTTCTCATTTTCGTTTTATTCTCTTTAACTTGAAAATTTTCGGTGAAATAGTCACTACCTAAATAAAACTACAGTAGGTGAGTAGGCCTGTGTACTAAGTTTGCACTGGTTCTCCTAAACTGAAAGCTAAAAACTACAGTATCATACCTGTTTCTCTCAATTTGGAGAAGAGGTTGTTATAAAAGGCAGGTTTAAACTAGTGGGCAACCAGTAGGATAGGCTAGGCCCAGACAAATAATTGACTACCCTCCGTTTAAATTCAAAATTGGCGTTTCTCTTTTACGCCTTGGCCTATATGCTAACAATTCATTGCAGTCAGGCAATATCAGGGTCTGAGGTAGCAATGCACGAGCCTACAACTAAAATGGTATCATAATTTTCATTATTTAACTTCTATAATTGTTGCGATATTTTGTAGTGTTATTTACCGGTAACTCGTGTTTATGGAAGCTTTTGAATTAGACTATTGTAAGTGGCATATCACTGTGAATGAATAGCCAGAAGTTCACTTGGATACCGAAGACAGACTAAAATGGTTGGAAACTCAAATGGCTTATTCTGTAAAGCCTCATGCTGATGAGCTTAAACTTCTCTTCAGTGAAGATGAATCTTGAGCAACATTAATTAATTGCATTTTTCTCCAATGATTAAGCCCGGAAGTTGTTACTTGTAACAAATACAGTATGATGAAAGAGGAGGAAGCTTGAAAGTTTCATTCATGCTCCTAAACATGTGGGTTGCATGTTTTAGCCAATACAATAGATCTGAGAATGAGATAAATTCAGAGAGGGTTTATTTCACTAAAAATTTTAGTCTAATGTTTTCAATAATTCTGACCCAAATCTAATCTAAAATCAATTTCTTACTGTAAAATTAACCCCAAATGTAACTTAAACATTAACTCAAACCCTAATTTTGACCCTCCAAAAAGCTAATGAAAAATCCCAGGTCAGCAGGTCGGAGATGATTCTTTCTAATTTTTATTTTACTCTTCTTAACTCAAAATTTTTTGGTGAATAGTAATTTGTATAAATGTAATTGGCACTTTTGTCAACCGGTATGTGTTGAGCAGAAGACTTTATACAATTAGAAAAAGAGCTTATTCTGTCAGCCTGTTCCAATCTAGACTGAACGGTACCGGTATATCAAAATATCATGACAAACAAAATGCATGAGCATTTTCCAAATTTGTTTTGCATCATTAAAGCATTACAGTTTTCTTTGCAAAAGTATTGAATACTACATAAACTAAAGCAATAATCAGATAAAGCATTACAGTCTTGTTTAAACTCTATTTTTAGCATTATCAGTTATCACAACATACCATAGTATTATTAGCCAAGGCATGTTTAGCATCAGCTTCTGATACTGAATAACTGGACACGTCCAGTGTTTATTAAGAAAGATTTCGCTTCATCAAGTTAAGTGTAAAGTTCTTCCTCAAATCTGGTTAATTAAATTTTTTTTTGGTTTGTTTAAATTCTTTTTTGATTGTGTCAAAATAAGCTGTACAAGCAACAATTTCAGGCTTAATTAAGAACAATGGAGAATGAGTTTTTTGTATAATGTAAACAAAAAAGAAACTACACACTGTGCTCCTTAGCCCACTTTTTCGACAGAATTGTCAGACGTTGTTAAGTATGAGCCGTCAGCTTTTTTTTCGGAATCTCTGCAACTTATGTATGAACGTGTGCGACTGCGTGCTCTCGCTCCTCTCATGCGTGCACTAATTAGGGTTAGGGCTACATTGGGGAAATAGCTTGGAGCAGAGAGCGCACGCGCGCTCATACGCGAGTCGCAGAGCTTCCGAAAAAAAGCGACGGTTAATACTGAATGACACCCGAATTGTCTTGATTTAAAATTTTTGTTAAGCAGCCTTAAAACCATTGAAAAATACTTGATTTGGTATTATAGTTTGTATGTAGGCGAAATCGTATGAAACACAAAGGTCTTTTTTACAGAACAATTAAAAGTGTATCTGCTTTGTTAAGGCAGAGCTTCCAAAAAAAAGCGACGGTTTATACTTAACGGCACCCAACTTGTCTTGATTTTAAATTCTTGTTTAGCAGCCTCAAAACCATTGAAAAATACAAGTACTTGGTTTGGTATTATAGTTTTTATGTAGGCGAAATCGTATGAAACACAAAGATCTTTTTTACAGAACAATAAAAAGTGTATCTGCTTTGTTAACGTTGGCACAGCATCTCAACTCCATGCTGGTAACTTTGGTGATGCAATGTGGACTGGTCGGATGTTCTTCCACATGCGAGCATGTTTATCAGGTTAGATTTATTAGCTTGTACAAACGTTTTTTGCTGTACTGTATTTCTTATATACCTTTTTGTTGCTTCAAAAAAAAAACAATTGGCTCCAAATGATTAATTTTTGTTTAGAGGATTTTTCTCCTTCAACTCTTGCAAGTAGGGTTTGTATTGAAAATCTTTTCTAAAACGTTTTGCTTTTATGAAAAAAGCAGCTTCTACTGTCTGACAGTATATAGCATTTTAGAATAGGTGGATAGAGTATTTTTGAAAAGTATATAGATATTAAATTATTATCAAAATACAATGTCACAGAAATGATTATGTTATGGTATAGCAAGTTGAAATCACGTTACATCACTAAAAATTGTTTTTATTTGATTTTACAACATTTCAGAGATATGTACCTCCCTTTGCTGAACACAGACACAGATTTGATGAGCGATTCCGATGGGTTTATCATTTCTCATGACAAATTAGTGGACATTCTACATTGGTTGTTAGAAAATTTTGAAGTATTGATGGGAGTGTCAAAAGGAAAGGTAATTTTTCAACTTTGGTACAAGATTCAATTAGTATTTACTAACGTTTTATGTGGTATATGAGGTAACAATTTACCAGCAGTTTGATTTGTGGGTGTAGTATCGAGATAGCAATTGAATGGCTTTGCCTTTAGGTTTGATTTTTGAACTGGCCATGCATTGTTTGGTCTTCGAAAAACTGCAAATTGAATTGAAAAACAGGTGTCTTGGGTCGGTGTGATTAGCCAGATGCAAAAGTCGGTATAATATTATTTGCGTTTATCCACCAACAGTCGAACACACATGCAGGCATTTTCTGCTCATGTAATGATGTGATTGTTTTCTTGGTTTGGTTGATTTTGCGATCATTTTAGTAATTTCTGGGTTAGCTTGATTTGGTAATGTTATCGTTCAGACAGCACAACTACTACATGGTTTTACAAGGTGGTGTGTAGCTCATGAAGTAGTGAATTGGATATATGTCTTGCCAACTTGTTACACTTTTTCGCATAATACTTTGAGTGGAGTATAATGAAGAATTATTTAACTAAGATCTTTGACAGGTCTCCCTTCCACTCTCTTGCATTAAAGTTCTTGCGGAGGCTGCAGTCTTCCAACCACGGCAGCCAGCAGTTTTGCATGTATGTGCTCGAGTCAGCTGTGGTTGGCTGGATACGACAGAGGAGAAGTTTGCTTCACCATGGCACTCTAGCTGCTACCAAGTATGCTTTTTATGTTATAATCATGCAGCGAGACTTAAGGAGAGTGACTTTATCAGTGTGTTTCTAATTTTCGAATTTAATGTAACATTGAATTTGGTGGCTATGAGGAAAACCTTTTGTCTGTGTGTGGTTGTTAGTAATATATGCTTTCAATATTGAAACCTTATTGAAGTAACAGAGTTTTTGGTTTGCAATTGTGTTTGTTCGTGTTGTTCTATTGCAATAGGTCAGTTAATTATTCTTGTTTTGCCGGTTTTTGCCTATTGGAAATCGTACCTCTTGGGTGCTGTGAAAATAATTAAACAGTGTTTTTTTGAATGCCGAGTTCGCAATTGTTTAGAGTTGAATGTCAAGTTAGAGCAGCAAATCGCTGCTGCTCAAATTTGAAGATTAAATAGTAATGATGCCTATTTGTTTACGTCAATAAAGAGTCGCATTTTCTTCTCTTTGATCGCTCCTTTTTGCATAACTTACTTTTGATCGACTTTATAGAGAACTCCCAGGGTTCGGTTGTAATAATTTGAGGCTTGTAGTTGCATCTTTATTTACCAAACTGTCTTGGTCAGGAAGTTTCTTGACTTTAACGGCTTTAAGTTAAGCTGCCAGTTGTCCACTTGACCATGTCTTCACCAAGTTCACCTGGACTACATATTATTACTTTATTAGTGAACATTAGGCAAAGAATTATAATTGGTTAGAACCGACCAGGAATCGAGCCCGGTTTAATTGCCCATCACACTGGTTTCAACCCTGAACATGCTGTATTGTGAAAGACGGCATTTGATCTTGTTAATACGGATGACGCAGTCATTGATGCAGCAAGGTTCTTGACTTGTCATTCTAAATTCGTAAAAGATCAAACATCAATGCCCAGATAGAAAAAGGAATTTGACTTACGAGAAAATACAGTAGTTACATGGGAAGAGGGTTTAGAAGAATGGTCATTATTAGCAAATGGCTTGTTTGGAAGTCGAATTTATCTTCCTCGGTGCAGTTCAAAGGTTGATTTGCCTTCAACTCTGTTGCTGCAGGTACAAATCAAATCGAAAGTTCAAAGGGGTCAGGAGCGTTTTGCTGTTTTGTTTTTCGCACATAAATTTACTCGACTATTGAACTCAAGAAGCCATTCTAATACAGCAGTTTCACCCACAGCGTGGTTACTACGGTGTAATTAAGTGAGTGAATAGTTTTAAACGTTGTTGACTGGCTTGTTGGGAAGTAGAAATAAACTTTCTCGGTGTAATGAGAAGACCAGTCTACATCCGAGTCCGCCGTTGCAGATCGAGTCCCAGCTACTAGTCAAGCTTAAAACACACAAGAGTTAGACAGCGCTGCTTCGGATTCTTAGCTCTCATCAGCTACTCTCGAAACTGTTCCTTGTGATGATCTCCACTAAAGTGAACTCATAACCAAGTAGGTCTCTCATTTAGTGTTTGAAGGCCGCAATGAATTTTATATTTGTGATTGTCACAGGTGCGGCTTGTTAGAAGCAACATCGAATACAGATTGGCATTCTGATTGCATATAGGGAGTTGGTTTTGATTTTCCAACTAGCCTGTATGTTGATAACTTTGAGCACTAGTATTCTCCTGTAAGATACAAAGTTTGTTTGTTTCGCTACAGGTAGATCAGCGTTGAAATGGGCGAAGCTGTGCGGCCTCATCGCGAGTTTGAGATGTGGAACAAGCACATTGAAGATACCATGTCCTTGCTTGAGCAACTCAAAGGTTTGATGGTGGAGTTATTACTAAACTTTACAAAAAAGATACGAATATTTTTGCTGTGATCTTAGTAGTTTTGTGAACTAAATTGAATATATGATGTGTGTGAAATGAAGGACAGGAAATGAAATAGATACGCTTGTATAGCAGCGGCATAACTTAGTTGGTGGAGCGTCTCGGTCAGTGATCAAAGGTCGCTAACTTCCGGTTTTGATTCTAGACCTGGAAAGCGCCATTGGGTCCGCAAGAAAGATACGTAAGTTAATTATTTCCCATTGAAGCTTAGTTGTCCAAAATTCAGCGATGTACTGGACAATCATGAAGTGACCGTTTCAACACTTAAAGAGTGAGCTCCTCATCTAGACACTGGCTACCACTGCGGATGAGGGCGTATTGGTGGTCTGTTACGGACCGATGGTGGTTAACTTTCATTGTTCTGTTTGGCACTAGGTATGTGATTCTTTTTTGAATCTTAGTTGATATTTACTTGTCTTTCTGTTCTTTTAGCTCCAGTGGCGAGCGATATAATGAATTTAACTCATGCCGGGAGCACTTATACCCAGTTATTTGCGGTGGTCCACGCTGAGATTGAAACAGCTTTTGAAGGCGCCAAAGCGCGCCTTAATTGCTTCGCAACAGTGTTGCCTTGGATTCAAGACATGTACCGCATATCTTCGTTAAAAGGTGATTATTAATCAGTTTCATTTCTTCTCCGATCTAAAGTTTGCATTTGTAACGTCGTGATCAAGGTAATTGCTGAGGGTTCCCGTACTTTTCGTTACATTGGAAAGTTTGACTTTCGATTCTCGGTTTGGACATATCGGATGCAATATTGTTAACATCAGCGCTTTAATATCCGTTTGTTAGAATCGAAGTAGCTCAGATGTAATAACACTGAAATTGGACTTGCGGATTTGACACATCTTTGACGTGTAAAAAGTTTGTTATTTTTTGAACTTTCATGATTGTTTAAATATTCTTTTTAGTGTTCCCGCCTCTTCGTCAAACCGTATTATTAATTTGGAAGAACTTCGATTATTACCACGATCCCTAACCGTTCGCACACTTATTAAACATGCTATCTAATGAGGTAAGTAAAGCGCTTTTATTTAGGATAAAGGTGCGTTTACGTTGGACGCGAAGCAAAGGTTGGCAACCTTTGCCAGTGGTCGCTTACGTCACTTGCTCAAAATATGCCAACTATTAAAACACAATCTAGTGAAGTTAAGCAACTGTTTGCGAAGTTTGCGACCGATTGAAACCTTTCGAAAGTTGTCGATGACGTTAAATCTGCTTCGCGTCTCTTCGCATTGCTTCGTGTCCAGTGTAGGCGCACATTAAATGGTCGCAGAATCATTAGCTAAAGTTACAGCTTTCATGCCGTCTTTTTAGAAACATTTTAAATTGGTGGGCTGCTTTAAAAATATTTTGAAGCCAGGTTACAGCCTTTTCTGATATAGTTTTAGTATACGGTTCGTTGGATTATGCACGGCCGTAGAAATGCACATCACGTTGGATTACCGCTTTTTAATGGTGTATCAAATCAGGATTGAAAGAAGACGATCGGTGGTTGTATGCAGTGGTGAATGGTGATGGAGAAGGCGCCTTCAGGAGTACGGCATCGCATTATTAGGGGTATGGAAATCTCTCCCTGGTTTTCCATGACATTGTTGAGTTTCATAGGTATAACATTTCGTTACGGTGTATAGGATCACATCTATGTGGGGTAAGTGAAGCAGATGATAGTCGAAAACCGAAGGCATTATCTTGTATCTGTGAGAAGTTCTCGTTTTTTTCAGGTGGTTGCCTGCGCGCAAGGTATGGTCGGTATGAACTCGTTTAAAGATACTTATCACTCCTACTTTACACTGAATGACGCGCTCAGGCTATGCGCGGCTTTCAGAGGAACTTATCTGGATTTTAAGGTAAAATTTTATTCAATCTAAGTTGTATGATTGTACTGTTTCGCATCAACACCAAGAATTCTGTATCCAAAAACTCCCAACAACTTATGCTCACTTCGTTTCACTGTGGTTGGTCTACGTTTAGCCAATGGTTGAAAAAAGTTGAAAACGAGAAGAGTTTGAGGAATGATTGTTGAGAAAACGAAGACGAAAAAAGTTTAGAAGGAGGAGACGATGGGAGAGAATATAAAACAACAAAAAGCAAGAACCTTATCAGAAATATTTCGGGGCTTTGCTGGAGGGCGCAGGCAATTGGACGATCATGATGATCATGTAAGTTTCGTAGGGATCGGTATCCTCTTTTATTTTAACTTTTAGATTTTGGGGAAGATTCGGTCCCAAATTTGCAGGACCACCGCTAGCTATAGGTCCAAGTCGTGTAATAACCAAATTAGGCTTATCTTGAACAAGACCCTCCTGCTTTGTCAGGACATAAAGCAGTTTACTTGTTTGTCCGATCAAAATATCAATGCTTTTACGGTGCGAAATTACGGGTATTTCAACGCCTTTAAAGTGATTTAAATTTCTAACATTCACTGAGTGAGGAAGAGCACCTTCATCATCCATAAAATTCGATACCACTAAAGCATCTTTTATCTCAAAAAACTTACATTCGTCGTTAGCGATTGAGCTTTCAACTCAGTAAATCCTGCACTTTTGATCGTTTGCTCCGCAAGCGTCCGAATATTTAGCGTGTGATCAGTATTAACGTTTAAATCAAGTTCATTTACTAGCCTTTCTGATACCAAGGTCGCCTGAAACAGTGTGTCATGATGCGCGTAAACAAGCGTCGAATTTCCAGTCCGAGGATTAATGACTCGTACCGCACTAGTACGAAACAAAACATCAGTATCTGCAATTTCTGGCCGGTTGGTCTAGCGGGAACGCGTTCGTCTCTGGAGCGGGAGGTCTGAGGTTCAAATCTCGGGCCGGTCAAATTGGACACAGTGTTGCCAACGGCTCGCCACCGTTGCGACATTTCTTCAAAAGGAGCTGTGTTGCCCGGGCGCAATGACGCGGAGATGGGCCCCGTCAACTCGTTACACGCTCCGGCGTATTACAGCGAGTATAATGAAAGATTTGATTTGAATTTCTGGTACTAATTTCAAAACAGTACAAGGCCGATCGTCATCCGAAGAGGCGCCGCCTACTTCAATTTCGCCAGCAGTCACACTCTGTTCACTTTTGGCGACCCCACCAGCAACAGAACTCACTGGCACGAAACTCTCGTTAAAAGCGCCAGCATGCTTGCTGTGAAACTTGGGTCCGCACCTACGGCATTACGAACGAAAAGCGCAATTTCGAACAACATGACCCAACGAAAGGCAGTTCAGGCACCTTCCCGAGCCCATCACAGCCTGCCGCCTTATCGTGAGAAATGTTTTTAAACTTTTGGCAGTCCCCGAGAAAATGTCTCGACTCGTCGCCACAGAAAAAACACAACGGAGGGGAGTTTGTTCGCGCCGCTCTACGACCACGAGGAGAATCATTACGAGTCTCAGATTCTTGAGCATTAGTCAGCGAACTCGGGCTGCCATAGTTTTTACAGCAACTTGCCGGACACGAACTGCACCACGAGTTCCCCCTGAGTCACGAGACTTTTTTTTCGTCAGCTTTAAAGAATGTTTAAGCGTAATTTGATGTCATTACGTTCAATGCTCGCAGAACAAATTTTCTCAGAGATTCAAACCCAGGGCAGTTTAAATTTAGACTTCTTTGCTCAAGACAGTCTAAGTATCGACGTTTTAGCACACCCGGTAGGCAATTCGCCACGTCCAGCAGCAACTGTCCGGACAACTTCTCCACCTCATCGTTCGCGTAAGCGAAAACTTCCTAAGTATTTTAATCTTCATTAAAATATTTAAGCGATACGGAATTAAAGATCAGTTTTGGGCCATTACGAATAGCAATCATCTGAGGCTTGGTAGTTAGGCCACCAGACACCCCATATCTTTGGTGCAAACGATCAATAGCTTTTTCAATCCGCTGCGACGTTGACATGTTTTTCATAGGAGCTAAGAACAAATTTACCATTTCACGAGGCTGCCCGCTACATGATGCTTTCAGTGCTTCTAATTTCCTTTCGTCACATGTACTTTCGCTCATAAGTTTAGGAATTTGTTTTTTATAAAACACAAAGGCGATGTTGCGCTCATCGTAGCCAATTTGCGCCGCGAGATTAATAAATTCGTTTCGCCCTTGACGTTCCAAATATTTTTTGAAAACAGAATTAGAGGATGCCGCAGCGGCATTTAAGGTAACTTGTTGAGAGCGAGGAATCCTTACGGCGACAGCTTCTTCTCTGCCCCGTGACCAAAACTTCTTTACATTAAAATTATTCCTACGCGCCACACTTTTAGATTCAGTAGTATCTTGGTAATTCGAATGATGAGCACGCGAACTCGAAATAGATAACCTGCTTATCGACAACTCCAAAAGTTTTTCTTCAGCTTCGAGCCTGGCTTCCTCGAACCGAAATCTGGCCTCCGCATCAGCAGCTTCTGCTGCCGCTTTTGGCTTAGCCAGATCACGCTTACTAGTAGCGCTAATCTCGGCACGCTGGCGTTTTAGTTCAATTCTACGCTTAAAGTTTTTAACAGACACAGTGCTAAGTTTACTAGAGCATTTAGTCAGTTGCGATTGCGAAGTACTGTCCTCCGCACTAAGTTCAACGTCCGAATTCCCAACTTCAATGTTGCCACCCAACTCATCGCGCATTAAGTTTTCATACAATTTGTGGCAACACTCAAATCTAGCATCTACTTCGAGAAGTTTTGCCTTAGTTTTACAGTCAGAATTCGCACGAGTTTTAAAGTCAGTAAATAAAATTTCGACTTCTTAGAACTGCGTCGCAAGATCCCAAATTTGTCGGGTGTAACTCGCCTAAGTCTACCCGCCAAATTATGCATTTTTAAAAATAACTGTCTTTTTAAAGACAGCAGCTTGCGGTTACAATTTTCATCATTCCGCTCCGAAGGCAACGGAGAACTAATCCGGGGTAATGGGGGAATTAGGCCCACCCTTCTGCAGTAGTTCCCGATTATTGTCGAGGATTTCAAAAGATATAATGTAAAATCATTTAAATCAATCACAATTAAGAACAGTAAAATAAGAAGGAACAAATTACTTTTGCGACAAAGTCCAGTTGAATCTTTGATCTTCAAGAACTTCGTAGAAGCTTCAGTCTTCGTCAAAAATAGTTGGTAAGATCTTCGGCAGTAAAGGTTGCTTGGAGTCGTTGACGTCTTGAGCCACAAAATCTTCGGACCAATGAGTTCACAAAGAATCCGGAAAGGTTGAAAATCTTCCAAAACAATAAAGTTGACTGAGACAGATGCAACGAACGATGTGCATTTCCAGTTAGCCAAATGACGAGTTTCGGTAAAATTTCTTATGGTAGAAAACCACAAAAGCCCGGCGGAGCGCCCAAGCCTTGCTATGCTTTCTTGCAAGACTGCACTCTTCGGTATGCTTGAATTAAACAGTCCTCAAGGAGGCAGGCGTTTAGGATTTATTAAATTGTAGAATTAAGTTGCAATAGTAGTAAATGGTAACACAGATAAAATCTTCATTTAAACTCAAATCTTCGAATAAAAAGCAATGCAAATTTTACCGAGGCTCTCTTTTCTGTAAAAATTAAAAACAGTCCTTCTTGTAACTCAAATAAAAACTGAACGTGCTTAAAAACTTTGAAAAGAAAACGAATGATTTTGTGCAACAAAACGGCAGCTGAAAAGAGCTTTGTAGTTACAGGAATTGACTGCCCTTAGCAGCTGCAACTAAAACGAAATCAAGATATAAATAAGTGAAACAAAGGACAAGAGTTCGCCTCCAGCATACGACAAAACAAAAAAACAATCTGAAACTAAAGAAAGAAGATTTTAATTACCGATGCTGGAATGAGAAATGTATTTCTCTGCCAAAATTAGCTTGGTATATTTTACGGTACTATTTTTTGTACTTCAATGAGTTTTTCAACAGCTACAACGTAGAAAATAGAAAAGTTTATTTCAAAATTAATAATAAGCTATAGACAGTATACAGAGTCTTATAGGCACAATCAAACCTTTGATTAACAGCCTAAGACATACTGTTTCGGAATCGACATTCGTCTTTTATTCCTCGTCAGTATAGCTAGGACTACAGGTATGAACATGAGCGTAGAAAGGCAAAAAATTGCAAATTAACCAGATCATGACACAATTTTTTTTATTTTTATTTTTTTATTTCAAAATGTTTTGCCATTTTGTTAAAGTATGGCGTCCGTAATCTTCCATCCCTGCTTGACGTTCAGCAATAAAAGTTTGTGATAGGAGGCAGATTGACTTGAACACCAAAAGGTCCAACGTTACAATGATGTAATTTTTTTACGTTATTCGACTTGTAATTTAGGTTCTTGTTAAACTTTTTTGCAATCATGGTTTAATTGTGTCGTTATTTGTCATGAGCAAATTAAAAGCATTAAGATTTAGTAATGTCTTATTTGTTTTCTCAGGTTCGAGGATTAATGGAGCGCGTCACCATGCCGATGTCTAAAGTGTGTCGTGTCTGTCCGCACGCGTTAGAACGTGACTTGGGGTGGCAGTTGAGAGACGCCTACACGGAGGTGATGAACGACCTGAAGAAGTTCGAAACGAAGTTATTGCATCACTGGTCCAACTGCATCTCCTATGATCTTGGGTCCTTTGCACTGTGGTTTTCAACTAAGCAAATTTCCAAGCTGTCCTACCTGCTATGCTGGTCCAGCTTGACAAAAGACTTGCAAACAAAACACAAAGAAAGGTGTTCTGCGTTGATGTGGTTAAGCAGTTGCTGGGTGCGTGGTTTATACGATGAATGAATGAAGGTGAGTTTTGATATGTAATGTTTGCAAGTTTTTTGAGCTTTGCAGTTAAAGCTTTTTGAAGCATGTAGGAAAAATCTAAAGATTATTGCGGAAATCCGATTAAACCAATTAACTTAGCTAGAAAATTAACTTTCCATTTCCCACAATGCTGCTAACCTAAGTTCTGTTGGATTTCACTGGTTTTGCTGAAGTATGTGAAATCTTAAAACAGACGAACGCCGATTTTATTTTATTATTTTTTGAGCAGAGATTGATTTGTGTTAACGATGGGGTTTTATGCACATTATCGCAATAGGAGTCTGGATGCAGTTTATTCCTGAAACATTTTTTCTCCCAATTTTTTATAAATTTTTGCTGCATCGTTTTTTAACCCAGCTTTGTTTATTGCTTTTTTCTAATTTTTACCCTTTTGATTTACCCAAACATCACTAATTATCAGAGGTGGGCAGCGCAAGTTATAAAAGTTGCGCCGCAAGCGCACGCGCAAGTACTTTGAAAATCTTGAGCTGCAAGCGTTTCCACAAGCCCAAAAAAATAATTGCGCCGCAAGCGCAAGTACTTTGAAAATGTTGCGCTGCAAGCGTTTCCACAAGCCCAAAAAATAATTGCGCCGCAAGCGCAAGTGTGACGTTTTGAAACGATTATTCTAATTGACTCACTGCTCAAACCTTACTGGTTACGGTACGAAACTAATATTCAAAACGAATTATGCTCGCTACCAAATTAGTAAACAAAAAATTATTGATTTCCTTTGAAAAATACTAGCATTTGAAAATGCGTATCGCTTAACCTCTTTGGGCGAAGAACAACATCTTCATACCTGACAAAAAATGCTCTCAACACTCGCACTTGATGAACCGCGGTGTTAGAAAATTCCTCTAATAAAGTCTGCATGTGGTGGTAAGCGAACGACTTCGGAGTCACTGTTTTTTTCCAATGGCTCGTCAAGGAAATCCTTTACAAGCTTCGACACATATTTTGTGCTTCTGAAGCAATTAGCATCACTCTTTGACAAATGGAGCACGCTAAAAACTCATTCTGTTTTTGTTAAAAGAGATTGAATCATCGAAGTATTACTTATGTTATAAGAGCTTTACCAATGCTGTCACTCCTGTTTGCAATATCTTTCAAGTTTTCCCGGATTAGCAAAAAAGTTGTAATCAATAGTTTTTGTTGTTTTTGAATTACGGTAAAAAAAGGACTGTCACGAATAACGCGGTTAATGCCCAAAGCGAGTTTACGATTGCTTAAAAACCTTTAGCGTATTTCTAAAAAGACAATTACAAAAACAATTTTTCTGTTCCAAATTTGATTTTACAACCATTATTTAACT
Source organism: Trididemnum nubilum (assembly GCA_963965965.1). Classification (NCBI taxonomy): domain Eukaryota; kingdom Metazoa; phylum Chordata; class Ascidiacea; order Aplousobranchia; family Didemnidae; genus Trididemnum; species Trididemnum nubilum. The sequence goes on from OZ014469.1 coordinate 4,951,048, forward strand.
TATTATCAATTAGAATTTTTTTTTTTGAAAAATCTCCAAAAAATGTTTTAGAGAGAAACGTTTCAGCGAAAGGTGACTTCTGCTGTAAATCTAATAGAAGTATTACAAGCAGTAGACGAATGGAATTTCCCATGACAAAGCTTTTTTAAGCCTACCTTGTCATGGGCGTAGCCAGGGAAGGGGCAAAACCGCCTCCACCCCCAACTGAAATGCCGCCAATGATAAAAATAATAACAGCAAGGCGGTATGCTTTTTTCAGATTCTTTAAGCATTTTTGCGTACAACAGACTAATATTGACGATCATGTAGGTGGCCTGGGGCCCCTCAAATGAAAATTTTGCCATCCGATTTAAATGTATAACCCGTATTTATGACAAAACAAAAATTTCCTAAGGCCAATATTCAATTGATTAATTTTTGCTAAAAACATTACAGGAGGCAATGTTCTTTGCTTCTCCAACCTGGGCCAAGTCACTTACAAAATTTAATCTCCAAATTCAAGATATCAAACGTGTTTTGGACTTGATCTTTAAGTAAAGGAAAGAATAACCGATTTGATTATTTCAATTGGCTTTCAATTTCTAAAAAAATTAGTTATTTTAAATGGCTCTAAAAACGTGCAAAATGTGTTCCAAATGGCATTAAAATAGCTATTTTTTTCCAAAAAAATATCCAAAAAATCGTCCAGCGGCGGCCCCCACACCTCGGTGTGTGATACGTTTGGACTAAACTAGTTTACTAACCACGCCTCCCAACTTCGACAATTTCGGAAATCTTTTTAACTTTAGGTTCAAGTCCTTTTTCTGTAGCAAAACTCAGGTTACATGCCAACCCAGACCCCGGCTTCTGATCCTCCATTCTACGGTATCTTTGTCGCGTAAAAAATCCTTCTCGAAACGTTTTGATGACGTCATTACATAAGATTTGCGGTTTGGCCTCCCCCTCCAATCAAAAATCCTGGCTACGCCTATGTACCTCGTCGATGTTTTTTTGTTAACTTTAATCATTGATTAAAAAACAATCATTCGTAATCGTATTTGACCTGCGATTGCGCTCAAAGTTGCTAAAATACTTGCGGCGCAAGCGTCAGTGCAGCTGTTTAAAAATAATTGCGGCGCAAGCGCTGTCGCAAGTGAAATAGTTGCGCCGCAATAATTGCGGCGCAAGTGCCCACCTTTGCTAATTATGCGCTAATAACACAATCATTGCTACGTAGACGTTAGAAATGAACGCTGCATCACCAGCCTGCAGCTCTACACTGCACAAATGGATGCCACGGTGTTGATGTCCCTCAAAGCGAGTATCTTCACCAGCTTGGATGCTATCTACGCCACTTGCTTGGAAGGAGCTGCTATCACACAGGTAATATTTCCCTATATTAAAACCGGTTTTCAGCGCCGGATTAGTGGTCGAAACTGGTTCGATACCCGATGTGGCATCACTGGTTCGATATCCGATACGGCATCAGGTCCTCATGTATTGGTTAAGATACTTGAAGCTTAATTCTCATTGGAGCCATAAAATAGCTGTCATATGCCACTATACTGGTTCAAAGTTTACCTTTAACATAGCGTGAAGCATTAACGCTGAACGTCGTACCTTTGCACAAAATTTCCCATTTTCACGTTCTCCTCGCTATGACGTCATTTCTTTTGATTAAGTCAGTCCATTGTTCGCTGATGAGCTTAGAACGTTTGTGCTTGTTTTATGACACCGAACAACATTTAAAGCAGTAGCCGATTCGTCTTGTTAGTGTTTTACTCAATTTAACTATATTTGTGAAGTGTTTTAACTTGAAATTGTTGATAATTTTAACAATGTAATAAGGAAAATAGATATTTTTGGAAAGCTTCACCTTACGAAACCACTGGAAAAAAAGCAAATGCGCCCGATTTAAATATTCAATGCTTGCTGCTACGTGACCGTATATGACAGTTGTTAATTGTGTGATCGAGTGTGTGTAATATGTGTTGCGTTAGCAAACGTCTAGTCGAGTTTTCAATGATGAGATACAGTTTTACACTGTTTTGCATTCTGCATCAAGTCTTTATCTTTTATGCCAATCAAACTTGTATTTGCAGATTTTGGAAGTTCGACTGGAATTAATGGAGCAAATTGTCTCGTTTTCGCCTCCGCTTGATCGCTCCGTGTCGGTGGATTACGTGGAAGATGCCGTCTTTTCATGGTTGACGTCATTCCTTCAACGATCAACTCTCATTAATCGTCTAGCGGTAAAGCCATACAATTATTGCTTATTGCATGATAATTTATTTCGTTGCTGTTTTGTCGGAAACAGTTAAATATTTATCTTTCATTTTTTTGTGGTTTGATGAAATGAGCGCATGCAAACAACCAAACATTAGCTAAAAACGGTCAAAATTCATCTTTTTATTCTCTATTTTCTAGTGACGATTTTTGCATTTTTGAGCGCATAGGGCGTAGTATTATATTATGGTACTATTTTTACAGTTCTTATCGAGGCTAAAGTATCAGTTATTGTTAAAATGCAACATTTCGTTAGATTTATATCTCTGTTTCCAAACGACCACTTTCTAACAGGTTGCCCTTCTTCACTCAAAATGTTATAAAATGCTGTGTAAAATTGTTGCTGAAGTCTCAAACGACCCCATCCAAGATCCTTAATATAAGTTATTTGATCAGAATCTCGAGCTGCTGCCCCCGTAATTCTTCCGAAAAAGTCTGGCATCGAAAAGAAAAACAACATAACTGACCGCTTTCAGGACCCATCGAGCACCTACGAGGACTTCCTAGCAAACGACAGTGACGTGAGGAAGGTTAAAAACGTGGTGCTTGAGAAAACGATTGAATGCAAGAAACACTTCTCCCTGTTCGATGATAACAAGTGCGTTGTTTTTTTGTTGAGGCGTAAATTGCGTAAGGACCAGGCATTCTGCATCTGTCTAACCACACCAAGGAGAGACCCCTTTTTGAGGTTCTGAAAGCAAGTCTTTATCTGGACCCAGAAGACCAACATGGTGCGTAATTTGGTCCTTTGTTGTTCAGGTTTGCTGTGATGCAGCGAACTGTGAACCTGCTTGAGAAGTAAGATGTGTGTCTTTCCACGGACACTCAGGAGATGTTCCGATCGCTGGAACCACCTGAAGACCAAGGTGTCCCTCGCTAAGGAGAGGCTCGGAACTCGAATCCAGGTCAAAAACTACATCCTAGTGCCGAATAAAAAAAAGTATTTCTTCATAAATTTTAATCAGTTTAAGGTAAAATGACGTCTATACAGATAGAACCTATAAAGATGTGCTACAACCTATAAAGGTCTCTGCTACAACCTTCTTTTATTTATACAAATGTCAGCTAATAAAGTTTGTCTTTTGAGTAGCACCTGAGTGATTTCTCTAAGCTGGCCCACAACACAAGCAGAACTTCAAAAATTTCCACTTTTATTTGTTTTTGAATCTTCAATCAAGGTTATTATTTTTAGGAAGAATTTGAGCGGATCCCACGTGATCAGTTACCCTTCAGTAAGCGCGTCGAATCACTGGGCTCGAAGCTTCGATTGTGTGACGTTTTCCTCCGAGATTGTCCGATCTACAACGTAAACTCGACCATCGACGATTTCGTTCGAAGACTTCGGATGTTGCAGACAGAAGCTCAAGATCTCATCGAACTGTAGGTGATTGGTTATGAATATTTAGCTTGGATGTATAAACGAAGATAGAGTTCATTTGGGTCGTGCTGGGGTTTTTCTTGTGTTTTTAGATTGTGAATTATCTCACATGCTTCATGTAGCAAATAAGGTAACTGCAATTAGCTAATTTTAATTAAACTCACCAAAAATATTGGGGCATCAAATTTATATACAAATTATATCAAAATATTGGGGCATCAAAATTATTTCAAAATATTGGGACGTTTTTAACAGCTTCAGTAGGAAATCAAGTGAAAACAGTATTTTGCATTTTATTTGAAACGTTCTCATTCAAAAATAATGTAATATTCTGAACTTGATAATGACTTTAGTGGTTCAGGTCCAAACGTCTTTAATCAAATGCGTAATTCCTCTTTCACTTTTTTCTCAAAATATTTTGCAGTACATAGCTTATGAATTTACGCGTATGCAACGCGGTATTATTGCTTCCATTTTTCTGCTGCGTCTAAGCAGGTTATGAGTCTAATTTGCTGTTATTTTGAGTAAAAATACCTTTAACTCTGTCTATGTCTTCTTCAACGTAGGAACTGCTTGAGACGGTGATATTGAACTTCGCGATGCTGCGACAATACCAACACGACTTGAAGAACATGAAGCTGGTGCAGGACGAGCAGAGGCAGTGGAAGATGAAGCAGGGGCATGGATCGACCCAAAGCAGCTGAACAACGCCATCGCCAAACAAAAAGACATGCTCTGGTCTCTGCCTGCTGAGGTAATCCAGTGTTAGTTTCTTGAAATGCTGATTTGTTGGTGCTGCTCTGTAGGCGCGATCAACACAAGCCGTAAAATCATGAGCGTACGAGCGTATCTTTAGCTTGTTTTAATCAAATGGCGGCTTGTACGTTGGTATGTTGTTGCGCCGGGTACATATACATTTTCGCTGCATCTCTGTATGAGTCTTGACGCAAAAATTTTTTTTCTAGTTTTCAAGCAATGGGGATTTTTAAATACTAATTGTTATTTGTAACTCCTATCAAATCTGAAAAATAGCAATAATAGGGTTAAAATCAACATATTTAATAGCATTTATGGGTTTCATTTATTCTGGGACACCTTGTATAATAATATTGAGTTTGATTGCTACAGTAAACAACAGAATCTCTTTAGCGAGGCCCGTCTCTACTCTATTGCACCGTGGCTGCATTGCTCTTCGAGACAATCTCACAGTGATGCTGATTTGTTGGCAACACTAAGGCCGATTTAACAAGCCCGGGAATTGAATTTATACTTCTTATTCAAAAAGCGAAAGTTTTGACCGCTTAATCACTTGACCGTGAGACTCAAACTACGGTGTTATATTTTCCTGTCGTCTGTGCTTTCTACTTTCTGGTTGGCTTTTACTGAAATTCTTCGATGATAAAATTCAAAAGTTGAGTTACATCAAGTTTATTTGACCTGGTTGTAGCTGGTGTTTTTTCTTTTAAATGTTGTTGGTGCAAGTTGTACCTCACAACAACGCAGACCTCCGCCGCTCACATCCATCCGGATATAATCGCTGGAACTCGACTGATCAGCTTCGTTCCCAGTGCAGAGACACTTCAGGTACTTTTGGTTGATTTTGTTAAATTTAATTTCATTTTTCAGTTGAAAGTAGCATTTGCAGACTATATAAGTCATCATATCGTGACACTGGGTTTGTATCGAGTATTTGGTTGTGACTTTTGTTTAGCTTTTGTGTTGTGAAAAGTATGGCACAGCCGACATCGAAGTGGAAGATTGAAATATTTAAGTGAAAGATTGAAATATTTCGGTCTGCTGTCAGAAATGTACGCATTATGAAAGAAACAAAAATTCTAGTTCTGCTTTTTTTTTGCATATTCTTGTTGTATTCAGTCAATTTTTCTTTACTGCACACTATTAATGCTCGACTGTTTTTTTTTTTCGATTTCAGGAAGATTTGCTGTTGCGAGCTCTGCAACGAACTCGACCAGATGTGCATCGCGAGCGACGCCAAGTAGCGAGAATTGTTTGTCAGCGTCGCCACACGTTGGCGCAACTCGACTCGATTCATTGCGAACAACTTGTAACCGGGGAAGACCCGAAAGCTGTAGAAAATTCCTCCAAATTCCTCTCAAACGTGGTCAAGATGGTAATTAATTACTGTAGGAGTGCAAAAATATTTCAATCTTTTCCCAGTGTTGTCCAAAGGGCAGAATTCTTCCCTTCGTTCCTTTTATTCGGACACTCATTCGCAATCTCATTGTGAAGTAATAAGTTTGCATCGTTACGCAGCAAAGCAAAAAATGCAATTTATCTTTTTATTAGAAAGCGTTTAAACAATAAGTTATGGATGAAAATCAGAAAATTGCATTTAATTACGTTACAGATTTCAACAAAGTTATCTGAAGCTGAAGAGGTACTTACGTCATTGAACCAATTACGCGAGGAGTTGTTTCCAGTGGCTCAGAGAGGAGCGTCGCTATATTCCATATGCGGGGCTCTCCCATTACTTAATATACATTACCAGTAAAATAATTTTTTTGCAAAAGCATGGGCTGCTGGCGCGTTGTTAAACCAGTTTTGTAAAGTGAACCTCACTGCAAATGAATAAATCATTATTCCTCCTTACAAACGTATTTTGCTTGTTCAGTGTCATAGCAAGTAACAGAGATCGTTGGGTTAGAAAAATTTGGGGCTTCCGGTTCGTTTATTAAAGAGGCAGTTTGCTCTTGTGTTAATACTTGAAAAAGTTGTTTAACTTTTACTGGAATAAGTTACTTTAGTCTGCTCGACGAATGGCTCAGTAACTAGTCCCCACAGGCAATGAAATATTCTTTCGATTTAGATTTCGCTTCCATTCTTCCTCCATTTGTTCGATATCTCGGTTGGTTCAAGTGGAAAAGAGGAGGACCCAGACAGGAAGACTTTCCGGGATGTGGAAGTGGTGCCCTCTCTAAACTCGGAAGAGGAGGAGAAACGATACCTCCAAAAGTGCAAAGTAAGCCTCCGCCTGGGGAGCGCAAAGCGGATCTTCAGAAAGCTAGGTGGATAGATTTAGGCAACTAGAGTACTTATTCTTTGTTCTTAAGTGAATGGGATTTAGGAGATCTTGGTCTCGTCGTTGTTGCGATAAAATTGTTCAAAAGCAAAATTCGTATTGTATACCTACTGTCGAGATAGTTTATGCACTTTTTTCCCATTTGTGACCGAGTTTAGGAGGTAGACAATGATGTGGGCGGTGGTTTCGTGTAATTTTTGATCTGTTATTAAACTCTTAGTAGTATGTGGCTTAGGGTGTTTCAAAATTGCACCACTTTCAAATTTTATAACGGCTCAGCAAATTTCTGATGGAGTTTTGGCCGCTGATTACGAATTTGATATTATTTTTTAATTATGACGTCATTTTGAGGGTTCACGCCTCCATTGTTTGCGTCATTTTTTGACTTTTTTGTGATATCTCACTAACTACATATCGTAGAACCTTAAAATTTACATCAAACGACGCAGAATCCACGGTTTCCTATAAGTGCTCTGTAGATAAAAAAAGTCTAACTGCAACAGAAAATAAGTTATACGCAAAAAACGGTTTTGCGTACATTTGCTGCACTAACAGTTCACGAATTTATACATTCACTCAGCATAAAAAAAGTATTGTGACGTCATCATTAATATTTATCGCATCTGAAAAACTCATAAAAACTGATTGTTTTACAACAATATTAAGCAGGGCATCATACGGGGATTCGCTCAAATTTAATTTAATTTTACTAAGCAGTTTTAGAGATTCAGCTCCGTAAAACTTGAGTCATCAAAGAAAGTAGTTCTGGAGTTTAAATAAAGGTTGATACAATGCTGCGGTCAGTTGAAGCAAGCTCTTTGATTGTAAAAAACAAGTTAGCAGGAAACACGTTACCGACAACAAGGGAGGTTTTGGGACACTTTTATTACGTTCGTCAGCTTTTGATGGATACTGATCCCAAGTTTTTAAGAAAAATTCCTGGTTTTAGCGATGTGCAGGGCTTAGTTCAAGCTGAGGTTATAGGGTTGTGGGAAAAGGCTAGTTTGCCCATCGTAAATTCTAAAAGTGTCCAAAATAAATTGAAGCGAGTTGTTGAGAGATTTGATGCTGCAAGGAAAAGATCTAAAAGATTAAATAGCTTGACAGTTGATGGAGATTGGCTGGACACATTATTCGATGTCAGTAGGTGCCGGTGTGATATTAGCGAAACTTGCCAAGTATACAAGGATAAATACCTTTGTTCGTGCAAATTTGAAAACAGGATCCCTGCAGCTGAGCTTAAATTTTTGCTGGATCAAAGATCATCGAGGCGGATGATCTTGACGTCGTCCAAAGACAAAAGCTTCAACAAACGCACGCAGAAGGCAGCTTTGAAACTTAAACGACGCAACGAAGTGGAGATTAACGTAGTCAGTGCAACATCCTCCAGTAAACGAAAAGTTCCAGAAAATGCATCTGCACACACTATTTTACTCAATAAGTTTAGACCTCGCATGTCTATCGCTGAAAATGGTGTTGATGCGTCACAAAATGCCATAATTTTTGGTGCAGAAGAACCAAAGCAACTCGACCCGGACTACCAAGATCCAGCTAAATATGTAAAAGATGGAAAGGCTTACAAAAAAGTTAGATCGTTTTCGATTAGCATTGATAACTGTGTAAAAGCGGACCGAAGATTGACTTCCATTCGACAACAGTCAGACCTCCAGCAATCCACTGTTGGCAAAAACAACATCTCAGCTTCGCCTGCAACAGTATATCGAAAACGAGAGCAATTCCGACTAATTGCATTAAAGCAGTGCAAAGATACACTTTTGAGCGCAAGAGCTATCCAAGTGTGTTATGACGGAAAAATTATTACAAAAATGGATAGGTACGTGTTTTTGGGACAATTTTCGGAAAACGGGGAGAAGATGGAAAAAGTAATTGCTATAAAAACCTTTGAAGAGGGGACATCGGTGACATCTGAAGCCATATTTTTAGAAGCAACAAAACAATGTGGACATGTTTTAGATAAAGTGTATTCCCTAATGTCTGATACAACCGCTCTGAACACTGGTAGAAAGTCAGGAGTAAATAAACGACTTGCTGATTTTTGCAAACAGCACTATGGTCATGGACTTCATACGTTGGAATGTTTATTTCACGTCAATGAGATATATTTAACACATGTTATTAGTAAAATTGAGGGAAAGAAGAAAGGCCCGGGTTCGATGCAAGAAGGCGCTTTGATGAAATACTTCAGCGAAATTAAAAAGCAGACATGGCTCGAGCTGTTGCTCGGTCAGAATTAAATATACCGGTGTCCAAAATGGCAGCATTACATCTACAAAGCAAGATGGAATGGTTTGCAAGTCGCAAAGAAGCAGGAACAAAAGACAAACAATTCAGAAATGACCATATGTGTTTGCTTGCTTTGTCTAGCTATTGTGTGATGGACGTTCCTAAAAACATGGCTAATCTATTAATTTACAAGCAAGAGCCGACCTGCCATGCAAGATGGTTAACAACCGCAAGTGCATATCTCCGCTTATTGATTTTCGATGTACATCGCTTGGATGATTGCCAGAGGTCAAATTTAGTTAGGCTTGCTTCTTTTATTTTATCTGTTTATGTGCCATCATTTTTTAGTATTCATTTAAAACCTTCGGTTGCTGAAGGCCCTGGAATCACTTTGTTTCAAAGAAATCTTTTACATGCTTATCGAGACATCGACCCGGAACTTGCAGAAGTTGCACTGAAGTATTTCTATGAACATGCTGCGCAGTGGCTTTCACCGATTAACATAGCTTTGAGTGTCTTTGCTGAAGTGCCCCCTTACTCTGTTGAAGCTGTTACAACTGGGTCTTTTCCGCTGTCTGTGGATATAGGTATGTTAATTAGGGATCGCAAGACAAATCTTAAAAGCTTTTTTACTAACGAAACCAAAAATGCATCATGTGCTCTGAAGTTCCTGCAACATTTTGGAAACATGCTGAAAACAATAATCGTTCTACGGAGAGAATAATAGGAAAAATGAAGGGGGTTATTCAAAGCAAGATTGTCGACAATTTATCAGAATTAAGCAAAACTGTTATACGTATCCGTGCGTTTCTGAGTAATGTGGAATGAACGGACTGTTGGCTTGTGTATCGTTTGCAGATGCCGTTTTAAGGTCCCAGAATTGTGTTATAGTAACGTTTCTGGTGGTTAAGATTTTGCTGATATCTTCTGACTTCAGGGTTTAGTTATTGTTTTTGAAAATTCTTAGAATCGCTGGTATTCGTTTGTTATATGTTGACTTTTGGTCAGTGATTTCAATGAAAAGCTATAAGATATTTCCTTTTGAATAGATAGGTATCTTACCTATTCTGTTTTGCTGCAAAGTGCAGAATTTCGTGTAGAGAAATACAATGCACTCTATGAAAAGTTTCGTTGTGGTAGTGCAGCAGGCTTTAAAGCGGTGATGTGTGCAGCACAATTTGCGCAGCTGTAGAAGGGCATTGCGGTTTAATTTAGCCCAAGTCCATGGTTAGAAAAAAAAGAAAGATGATGAATTCGCTACCTTAATTCACGCTACCCCCTGAATTAGCCCACCACCCAACCCCCTCCACCCATGCCCCTTCCCCCCCCACCCAAACCCCTCCGTTATTACAACGCAACTCGGCTACCATAACGCTTGGCTACATCACAAATATGTTTTGTTTTAACTGAAACTGTTCTAAGAAACTAAAAGTGTCCCTGCCTAAATGGCTTGTGACGTCATACCTTGAAACTGTTCAAAACCGTTTTTTGCGTATAACTTATTTTCTGTTGCAGTTAGACTTTTTTTATCTACAGAGCACTTATAGGAAACCGTGGATTCTGCGTCGTTTGATGTAAATTTTAAGGTTCTACGATATGTAGTTAGTGAGATATCACAAAAAAGTCAAAAAATGACGCAAACAATGGAGGCGTGAACCCTCAAAATGACGTCATAATTAAAAAATAATATCAAATTCGTAATCAGCGGCCAAAACTCCATCAGAAATTTGCTGAGCCGTTATAAAATTTGAAAGTGGTGTAATTTTGAAACACCCTAATGTGGCTGTGGCTTGTTCTCGTTGTGACATTTCTGTGTCTTTACAATAGTAAGTGGTCCAGAATCGTGGACTGGTCTTCACATTAAAAAAAAAACGCATCAAACAAAACTAATTAACTTACTAATTAAGCAGTAAACGATGCTATTTAGTGCTTGAAGATTGATTTCATCTGCGAAATATATTTTATAATACAACTTTGCATTGTCCTTCTTTCTTTGCGTCGTATTTCTACGGAGTACTGATTATTTTATTTAATGCTCTGTGAGTTGACAGTAAATAGGCAATTTTAGACAAAACTAAATACTTTATTTTTTGATTTTAAGTAAAGAGCTGTATTTTTTGATTTTTTGTTACTAAATATTTTCAGTTGACGACTTGTGGTAACAGCTGAAGATGAAGATATTCCTGGAATATCTAACGGAAATTTGTTGCATCTGGTAATTACTTTGAAGTTGTAAACTTAAAAAAAAACTTTTTTTTAAAATCATGACGTGTACCCTTTCCGAAGCTTTGCAGGTTTCTTAGCTTTTGCTTCCAAGAGAAATAAAATTTTATTGTTTTTTGTGTGCTGTATTGACATGATCATTTTTTGCAACCTTTTTTTGATTTATTTATTTTGGTTTTTTATCGAATTAGAACGAAAACGTGCATGTAGAATTGTGATGATGTTTCATTGTAGATGCTATTGATTCAGACCCGGTCATTGATGATGACGAAACGAGTGATGCAAACAGTCACGTGATTGTTCGGGACCTCGGTGATTTGCCTGCAATGGAACATGAGGCGCTCTCATTTTACAAGATTCCAGAAATCGTCAATGACGTCAAAAGACGGGTGTTTGCGAGCATATACAGCTGGTAGGTTGGCTAAGGCTTTATTCTTAGACTGCTATCTCTCACTCAGAAAGTGTTGTAAAAAAGATTTGCAAAAAAACATTAAATTACTGAAATGCATATATTATGTATAGTTATGCTCAATTTATTCAAAATTCGCAATTGCGTTGGCGTGTAAGTTGTCCGAACTGCAGTATAAAAGCAAAAGATTTCTATATTTTAGCCTTTATCTTGCCCAACTGTTTACTACCAACGATGGCTTCACACTGTCCCTTTCAATGTTAAACAACAACCAAGGAAGCTGTGAATTTCAATTTTTCTAGTCTTTGGTTCGACCCGATCGGGAATCGAGTCCAGGTCTACCGTTTTAGCAGCAGACGCTCTATCTACTGATCGGTTTTGGAAAATGAAAAGAATAGATTTATTTTTATGTCAACCTTTATTCTGAGCATCGTCATCAAATCTCTGCTGCCACATTCCTCAACATACAATCTGAGGGGGGCGGAGGTCCCATTTAGCGAAGGGGAGCTCGTCCTCATGGTGCATGGAAACCCTGGGTTTGGGAGACAGATCCCATTCAGCTTGGAAGATTTTGACTGCACTGCCCCTGAGCCACCATGGCTGCCCACTGATAGATGGGAAGACCTTTTGGCGTTCTCCCTTCTTCCTGGGACTTTGGAAGATATTTGTGCCAGGGTGGCAGAAGCCAGCGATATGTGGAAAGCCCGGTACGATGCTGACGAACCAGAGGTAATTGTTGTTGACATAAATTTTGGCGTAAAATTATATTAAATTTTAACCCAGTTGGCTTGAGTGATATACTAATTTAGGTAACTACTGTCTGTATTGGTACCATTCTCACACGGAGGAAGCGTCACACCTCCCCTTTTAAACGCTAATCGTTAGCTGAGAAGCTGTGAATCGCAATTTTTTAGTAGTATTTACTCAGATAACGATAAAATTAATCGCTTTCATTGTCATCATCAAAGTTACCTATGTGTTTTTTGAAATCTTTCTAATTATTGTGAATAATTGTAATGTTGCTGAATTTCCTTTTAAGCAATGATATTTCCTGCATAGAAAACTGATTTTCCTGCAACTCCGGAAGACTCCAGTTTATCGGATATGGAGCGTTTTTTTCTAATCGGCACACTCCGTCTAAACAGTTAGGAATCCGCTTTACGGATTTACGTGGACAGCTATATTGGCAACTCTGCGATTCAAGAGGTGCTATTTTGGTGTTGGATCTTACTGTATTGTAATTTTGGCTAATGTATTGGGTCAAATTTCGCGTACGACAACATAATTCGCTAAAGTGAAATTTTTCCGGAAATGAAATGGGCAGAACTAATTTAATAGTTAAAGTGACATCATGTTTTCCAATCCTATTTCATTTGACATCGTAATGCTATCTCCATGTCTGTATGAGGTAATCATTTTAATTCTGAGTGACCCAGGTGAAGGGGAACTTCCATCGCGGGTGCGATCCCGTGTTTCGAAGTCAACTGACTTCATCATTTGCTCAACTCCGTGATTTGTAAAGCAGCTAGAGGTCAATGTTGTCACTTTTATCTAAAATATTTAATTGTGTAGTGTGCCAACCTTCCATGATTTCTCCCACAATCTTTTTTTTGGGGTTTTAAAATGATAAAAGTAACAAAGAACCAGGATTTATAAAGTTTCGACGTATGTTTCTGCACGTTTGTTTTCGCGTTAGAAAATGACCATTTTTCAAAACTGTAGAAATATTATTAATACGATTTCATTTTTTCCCAGATTACCAATAAGCCTTGTAGCATAGACGCCAGCACCTTGTTCAAAGACGTCGGAAACACCCGCAGCAATTTTGTGTTGTTGCCTCGCAAGTAGATGATGTCATGGAGCACATTGCTATACACCCAATAACGTCATAAAGCGTCTGGCTGACAAGTTAGTTTTCGAAAGTTTTTTCATCTAATGACTTATGATATTGCTCATTTTGCGCAATAATTTACTTTTATCGCAAATTTCAAATTTACTGGCATAAATAACGACGTATGTTCTTACGGGTCCGCAGAGTCCATTCTCAACTTTCCTGTCGCATACTAAGCAAATACAAACTAAACTACGATTATATTTTATTTATTAGCTATTTGCTTATGATTATCACCGTTATTTAGCGCCTAAATAAAATTGTTTTGTCTACAACAGCAATGACGATTGCCTCAAATTTTAGGGTCGAGTGCCCATTACGAATTGATCATATACGTAGATTTTGCTTCAGGTAGAAAGTGATAGTGGAGACGGTGACATTGGGGAGCGGATATCATCAGGAAGAGTTGAGATGCATTGAAACGGCGCTGACACAAGATAGCTGGCGCTCATCAGCGGGCTTCATCTCGCCCAGGAGAAGTAAGATCGTATGAGAACTGACACATTCATACATAAAAGTGCAGCGAAAGAAAACAAAGAAACTAAATTGAAGAGTTGCGTTGCATACTTTGTTTTATAAAATTTCATTTTAACTTCTTTTAATGTTCATTTCTCAGCAGTATGAATGAGGTTTGGTGTAAGTTTAATTTGAAAAACAATGGCGTTGTTAGCGCTTTAGATAGGGGATAACCATATCACCTAGTTGGCTTCCTGCTCCACTGCTGGAGGCAGGCGCTGGACATGATTTGCATCTAATTTAAACAAACAAACGATATGCAATTACACATGTTAGTTCTCTTATGATTTGAAACCAAATTAGACTCTTAAACTTTCTGTGTTTCAGCTTTTTCGAGGATCTTCAAATACAGCTGGCTCGTGTCGGCAACATCAGTAGACAGGAAGAAAATACCGAAGGTAGCAGTAAAGGAGGACTTGTGACGTCACTCGGAAGTCACTTCTAGGTGTGGATGACGTTACTACCTCACGATGCTCTCTCATCATCACTGACGCAATATCTCTACAAAATATCCTGGGATTTGCTCATGCGCCGTGTTGTTGAGGTAACTGACGTCATCAATACGTCGTTGTTATTTACTGCTATGTATATTGTGAATATCAGACTTGGTGTGTTCGCTTTATTTCTTATAAATTCAAAGTGAAGTATAAGGAACAGCGGGCTTTTGATGACCTCATCATTAAATACTGCAATCTTATTTTAATGGCGCCATGGCATTATGTACTTTACAAGGTTATTTTGCAACAGGACTGCCATCTGACTCTGCCGTCATGCGATTGCTCCACCTTCAAGTCTTGCTTTGCATCGACCCTACAAAAGGTGGGTGGTGTTGTCTTACTGCGCTGTTAAAATGTTACTCCAGTCTGACTGTTACTCTCGGTTTTTGTCAAAAAATAGTCAGGATAATCTAAAAAGGTATAGCTTCATAGAGTTTTAGCTTTCTAAATCTTACAATCTTGGAGATGCTATCTTTCAAACTTACTTTCATCTCATATCATTCAATGTTGTTACTTAAAAACAACCGTTTTTGTAACTTCTGAAAATGTTTTAACAATAACACTCAACCTTTTTAAATGAAGCTTTGTACTGGTGTTCATAAAAAAATTAACTCCATTTCGTCTTAAAAGACACCACGGCTGTTATAAAGACTTTTTTATATAGTAATAATATTCGTGCTGTAAGCTTTTGTGAAGCAATAGCCTATATTTATGACAAAATGGTGTTGAAAATTTTCATCAATACCATTGTAAAACCTCATGTAAAAAGGTTGACTGATGCCAGGATAAAATATAATGCTGGTTGTAGTAACCAGCAGCTTTTAGTAACTAAACTCGGTATATATTTTTTCTGCACTGCCGCTTTGTCAACATAAAAGCAAGATAAAACCATTTATCAATGAAACTCCATGTTTCGAAAAATATTTTTCAGCATTTTGCGTTTTGGTTTTTAGCTTCCCGGTCACTTGATGGCGCTATGGCAGTTCAGTGACGACTTTTGGGTTCTTTTGTAAGCGATTTGCATGATACATGCCGTCACGCTGACGTGCAACTGCTACGGTTGACATCCGGTACACCATCGATGAGACAACGCTACATCACGCGATGCAATACGTCATGAGTGTGAGTGAGTTGATGCTAAACGCTTGCTGACCCCCTGTTTCCATGTTTTTGGAGATTTATCAATAATGTTGATACAATATGACGAGACTCGGGTTTTTGTAAAACTGCTCTGGAGAGGTTTTAATAAATAGAAACCGGATAACAGACACTCGTATAACTAACAAGGGTGATTAAGAACTGTGCACTACGAGCATCAATCGATTTAGTGAAAACATCTCCAGTCTTTAAATAAACGAGTAAAAATAATGATGATCAAGTCCTAATAGTAAACTAAATTAACAGCAAGTGATAGAGATTGTAACGAAATTAGATTTTTTTTGCAGATTGAAGATGTTTTACGAAATCGAGTTGTTTTCACACGAGTTTTCAACCATTAGATTTTAGCTGCCCTGGTGTCCATCATTCGGTTTGCATTCATTTTAAATTACTATTAATAGTTTTCCAATAATTGTTTTTGTGGAAGTGTAAGGGATTATTATTTATTAAACGTCGTATGTGACACAACTTGGCTCTCTGATGGGGATATTTTTATACATAAAAAGTTTATATAAAGATATCGGAGTCCAGCTATGTAATCTGTTACATAAGTTTGCAAAGTTGCATGCTTTCAACAAAAACATTCTTCTTATTTAGACCAGCTCCACATGTCTGTGCTACAAATCATTTACGAGGATGCAATGGAGGACACATTAGACCAGGTGGGTGGGAGGTTGGCTGGTCGGAGCTGCCCGGGTTTGTAGTTGTGGATGAGAACATGGTGCAATGGAATTGCTGCATCATACAATGTTAGTTAGGGCTGAGAACCCTGCGAAGAAAATTCCACACCACTCAAAAGAGTGGGACTGGTCAGTAGACACCCCTTTATCACTCAGGTGACCACCACTGATGGTACCCATTGGTCGCCTCTTACGATCCGCTGGGTGGCAGTTTCACTATTCCGTTCCGAATCAACATTCCTTCAGTTTTTGCTTAAACAATAATATAACTTGGGAAGAGAGGTTGTCTTCACTAACCATAGACAAATTATTACCAATACGGCACACAACTAATCATTGCACTAATCACTTTATTTACATTAATCACTGTAATAATCACTTTATTTACATATTACATTATTTACATTATTCTTGTATTTAAAGTGATTATTGCAATGATTAGTTGCGTGTCGGTATTGGCAATAATTTGTCCCTTTAGATTTGTCCCAACTCACAAGTAGTTTCTTTTTGCGTTCGCGTCTGTAAGGATGTGATCTCGGCAAAGCCTGAATAGTAATCAACGCTTGGTAGGAGGCGAAATGCGGTTTCTGATTATGTTTTTTATATCGAATTATTCAACGTGTGACGTAATCATTACAATGTGACAAAAACAATAAGACAAAAAATTAATTAAAATAAGGCGAAGTGTCATTCGATTGTGTTTAGTTAATTGCCGCTGTTTTGTTTGAAATCAGCAATCAGCTTGGCCTAGGTTGGTGCCTGTATTTTAGCAAAAAGGCATGGTCATATCTTGGTTGCTAGGTGGAAATGGTGGTCCCTTATTACGTTAAACAGTTAGTCTAAACTTCATTTTTACGAAAACCTTATTTTGAAGACAACATTTACGTATTTGATACAGACATACGATTGTTTCATTTTTGTAATGCTCTGGTTTACTTCGATCATTTGTTCAACGATTTGCTGCAACAAATCCGCAGTAAGCAAATGCGGAAGCACGGTACGTTCGACAATGTCCAAATGCCAGCGCCGCCGTCGAGTGTGCGACTTAGTGGTAGGTTAAGAAAGATTTTTTTTAGTACGTAGGAATTAAGTTTGCAAATAAAGTTTGTACTTCTTCGAGCCAACTACGACTTGGAGTAGTGGCTGCAGCATTAGCTTCAAGAACGAGCTGATGAGTTGCAAGCCATTGCTTCTAAAGCAGTTATCATAGGACTTAATCAATTCTAGTTTTGTCAAAGTTTAATTTACGCAGTTTGCATATTCCTTTCAAATATAATTAAGCAGATGTCGGCTTTGGTAACATAAACAAGTTCATGCCGATGACGGGTCGTCATTTTTTTTTTTGAAATCGTCAAAATGTTGCAACTCACTTAGACAAAGTAATGAAAACCATTTATGACACTGGTATAAACTGCCTCTCTGACAAGAGGGTGGTTGTTTGTCTCGATGATTGTAAGGTTTTTCGCAACTTCCCTGTCGCTTGTTCAAACGAATGCTGATGATAATTTGTTTTTCGTGCTACTACGGAGCGATGAAATAAGTTTGTCTTGTCTCGTCAAAGCTAAAGCGTGAACGGCATCTGCTGTTATCTTACATCTGGATTTTCTTGTAAAAATTTGTAATTTTCTATAAATCCCAGCAGTCTATATGGTGAAAAATCTTAAACATACGAGCGTATTTTTGTTATATTTCTAACAGAAATTTGTTATGCTTTCGTATCGCCTTACCAGCTGCCAAATGGTTCAAATAAACCATAAAGATACGCTTTAGGATGTTTCATTTTTCACCATTTTCGAAACAAAAATTGCCAGCAGGGTGCGATAGGGTGGATATTTGGGATTGAACGTTGGGGCAAAAATTTTTTTGATTATGACTTCATTTTGAGGTTGCTACCGTTAGTTGAAATTTCAACTGGCCGAAATTTCGTAAATGTGACGTAACTCTGAAACTAGTTGGCATAAATTAACAAAATTGGTGTCGAAATGACCGGAAGGTATGATTTTCTATAGGCACTAACGAGGCTTCTACTCTCTAATGGCACCAGAAGAAAAAGTTAATTTAAAAACACTTGTTTTCGACCGAAATTTGGTCAAATACGTAGAATTACCATATGTTGGTACCACCTGATACACACATTAAACAGTTGTTTATGCAAGTTTTAGTATTTAATAGTACAAAACATAAACTTGGGTAAAACCCGCACTTAAACTGTATAATATTGCATGAGGAAACGGTTTCGCAGTCGGATCCGAACCCATCCTGGCATTAAAATATTCCAAGGCGGGAAAAAGAAAATATTATTTACGTTAGAATAGGTGATGACCGAAAAAAGGACTTTTTTCAGCCATCTTTACATGTGAAGGCCAAACTAGATTAATTTTCCCAGCAAAAAGAAAAAGACGCTACAGGCAACAGCCTGAGAAGCAAACAGCTATGCATGTTGGTTCTGGCTGTTTATATTGTTGCTGAGGTACCAGACGATCTGAAAAGCCTTTTAGGTTACAAGCAGGAAAAGATGTCATTCACGGTTGGTGACAACTGCCAATGGATACCTCAGGATGTCCAACCTTCAACGAAACGTCTGAAAAAAAACTCTTACATTTATCATATCAGTCTAATTGCCTTGTTCATTATGATTCATTGGAAGTCAAAAGCCACCAAAGGGCATCGCTTACTCTTTTTCAGAGATCTTATCCTTGCTTTCCGTTAGTTGTAGTTAGATATAGCTGACGTAATCTGGAACTACTTTGTACTTCATGCCTCAAAATGGCTTTCGCCAGTCAATATTGCATTAAGTATTTATGCAGATATTTTGCCTTATGAGGTGGAAGCCATAATTCTTTTCATAATCCTTTCCTGACTCAGTTGAAATTGGAACGCTTTTGAGTAATCCAACAAGACGAAGCAAAGTAAATAAGCTTGCATATCAGCTTCTCATCTGAATATTTTTTTCGTCGAGCAATTGACTACCTTAGCAGATCGTTTGAGAGACGAATAGAAATTCTAAAGGAGATCACCAACAAGAAGATTTTTGATGCCCGAAATATATGAATTGGAAAGATATCTGCTTGCGTGCATGCAAGTGCAATTTAGATTTGAAACTAAAATGTAATACAACTAGTATGTTTATTGTTTACCGTTGGTTTAATGGTAACCTTCATGCTATCTTCAACTATTTGTTTCAATGCAAAAATGCGGTTTATGTTATCACCATTACTGCAGGGAGTTCTTGAAATTTTGTAGTAATTTTATATTATATCTTTTTTATTCTAGCCAGTTTGGTGACATTTTATGAAATCGATTTGGAAAAAAAAACACATTCGATCAGACCAAAATAGCGCAAGTTTCTTCGTACGCCTACGCTCAACTAACGTTCGTGAATTTGTGTATTAAAAGATAGCGATAGTCTTGCTTTTTTGTTTGTTTTACGGTGCAGTACTTGAATTGTACTTAAAAACTTAAAAAGAAAGCGCTGGGGGACGCTTCCCCCAATCCAAATGCAAGCGTCCCTCCGCAGAAAGCGTTACGGTTATTTTCTTCTGGCTGTTCTTGCATAAAAGTTGAACAAAAAAAAATGGCTGAAAAAAGACCTTTTTCGGTCATCACCTACTCTAAATGTGAATAATGTTTTTTTTTTCCGCCCTGAAACGTTTTCATTTCAGGATGCGTTCGGCTCCGGCTGCGAAAGCTTCCCCCCATGTAATATTTTACAGTTGAAGAGCGAGTTTTACCCAAGTTAATGTTTTGTACTATTAAATACAAAAACTTGCATAAACAACTGTTTAATGTTTGTATCAGGTGATAGCAACATAATTATGGTAATTCTAATTAAATTCAGTTAAGGGGATCAGGACAAGAGCACTTGGGACATTCTTGCACAAAATGAATAAATTAATGACAATAAAAAGATTTGAGGCGTCGCGAAGCGTTTTTTCCTCGCTCAAAGGACTCTTCAGTCGACAAAGGTCAATTTAAAATTTTTTCTAATCAAACAAAATTGACCTTTGTCCTCTGAAGAGTACCTTGAGCAAGGACGAAACGCGTCGCGACGGCTCAAATCTATTTATTGTCATTATGTTATTAAATCGTTCATTTTCTGAAACAATGTCCCAAGTGCTCTTGTTCTGAACCCCCTTAATTGAATTTGATTTACGCTCACATAATTAGTGGTTTGAGCACTCTCGGTTTAGGAATCTCTCGATTATGACCCTTGTCTTGACCTTTCTCAAAATTTTAATGGTAATTCTACGTATTTGACCGAAATTTTTGTTGAAAGCAAGTGTTTTTTTAAACAAATTTTTTTCTGCTGCCGTTAGAGATTAGAAACCTTCTAAGTGCTAATAAAAAATCATATCTTCCGGTCATTTTGACACCAATTTTGTTAATTTATGCCAACTAGTTTCAGAGTTACGTCACATTTACGAAATTTCGGCCGCTTAAAATTTCAACTAACGGGAGGAACCTCAAAATGAAGTCATAATCCAAAAAATTTTTGACCCCAACGTTCTATCCCAAATATCCACCCTATCGCACCCTGCTGGGAATTTTTGATTTCAAAAATGGTGAAAAAATGAAACATCCTGATACGCTTGTATGCTCACGAAATTCGGCTAGACGTAAACCAGGCCTGAAAGTCTGGATTTTCATTTTCTTTATTTTTTGTTTAGACATTCCATCATGGTTGACAGAGCGTGTACCCAACGACTTTGACTCAACCTCCGTTATGAGTGTATCTTCTGACGCCCTCACGTGGCATACAACACAGAACGGTGCAAAGATGCTGAGCGAGATGCAGAACCTCTACAACGCTGTGCAGCAGCCAGGTGGGTTCGTTGTAATTGTTCTTCACTTCTTGTTACTTCCAGACTCTTTCCTGTAGAGCATGGTGCAGTGCAAATGCTACAACGCAGAGCCTCAGCTGGTGTAGAGAACCCGGGAAATAAAAGTGGTCATTTCTACAAAAGTGGGCCTCCCATCACCACCCAGGTGGCCACCGCTGATGGGTGGCCATTGGTCGCCTCTTACGATTCGCTGTTGGGCGAACTTGCTATTCTGCCCCAAATAAAGCACGGACGTAATTTTATGTTTGTTTGAAGGATTGTTATTCCGGTCATCTCAAACATCTGGGCATTGGGTAGATATCAAGTAAACTCGGGTCTACGACTTTTAGGCGCGGACGTTTAGGCGCGGGACGTTTAGTCGCCGGGACTTTTAGGCGCCGAGACTTTTGGGCGCCAGAGAGGAAAAAATTTTTTTTTCAAATTTTTCAAAAATTTTTTCAAAAAATTTTTTTTCAAAAAAAAATTTTTTTTTTCCAGAAAAAGTTTTTTTTTCAAGAAAAAGATCTTTTTTCACAAAAACAAGTTTTTTTTCCAAAAAAGCACTTTTTTCTACAAAAAATGTTTTTCTTCCCAAAATTTTTTTTTTCTTTCAAATAACAGTCTTTTTTCAAATAAAAACTTTTTCCAACACTTTGATTAAAAGTTTTACTTTGATTAAAATGTTAATGTTTTCGAAGCTTTTCATCAGTTGTTTGTCAAGAAGAATCGTCAGAATAGAGAGTGCAGGAAAAGGAATGGCTATAGGAAAAACCCGAGCAGTGATTGGCTGGAAAAGGATTGCTGAATTTAAACATTGCTTTTACTATATTTACAACAAGATGTAAAGACTATAGATAGGAATCTGCCGAGAGATGAATCCTTAGCTCCTGAAAAAGTTTGTACTGTATTGTTTGGTAGAGATAAACTCAAAATAACCATGAAACGTCACACGGCTTGCTGCGTGTGCCAATGTTGCACAAGCAACTCGTGTCTGTGCGCCGCAAAATTTGAGACCGCTAGCTGGAGATCGCATGCGTCTGGATTAGGTAAAAAAAACTTTGCAAGTAAGTAGTGGAAAACATTCTTTGTTATGGAAAAAAATGCAATAAGAAATCAAATTTTTGTAAAACTTTCCGCTCTGCTTCCATCTATCTGCTTTTGAAGTCACTTTTATCGAAACTTCAAACCCCGCGCTCTGCTGACAAAAAGAATTCTTGTTCAGCTTAAAGGTTCTACACAAATGACGCTCTCTCAGCAATCCTTTTCCAGCCAATCACTGCTCGGGTTTTTCCTATAGCCATTCCTTTTCCTGCACTCTCTATTCTGACGATTCTTCTTGACAAACAACTGATAAAAAGCTTCGAAAACATTAACATTTTAATCAAAGTAAAACTTTTAATCAAAGTGTTGGAAAAAGTTTTTATTTAAAAAAAGACTGTTATTTGAAAGAAAAAAAAAATTTTGGGAAGAAAAACATTTTTTGTAGAAAAAAAGTGCTTTTTTGGAAAAAAACTTGTTTTTGTGAAAAAAGATCTTTTTCTTGAAAAAAAAAACTTTTTATGGAAAAAAAAATTTTTTTTTGAAAAAAAAATTTTTTGAAAAAATTTTTGAAAAATTTGAAAAAAAAATTTTTTCCCTCTGGCGCCTAAAAGTCTCGGCGCCTAAAAGTCTCGGCGCCTAAAAGTCCCGGCGCCTAAAAGTCCCGGCGCTTAATCGGCGGTGCCTAAAAGTCCCGCGCCTAATAGTCACGGTCCGGTAAAGTCAATTAACTGACATTCAACAATATCAGTCCATCTGGCTTTAGTGTGTTTCAAATATTACAGTGGTATAGGGTCTGTGTGTTTACACGCTGTTCTGCACCACATATGCAAGCTGCTCTTGTTGCCAGCCCCATGCATTATGCATCAGTATCCAAAACTTTCCTGCCCAATGCTCAACAGAGCTTTTGCTTTAAGGCATTTTCAATGCAAGCTAAACTTTACAGGTTCTAGGAAAGAAGATAATGTGTGTTGTGTATTTCAGGTTATGAATCCAGTTACTTGTCTCCCGGCAACTAACCTAACATTGTCAAGCAGCTAATGCCGTTGTCATTTCTCCAAGGAGTGTTGGATGTTTGTTCCGAACAGCTGCCCCCATTATTGGAGCTCGGGCTCGAACAGGGGGCGCGATTTAAGGGCTTTTACTTCCCCTACCACCAGGCATCTATGTTAAGTTCTGTGGAGCCCGACTCCGTGCATATGCCGGAGTCAATCGGGTATGTCTACTTTTTTTTTGGTTTCCATCAACCATTGAATCTAAACTCAGACAACTGATAAATCTTAGTGAAACCAGATTGAAGCAATAACATTAGTGTATGATTGAGTAGGGCGGTTCAAAAAAAATTTTTTTTCTTGAAAACACGCTATCACCCCCTAAAATCGTGAGGTTGGCTGAAAAAACACCACAGAAAAAAATTCGGTTCGATTCCTCCAATATCCGCCACGGAAATCGAGTTTTTGTTTTTTCTTTAAAATCCGGAAAAATCCGGGGATTCCCCTAATTTAAATTAGTAAATTTCCTAATTTTTATGCTGTTTTAAACAATTTTCTCGAAATTTTTTAAAGGAAGGTTGTTACCAACGGTTGAGTTAGATCACCCTAATAGTTTGGTGTTGCGTCATCAATGACGTCATCAAGTTTAGGGGGAATTCGCCAAGCAATTCTTCACAATTAGAGCATTTTTTACGAAAAATCTGGATTTACTGAACTAAACTCGATTTTTGGTTTTGAAAACATTGTATTTCTTCAATAATTGATAAAAATAAGTTTTGCTCAGTAGTTTCATACTGCATGTGTTAGTTAATTCAACGTCTTGTCGCATTATGAACAGCAATACAATAAAACAAAGCAGATTTTCAGCAACTTAGAGTTTTCTTTCTAAAATCTGGATACTTCTGCTTTATGCTTTCGACGCAATGCAAGATCATGTTTCGTTGTCGGTAGTTTGAACGTCTTTATAGTCTTCAAGTATTTTGATGCCCTTTCAGCTGTGTCATTTGTCACTTTTATGTTAAATACTAATCGTTCAAGCCTTTGGTATGAATCAGACTTGCACCTTTGGCTTTGAGCCCCACGCAGAAACTGGACATCATCGATGGTGAATCGAAACCGCTAGAACAAAAGCACAGAACGTCTTCCCGCCAAATCTGAAATCTGTGTTGTCTCTGTGATGTGGGGCAATACTGGTTTTTGTGGTGCGAGCACAGTGTGCTGATTTTTTGATAGAGTTGGAACATCCTACGGGCTAAAACTTCTTTTTCTTCACATGCAAGTTGCTTAGAGCACAGAGCAAATGGTATGAGTTCTTCGGTCAAATACCATACATGGCGTGACGGGGCTTTAGCAGCGTTGTGTGCAGTATTGTCAAGTTTTAAGAACTCTGATATTTCAACATTGTTTTGTAAAACGTAAGATCATTGTATGCTGTCTCTGATGCTCAAGGAGACTGAAACCAAAAAGACGAATAAAATATAGCAACAAAATCTCCAAAACTTTGCAGTTTTTCAAGATCAGTTTCTTTAACTTAGAGTTGTCCTTGAAGCAGTACCATTTTTAGAGAGTAAATACAAGACGACATCCATCTTGCTCGGTGTTGAGCTCCAGGGAGACAAAAAGAAAAATTTGAAAATGATTTTTCATCGATGTAATATGTTGCCGCAACATATTACATCGATGAAAAATCATTTTCAAATTTTTCTTTTCGTCGGACAACTCTAAGTTGAAGAAACTGATCTTGAAAAACTGCAAAGTTTTGGAGATTTTGTTGCTATATTTTATTCGTCTTTTTGGTTTCAGTCTCCTTTAGCATCAGAGACAGCATACAATGATCTTACGTTTTACAAAACAATGTTGAAATATCAGAGTTCTTCAAAACTTGACAATATTGCACACAACGCTGCTAAAGCCTCGTCACGCCATGTATGGTATTTGACCGAAGAACTCATACCATTTGCTCTGTGCTCTAAGCAACTTGCATGTGAAGAAAAAGAAGTTTTAGCCCGTAGGATGTTCCAACTCTATCAAAAAATCAGCACACTGTGCTCGCACCACAAAAACCAGTATTGCCCCACATCACAGAGACAACACGGATTTCAGATTTGGCGAGAAGACGTTCTGTGCTTTTGTTCCAGCGGTTTCGATTCACCATCGATGATGTCCAGTTTCTGCGTGGGGCTCAAAGCCAAAGGTGCAAGTCTGATTCATACCAAAGGCTTGAACGATTAGTATTTAACATAAAAGTGACAAATGACACAGCTGAAAGGGCATCAAAATACTTGAAGACTATAAAGACGTTCAAACTACCGACAACGAAACATGATCTTGCATTGCGTCGAAAGCATAAAGCAGAAGTATCCAGATTTTAGAAAGAAAACTCTAAGTTGCTGAAAATCTGCTTTGTTTTATTGTATTGCTGTTCATAATGCGACAAGACGTTGAATTAACTAACACATGCAGTATGAAACTACTGAGCAAAACTTATTTTTATCAATTATTGAAGAAATACAATGTTTTCAAAACCAAAAATCGAGTTTAGTTCAGTAAATCCAGATTTTTCGTAAAAAATGCTCTAATTGTGAAGAATTGCTTGGCGAATTCCCCCTAAACTTGATGACGTCATTGATGACGCAACACCAAACTATTAGGGTGATCTAACTCAACCGTTGGTAACAACCTTCCTTTAAAAAATTTCGAGAAAATTGTTTAAAACAGCATAAAAATTAGGAAATTTACTAATTTAAATTAGGGGAATCCCCGGATTTTTCCGGATTTTAAAGAAAAAACAAAAACTCGATTTCCGTGGCGGATATTGGAGGAATCGAACCGAATTTTTTTCTGTGGTGTTTTTTCAGCCAACCTCACGATTTTAGGGGGGGTGATAGCGTGTTTTCAAGAAAAAAAAATTTTTTTGAACCGTCCTAATGATTGAGTTTCCGGTCACTTATATGCGACCAGCAGCGTCCGCATTTGTGTAACTGTTACGCGGGTAAATCTAAATGTTTTGTTGAGTTTTAAAACGCTGTGAAGTTTAGTCCATTGCAACAAAAAGTATTATTCAGTTTAATACTGTGATGCGGGTTGTTGGAGAAGATACTTTTAACTAAGTGATGTGGCAAAATAATGTTTCATAGTCAAATAAATGGATGCGGTAAGTTTAGTCATCTTTATTGATGACACTGGTTAAAAATTGAAATTTTCTGCAATCTATGATATGTTTTAAAAGAGATATAGTTCCCTTGGCGCTACGATTATTACTCTCTTCTTTTTTTCAGATTTGTCGTCTTGCAAGAATGTGTTTGGTTCAGCCGCGTGATCTGCCACATACGTCAGCGACCCCATCTGCTCCGCTCCTCGTTTCTTACTACGTCAGATTACCAGTTATCACAAGTGCTCAGGGACACCGCTAACAAACTGTGCATTTTTTTATTCATGTATTTCAAGAAAACAAACTAGGCATTTTTTTATTCTTTTGGTTTTAATTAAAAAAACTGTCATGTGTCGCATTTATAAAAGCAGTTAATGCAATCAGACTTAATGTGATTTTTGCTTTTGCATCTCAGTTCAGATTATCTGTACATAAGGGCAGTAGGCTGTCTTCTTCACACAATATCATTGTAAGCTGTCATCTGTGAAACGTGAGCAAAATCTGTTAATAGTAGTTTATGTTTGAAAATGTTGCCCGCATGCGTATGTGGATCAAAACATCGACAGGTTTTCAAGTGTATGTTTTTTTATATTATCGTATAAGTTAAGAAGAGAGCACTTCATGTTTCGAAAATCAATTAGGTCGGTTTTGAGATGTTTTCAATTTTACTCCAATTACGGCCTTTTGACGTTAACTATTCAAGGTAAACCATAAATTAAAACAGCACAATCAGACGTTCAACCAGAATTTTGCAAAGGGGGAAGGGGTTGAATCAACAGTTAAAATATCTTTTACAGCAAGCTTGATCTTTAAAGAACGCCAGAGTAAGGTTTATTTTACTTATGCCCGGTGAACACCAAACCTTTAGGCCTAGGTCTATTACCTACGTTTGCATTTTTTAGAATATCTTTGTTTAAAAAAGTATTTCATTTGAGTGGAGAGCTGGGCAAATCGGTGCGAATCAAGCATATCATGAACGGGGTTTGGGGCAAAGTCCCCAGCCGCTGAGCAATTTTTGTGATTTTTCAGCAATAAACTAGTCTTTAGCGCCATTTTGATGACATTTTGCAAAATTGTTGAGCCATTTAAATGCACTGAATTGCAAACCTTGAAAATCATATGAAATAATAAATTGTCGAGCCCGTTCAGTCGTACCTTACTTAGAGTTCAAGTCCGAAACATGTTAAAACGCGTGTATTTGTGGGAAATTTTCTAAAGTGACTTGGCTAAGAGGAGGGGGCTAAAGCCCCCTTAGCCCCTCTGATTGCATCACTGAGCAGAATAAATAAATCACAAGCTCAATTAAGCGCTCTCTACAGCAGCAATTAAGTTTTAATAGTTTAAAAAATAAATTAGGCTTATCCTTCATTTTCTAACAGTCACAAAGAGCCGCAACATAAGGACCAAAGAGCCGCATGCAGCACAGAGCGGCAGGATGCCGACCCCTGCTCTATACAAAGAAATCTCCCCTAAAAAGTTTTTTTGAAACCCTGAAATTTGTTCTCCCAGTCTAAATTTGCAGAAAAAAGGGGAGGCTTTGCCAATGTTGGATTGTTCATGCGATGTTACTGGTGGGAAAATATTATTCCGTCTCTCTTTTTCCGCGGAAGTTCAGTCAGAGAAAACAGATTTAGACTTTCTAAAAACCTTTTAGGGAGATTTTTTTCTGTATTTGTTTAATGCCTTTGCAAAAGCAGCCCAAAATGAGTACGAAAATTTCAAAAATTTTGTGTTAATTTCAGCTAATTGTAAACTACGGGAATTCAAATTCAACTTTGTTTATTGACGCCACTAAATAAACAAAAAAACAAGAACAAATCAAACAGAGTACGTACGTACCGGTATAGTGCTTTTATTAATCAATAAGAAACTATTCGTGAGTGACAGCGAAGGGACCGTAAGGTTTTCGAGTTTGCAGCCACTCTGGAGAGCCACAATAAAAACTATGACATCTTTATTCGAGCTACAAAGAACTGGCGTAAAAAAAAACACAAGACAACAAAAACAAGAGTAATATGTTGGTTAAGCGAAACCAAAAGTTGATATTTTTAGCTAGCATTTAGATAATGTTTAGAACATTGCATACGAGTAATATAAAAACGTTATTCAAGTCAGGACTTTATAATTTAAAATATAAAGACAAGAAAATTATCTCAAGAAGTTCAGTAAAATTTGCTTTCTCTCTTTCAAAAACTTTTTAAATGAGAGGTCTCCAATATTATTGGTAAAAGAATTTTAAATTTTTGCACCGGAATATTTAATTCATTGTTGCGTTCTTCTGGTTTTGTGAAGAAGAAATATTAGATTAGAGCAGAGGTTCTCAACCGGGGGCCATTGGCCCCCTTAAAGGGCCACCGAACATTAACCAGGGAGCCATGAGCGCAAAATGTATTAAAAGTAATTAACCACTTACGGCCAGCTTTTGTTGTTGTTTTTCATTTTTATATTTCACGAACAAAGAAAGCAATAACTAGCCCTACTCGCTTATAGCAATTGCGTTCTTCCTAATTCCAACACTATTTGCTGTTTTACCTTCCTTTTTTTGCTGTTTTACCTTCCTTTTTATTTAAATCTCTATCAAGCTTACATTTAAAATCTGCAGTAAGCTGCAAAGCAATTGCTTTTTATGTAAAAATCATTGCTAGAAAGCTGCTTACCTGTAGCCACTACGAAAAAAATACAGACAGAAAATTTTATTGCTTAGCAGGGGGCCATTGGTGTTGAGAGTCTCTAGAAGGGGGCCACAAACCATAGAAGGTTAAGAACATAGGCGTAGCCAGGATTTTTGATTGGGGGGGCCCAAATCCTCAAAAATTCGGCTGTCTTCACCGAAATTGAGAGTGATTTTTCAGCCGAAATCGGAAATTCGAACGATTTTTCCGCCCAAAATCAGGTGATTTCCAAAAAAAAAAAAAAAAAAAAGGTCTTCACCGAAATTAAGGGTGATTTTTCAGCCGAAATCGGAAATTCGGACGATTTTTCCGCCCAAAATCAGGTGATCTCCAAAAAAAAAAGGTCTTCACCGATATTGAGAGAGGTTTTTCGGCCGAAACCGTTAGCTTTACTGTTTAATTACTGTTATGTGCGCAATTACTGAAAAAAAACTGCAACTAAACATCGTCAGGCTATGTTGTCATAACTTTTTATCGTTAGTGGAGTTTTGATTATGGGGGGGCCCGGGCCCCCTGGGCCCCCCCCTGGCTACTCCTATGGTTAAGAACCACTGGATTAAAGGATGCAGTAATACGAGTTTGCCGACTGTGCAAAAATTTGGTCAATGTGAAATAATTGTTAAAATTTGGAGATAGACACTGATTGATTTGATAAATGAATTTAGCATTCTCAAATTTATGTAGATTTAGTAGATTCAACAAGTTAAACTTTTGATAATGAGGCAAAACATTTTGATACCATCCACTTCCTGTAACTGAACTCAATCGGCTGGATGCTTTATCATCTTTTAAGAATCAACAGCAAATGTAGTACATCAATAACAAATACTATAGCCCATCACCACTCTACACCAAGAGAGTGCATACCCGTCAAAATGCTGAAAAAATTCTAACTTTTCGTCGATGAAGTCTGTGGTTGACATCAGGACAACCGATCAGTGGTCGAGTGGATAGAGCGTCTGCTGCTGAAACAGTAGACTCGAGTTCGATTCCCGGTCGGGTCAAATTAAAGACTATAAAAGTGGGTATTCACAGCTTCCCCCTTGACGTACGACAATTCAAGGGACAGTGTGTAGCCTCCACCGTGTGTAGTAGACAGGTGGACAAGTGGCAGCTTGAATCGAAGACCAAAAGGTCGCTTTGCTGTCTACGGGCCAAGGCAACTTGGTAAATAGAGTATAAGTACTATTGCAATTATTCGAAAAGTTCTCGACTAACAAAGGCTTAGAACATTACCACAGTTTAAAATTATCGCAGCAAATTACATAAATTCTAAATTACCACAGATCTAAATTATCGCAGCAAATTACCACAGTTCTAAAACATTAAAAACTAAAATATAATGAAATCTAACAATATTGTCGAGATGAACTCGTAATGATTTGAGTTACGGGTGAAACTGACTGTTGGGTTTTGTTGCAGAGCATTTTAGCTTTTAATGTTTTTGAACTGTGATAATCACCAAGCTGTAGTTTTAGTTGATGAACAATTTGGATATAGGTTACAATTACAGATAAGTTTTTTGAATTTTTTGTCTGCCGAAGAGATTATCCAACATACTGTACCTTTATTATTTAAAGGTACAAGTATAAAAACAATAAAATAAATTTATACAAAGCGCAGGTGATAAAACCAACGTTTTGCGGAAACTCTGGATCGAAGACTGCGAGGTCCTTTCGCAGCCTCATTACTAGTGCTCAGATAATTTTTTTGTTACGACTTTCCTACCCGACTTTGAATTTTGGTTTTTCTGTTACGAGACCTTCTGAGGACAGACCCTCTCGAGGCCAAGGACAGAAATGCTCAAGACCAAGGTTTAAGGACACAACGCCCAAGTGTTTTCAAAAGAAAAAAAACAATTTTCGCAAATTTTGCTCGAGGTCTCTTGCGTTCTCCGGGACGAAGAAAAAATAAGGTCATTATCCTGCCCCATTTTTAATTAATCAAAAAATAGTGCTGTCCTCGAACGAGGACAGAGGGCATTTTCAAGAACTTGGAGGCTTTGAGGCCAAGACCAGGGCATTTTCAAGAACTTGGAAGCTTTGAGGCCAAGGACTTAACCTTTAAGACCGATACCTAGGACTTCAAAATGTGTCCTCGAGGCCAAAAACATCCTTAAAAACTCCACCTCTGCTTTTTACAAGGTTTTGTAGTGCTTTTTTCAATTCCGAGTTACAAATTGGAAAATAAATTGTATTTTTATCTTTAAGTTTACAAACTGGTGTCAATCTTGTTTAAAATTGTCACCGCTCTACTAATAATTGCCGTAATTTACAAATTCGCATGCGGCAACACTGATCGACAAACGACAGTCAACCTTTTTACATAAGATTTTGCAATGGTGTTGATAAAATTTTTCGAAACCATTTCCTCATAAATACTGGCTGATGCATTACAGAAGATTGTATCACTAATAGTATTACCTTATAAAAGAATTAATAACAGTTGTGATGTTTTTTATGACGAAATGGTGTTGATTTTTTCATGAACACCATTGCAAAACCTGAGGTAACAAGGTTGACTGGTCAGCAAAATGCAAATCGTGTACTACTCACTTACCACCAGGCGCGTAGCGAGAAATGCGCAGTTAGGGGAGGGGGCTGTTTCGAGAAGCCGCTGGAGGCCATTGATAGTCGGAGAGCAAAGCCCCAGGTTTCAAATATTTTTTAATTTTTGCAAAAGTAACTTAATTTTGTTCTTATTTTAATAAAAATTAATGCTTTAAAACGTGACATAGAAATTAGCACTGCAAAAACAAGATTAAACTGGTTGCACAGATGGGTTTTGTTGGAGGTGGCTACTGCAAAATTTCAGTTCTCTTGTTTTCAAGTTGGTAAATCATAAAATCCTATAGTTTAATAAAATTCACAAGAAGTAATCTATTTCGTCTATATTTTTTTTAGAGAAAGATAATTAGAGTGCTAAGGGAATGAGATTTGACGGAAGTAAATGGTAAATACGGCAGCTAATGCTTAATAGCCCTCCCACCTATTCCTGAGGTTACACATTTTTGATGAAACCTTAGTTCAGTCTTTATGAACAAGCGATCAAATTTGATTGCTTATTTTCGACATTTTCAACTTTTTACTAATTTGTGAGATTCATTTGTAAAAACTTAATTTTTCCTTTCAATAAATGTTTCAAAAGATGCTTTAAATCACTTTTGAGTACATTCCAGGGCAAAAAACGGCCTCAAAAGTGCCAAAAAGTTTGATCAACAGGCCAATGGAAGGGAGGGGGAAGGAGGCTATAGCTCCCACTTTTCCGCCCTCTCCTGGCTACGTCATTGCTTACCACTCGATTGTTTTAAAGCAATTCTAAAAACTTGATATTTTTTTAAAGTGCTGGACAAAAACTAAACCAAAAAATGAAAGATAGTTTTGGAAAAAGGTGTGTAATTTGTAAAATCGAGATAAGACCATCCGAGACGCTATTAATCGAATATGGATCAACAGCGCCACCACTTGGATTGTTTGCTTAATTTAAGTCACCACCGTAATTTGGGTGTGCAAGAGAGTCAAAATCTGGTCGTTTTAACGTGGGTAAGATTAGAATGAATATTGTCAAACATTCCAGTCACATCACGTGATTAAGTTATTTTGCTGAAACCTTTTTGTTCATTTATTTTGGGTTTGGGGAGGATAAAATAGAGTTGGTATAATTAAATGGACTCTATTTGATTCCTCCAACCCCAATTCGGACAAATAAGGGGGTTCATCAAAATTGGATTAATCACATGACGCGAATGGAATAGCTATTTTTGTCTAAATGCCTAAGTCAAATGCTTAAACCATTCGAAAAATCCGGCTAGTTTTTTTTTTATCTCAGAAAAGCATAGTTTTTGCTTAGTAACTTGCAGTATTTTTATTTGTTTTTTCTCCATTTGCTGCTGCGTTATTGCACTGCTTAACTTGCTCATTTTGATGGCAGTTGAAACGGCGACGACAAGAAGCAACTGGACTAGTTTACCTCACGGTTGCTCGAACGCTTTTTGGACTTTGCCAAGTTATCATGAATTACCTAGAAGCTGTAAAATTAATGCACTTCTAAGTGTTTGTGCGCTTTGTTTATGCTTTTTAAAAGTGAGAATGTGACTGAGGTCAAAAAATAAGTTTTCTTACTCACTCACTGTGAGCTACTTGTATTTTTATCAGTTTTTTTTTCCTATCTTTGGGCCGTCTGGCTGTGAGCATTATTCAAAAAATATATAAACTTACTCTCCCACATAAATATGTCAAAGAAACCAAAAATGTAAAACATTTGAGGCGGAAAACCTTTGAAAATTGTAGAACAGTAATAATAACTGGCACGACTACATTTTACTAAGGATTCGTGACGCAAGAATACGCCCAAGCAATAGCGTTAGTCTAACGCTAAATAGCTTCGATGTTTGCAGAACGACGTCAGCCTGGTTTGAGCTGAACTTTCATATCAAGTAATGGCACCACCCAAATTTGGTTACCGGAAATAGTTGCAGCTGTAACAAACAGAGCATTCATTCTTGCTGTGTGTGAGAAATTTAAGTACGCGTACAATTCAGGTTCGTAACTTATTACTAGCGACTCAGGCTGTTGAGCACTGACCAGTGAGGCGAGAACCAACAAATTTTTTTACTTAAAATCTTGCAAATTTAAAAAGCAAAAGATTCAAGATTTTATTTTCGAGACCAATTTAGACAAAAAGATTCGCTTTTGAATTAGAACTTGAGTAAAAAGCGAAAAGCTTGGGAGTAGGTGAAATTTTAAGACAACTTCAATACAATATTGGTATTTTTGCATTGTTATTGTGTTTTGGTCTTCCAAATGACTGTACAAACTTTTTTTCTGTGTTTATGTAATCATTAGCAGTTGCACAGGAGTGCCATTTCGTGTAACTTATTTGTTATATTGGTTATATAAGCTTAAAATCGGGGAAAAGTGCATAGTAAAGCAATCACACGGACATATCCTTGGCTTAAGGAGCGCTTTGACTAGTGCACCTCAAGGACGTAGCCACGGGGGAGCAGGGGGGCAATCGCACTCCCCCGCAGAATTTTGCTTTGCCTCCCCAAGTAATTTCAGTTAAACGCCATTTTTCACAAAATTTCATGCATTTTGTGTCTAAATTCGTCCTTTTGCCTCCCCAAAAGATTTTGTGCAAATGTCAAAGGTTAGACAATTGCGAGAAAAAAACCCGCAAAAATCTTGTTTAGTTTAAACAGCATTGAAAAGTGGGTAGAAAATCAAGTTTCATTGACGTGAAGACCTATTTTTTTTGATCTTCACATAATTTCGAAAACAAAATCGCCCCCATAGTCCGCGAAGTAATTTTTTTCTTTTTTTGGTCTTCACCTACTTTTGGGGACAAAATCAGCCACTGAGTCAGCGAAGACCATTGCCCCCCAAAAAAAAATTTCACTTGGATCCCCAAAATTCCGTTTTGGCTACGTTGCTGGTGTGCCTCACGGTTGTTCGGCGCTCCTTGGACTTATAGATAGTATACGATTTAGTTAAGTATTTTTTGATTGCATTATTTATACGCTTTATTTATTTATTTATTTTTTGATGTATGTGGCTGAGTCCAAAAACAAAATTTACATGGGAGGGGCTTGACCCCAAAAGCTGAAAATTGCTTTTGTCTTACCTATGGGAATTTGGGGGCAAAGCTTTCAGCCTCTAGATGATTTTTGTGATTTTTCGGGAAAAAATAGCCATTTTAACGGCATTTGGTTGACGTTTGTAGAAGTACAAACTGCTAACATTTGAAATCTTTTTGACAAAATTAAATTGCGTATCCCCTTCAGTCCTTTACTTTCTAGTCAAGTTCAAAGGACGTTTAAAGGCAAGCATGTTGATATTTGGGTTCAATTTTCTAAGTGACCTTGGCTAAGGAGGAGTGGTCCATCAGCACCTCTCCTCTGTTTACGCTGCTGGTTAGTATAATATACAGTATGTTAAAAATTACCGTCAAACCAACAAATTCGAAATTTTTATACATGGCAATTGCAAGACCAGTTTGACCAGTGATGCCAGTTCTGATGTTTTTGACTAGCGATCTCTTGTCTGATGTTCTTGGTGGAAACCTGATGTTTTTGATTAAAATTTGAATTGGACTACGCAAATATTGGCAAACAGTTTTGGAAATGAGGTGATCTCCAAAACAAAAGATCATCACTAAATTTTTCTGAGAAAAAGGTTGAAGAAAAAAAGCACATCTTCAAAAAAAAAAGAGAAAAGATCTTCAGTCAAATATCTAGTGATGGGCTCAGCGGCTCTGTTTACCGGCGGCGCTACTAGCGCCGCTTTTTTCGTCACCACCGAAAAGCGGCAGCGACGCTGTTCAAAAAAGCGGCAGCGCTTCAGCGCTGTTTTTCAAACAAATATTCTGCCGCTGCCGCTACTGCTAATAAACTTCTTCCAAGACTTTTTTCGATTTAAATTTTTTCGCGTTACCGTTCGTAGTCTTAACAATTTGTTTTTCGCTCTGCTTTTGCTACTACATTATTTTAGTTTAGTAGAACAAACAATGCTACCTCTGTGACGTGTTGTCGTCGTTAAATAAAGGCGAGTTTTATCGTATGTGGTCCTATTTTTTCTGAACCAAAATTCAACAAATAATGTGGTCTGGTAGCGCGCCAAATTAAACTCTGTGTGTAAATTAGCATATAAATCAATGCGTTGGTAAAGTTTATCAGTTGTCATCGTTTTGAGAAAATTGCAAGCAATTGAAACTTCACATAGAACAAGACCAATCATTTCTTTATGAAAGCAAGTAGTAAGTATCAGAGCTAGGCACCCGCTACTTGAAAAGTAGCGGTGCTCCCGCTATTTGGCAAAAAAAGTAGCGGCGCTGCCGCTTATCGCTACTCAAATAAAAATGTAGCGCCGCTGCCGCTACTTGCATGCGAAACAGCGGCCACTGCCGCTTGTCGCTGCTGCTACTTCAAAAAATAAAGAGTAAAAAGAACGATGGCATTTAAATACGGTATCTAATGGTGAAATTTCAACTTTGTTTACGAAAGTTAATTATTCAAGCTTTTAAAACATCAGTTCAGGTTACAATCGGCATTAGCAGGCTTAAATGGTAGACAAGTAAGCAAATCACCATTTAATTAGTTGTTGACATGCCCCTTTCAAAAAAACAAGCATTTCAAAATGCTGATTGGTCAAACCAGCGCTTTGGAAATTACTTAGGAAGTTACCCTTGGAAGTTGCTCTTGGAAGTAAAATTCCTTATCGTATTTTCTACACAAACAAAAGGCAATAAGAAATATCTACTTAAATAAGCAAAGGTTTTGCCGTTAAAGCACGATGACATGCTGTAGCCTATTCAGCTTCTGTACAATTCTATCACGGATATTATAGCTGTGAAGTAGTCGATCTGTTTATCACACGTTCTGCCTTCAACTACTAAAATAATTCCTCGTGTAGTGATCCGACAGGAAAATTTATCAATCAACCGAGTTACAAAACATTTCTTGGAGTTTCGCAGAAACTCACGTCCCTGCGATGATTTCGTCCAACTTTGAAATAAAAGTTGATCGAGCGTTTAAGAACTAGTGTTTACGAAGTCGAGGGAGATACGTGGTAATGACGTACATGTTAATGCAGCAAACGATGCTCAATCGTATGCGATTCACGTTACACTAATTTTTTTTCTACGAGCGTAACTCTGTAACTAAGTTGTCTTTGAAGCTTATTTATTACCTGGTTCTATTTGTTCGTTCAATTTTCAGCGCGCAATAAATTCAATTCTCAGTTTTACTGTTGAGTTGCAGCAAAATTTATTTTACTACGCATTGATGTAACTACCCCGGACCTCCCCTAAACTGAAATGCAAACAATGATAAAAATGTGACAAAAAAAATCTATTGTTTCGTCAGTTTCAGTTTCTTTCAGCATTTTTCGCGTACAACAGTAATTAACAATAATATTGACGACAAGGGGGCCCCCTTAATTAATTTTTGCCTACCAATTAAAATGTATCACCCGGGTGAAATTAAGAACTTTTATTTTAAAAGTTGTTACCTCAGGCTCTCATCTAACCATTTTAAAAACGTAATGCAATAACCAGGGCGGGATTTACCATATGGCACAGTGCCAGGGGCCCAGCGCTCAAATGGTAAGACTTTATTTTTAGTCTACACTTTATGTTTGGCAGGAAGATGTTGCGAAAATCTTCAAAGTGCCGGGGGCCCCGCGCAATGTAAATCAAGCCCTGGCAATAACATGGTTAGTTAACGTAACCATCTATTGTACGGTTTTCAACAACAATTCACCTCTATCCCGCCAGTTTTTAAGCGAAAAAAATACTTCAGAAAAAAAAAGTAGCTAGGAGAAATGCTAATTGAACAAATTACTGAATTTGAATTGAGGGGCCTGAGACTTTTTGACCGTACATGAACTCTTACAACTGATTATTTTCATGTCAAAACAAAAATCTCCAAGGAAAATCTTTGAGCGGAATATTATTCACTACTAAAATACTTACCAAATTTAACCCAAATATGCAAAATTATAAACGTATTTTGGACCAAATTATAAGTAAAAGTAGGATTGAAACAATTTAATATTTTTCAATTGGCTTTCAAAGGTTAAAAATGTTAGTTCTTTCAAATGGTTCTGAGCACATGCGAAATGTGATCAAATGGCATTAAAACAGCTTTTTTTCCAAAAAATTACAAAAGATCACCTAACGGTTGGGGGCCTCGTCCCCAAACCCCGGTCTGTGATACGTTTGAGTTAAACTAGTTTACTTACACACGTCTCCCAATTTAGATATTTTCATTTTTAACTTTTGGTTTGAGCACTCTCCCTTAAGAAAACTCTTGGCTAAGTGCCAAACCAGGCCGCGGCTTCTTATCTTCCATTCTGCGATATTTTTGTCCTACAAAAAGTTCCTCTTTCAAAAATTTATGATGACGTCATTGCATGTGAGTTTTGGTTTGGGGCAGCCCCAATCAAAAATCCTGGCTGAGCCTATGCAAGGGGGAGGGGGCATTTCGGGCCGAGCACCCCAAATCACTGCTTGAGCCCCCCCGAGCGAGAGCAAACTTTTGTACTAGCACAAGAGGACCAGCAAACTTTTGCCCAAAAACAGGTATGCACAAACGCTTTTTTTTCCATGAAACAGCAACACAGATCGAGTGAACGTGATCAAGTAGCCTGAGATTTTGCGACGAAGATCTTTTTCACTTTTTTGGTCTTCACCTCCAAATTTGAGGACAAAAATTCATACCAAAGGAGGATTACATAGGATTTGGAGCAAATACTCACTAGATTGCTGCCGCATTCCGAATGCGTCTGGTCTCGGCTGCGTAAACGTCCCCTCAAAAGTTTTTGTGCCCCCGAAACACACTACTCTGGCGCCGGGCCTATTACTATACTGTACTACAAGCAGCGCACAAACTATGCTGTGGTCTGTGACCAGATAGCCAACAACTCTTTTCCATTTGTTTTACTAATTGCTAGCATTTTGAGGAAATATCGCGGTCTGCAAGTTTTTAGCAATTTATCGATCTGCAATTATCGCATTTTCGTTGTAGAGATACTGCTCGAAATCGGCTTTATTGAAATCGGTTTTATTAGTTCAAATTGGCCCGCTACTTGATCACGTTATTCGTTCAATTGTGGTTCAGAAAAAATGGGACCACGTGCGATAAGACTTGACTATACATGTACGAACAACGAAAAAACGTCACAAAGGTAACCCTGTATGTTTTACTAAACAAAAAAGCGTGGTAACAAGACCAGAGTGAAAACAACCGGAGAGTCAAAACTCCAAACGGCAACGTGTGAAAATGTAAATCGAAAAAGTCTTTAAAGGAGTTTATTAGCAGTAGCGGCAGCGGCAGAATATTTGCTTAAATGATTAATTAAACGCTTTTTTTAATTGCTTAATTAAACGCTTTTTCGGCTAAAAAAACAGCTGCGCTGCCGCTTTTCGCTGGTGACGAAAAAAAAGCAGTGGCGCTGCCGCTATCGAAAAAGTAGCGGCGCTAGTAGCACCGCTGTGCCCATCACTGGTAAGAACTGATGCTACTTGACGGTCAGTTTCTGACACTCCCTTCTTACTCGTGCAGAATGCACATACGCCCTAGACAGTTGATTTTGATGCAGGTGTTCTTCGTTATTGTTAAGAGATACTGTTTGAAATTGGTTTTATTGAAGAAATGAGAACTACTTGTGGGAATAAAGAGGTGCCCCAAACCTTTTTGCACAATTTATTCCGAATTTCTCTTATTCCGAATTCCGACTTGTAAACGGGCTTCAAATTAGTTTTTGGGTTTGGGCCGGGTTCGGGCCTGAACTATAGTCGGCCTGTTTACAACTCTACGTAGTGAAGCTTCCGCCGTGTGTGGTAGACAGGTGGACAGGTGGCAGCTTGAATCGAAGACCAAAAGGTGGATTCGCTGTCTCCTGGCCAAGGCAACTTGCTGAATAAAATGTAAGTACAATTGCAATTATTCAAAAAGTGCTCGACCACGGCTTAGAGCAAATAGCACAGCAAATTACTACAGTTCTAAAACATTAAAAACTAAAATATAATGAAATCTAACAGCATTGCCGAGATGAACTCGTAATGATTTGATTTACGGGTGAAACTGACTGTTGGGTTTCATTACAGAGCATTTTAGCTTTGAATG
This sequence comes from Trididemnum nubilum, assembly GCA_963965965.1. NCBI lineage: Eukaryota > Metazoa > Chordata > Ascidiacea > Aplousobranchia > Didemnidae > Trididemnum > Trididemnum nubilum. The sequence continues at coordinate 4,990,646 of OZ014469.1, forward strand.
TTTTTGAACCGTGATAATCACCTAGCTGTAGTTTTAGTTGATGAACAATTTGGACGCGGGTCACAATTGCAGATTAGTTTCTTGAATTTTTTGTCTGCCGAAGAGATTATCCAACATACCTTTATTGTTTAAAGGGACAAGTATATAAACAATAAAGTAAATTTTTATTTTAAGCGCAGTTAATAAAACTAACGTTTTCCGGTAACTCTGGATCGAAGACTGCGAGGTCCTTTCGCAGCCTTATTACTAGTGCTCAGATACTTTGTTTTATGTTACGACTTTTTACCAGAGGTGGAGTCGAGGACATAAGGCTTGAGGCCAAGGACACAAAAAAAAGTCCGTGGCCAAGGCCAAGGACCGACCTTACGAGAACAGACCCTTTCGAGGCCAAGGACAGAAATGCTCAAGACCAAGGATTAAGGACACAACGTCCAAGTGTTTTCAAAACAAAAAAAAGGTTTTCACAAATTTTGCTCGAGGTTTCTTGTGTTCTCCGGGAGGAAGAAAAAAAAAGGTTATTACCCTGGCCCATTTTTAATTAATCAAAAAATAGTGCTGTCCTCGAACGAGGACAGGGCATTTTCAAGAACTTGGAGGCTTTGAGGCCAAGGTCAGGGAATTTTCAAGAACTTGAAGGCTTCGAGGCCAAGGCCAAGGACTTGACCTTCAAGGCCGAGACCAAGGACTTCAAAATGTGTCCTTAAGGACGTCCTCGAGGCCAAGGACATCATTAAAAACTCCACCTTTGCTTTCTACACGGTTTTGTAGTGCTTTTTTCTATTCCGAGTATTTCCTTTTCTATTGATGAATAAATTGCATTTTTATTTCTAAGTTTACAAACTGGTGTCAATCTTGTTTAAAATATTCACCGCTCTTCTAATAATTGCCGTAATTTACAAATTCGCATGCGGCAACACTGATCGACAAACGACAGTCAACCTTTTTACATAAAATTTTGCAATGGTGTTGATAAAATTTTCAACACCATTACCTCATAAATATTGGCTATTACATCACAGAAGATTGTATCACGAATAGTACTATCTTATAAAAGTATCAATAACAGTTGTGATATTTTTAATGATGAAATGGTGTTGATTTTTTTTCACAAACACCATTGCAAAACCTCATGCAAAAAGGCTGACTGATCAGCAAAATGCAAATCCTATACTGTACACTTACCACCAGGCGCGTAGCAAGAAATATTGAGAAGCCGTCGGAGGCCATTGGGAGTCGGAGAGCAAAGCCCCAGGTCTCAAAAGTTTTGTAATTTTTGCAAAAATAACTTAATTTTATTCCTATTTTGATAAAAATTAATGCTTTAAAACGTGACATAGAAATTAGAAATGCAAAAACAAGATTAACCTGTTTGCACAGATGGGTTTTGTTGGAGGTGGCTAATGGCAAAATTTCAGTTCTTTTATTTTCAAGCTGGTAAATCATGAAATCCTATAGTTCAATAAAATTCACAAGGAGCAATCTATTTTGTGTATATTTTTTTAGAGAAAGATATTTTTTAGATTTGATGAAACTAACGATCAGCATTTTTGAACAAACGATCAAATTTGATTGCTTATTTTCCGCATTTTCAATTTTTTACTAATTTGTTTTGAAAAATTAGTTTTCCCTTTAGATAAATATGTCAAAAGATGCTTTACATCACTTTTTAGTACATTCCAGGGCAAAAAAAAGACGGTCTCAAAAGTGCCAAAAACGAGATGTTTTTTTGGTACGCAGTTTGATCAACAGGCTAATGGGAGGGAGGGGGAAGGAGGCTATAGCTCCCTCTTTTCCCGCCCTCTCTTGGCTACGCCATTGCTTACCACTCACTTGTTTTAAAACAATTCTAAAAACTTGGTATTTTTTCAAAGGGCTAGACTAAAACTAAATCAAAAAAAATGAAAGATAGTTTTGGAAAAAGGTGTGTAATTTGTAAAATCGAGATAAGACAATCCGAAACGCTATTGATCGAATATGGATCAACAGCTCTACCACTTGGATTGTTTGCTTCATTTAAGTCACCGCCGTAATTTAGGTGTGCAAGAGAGTCGAAATCTAGTCGTTTTAAAGTGGGTAAGATTAGAATGAATATTGTCAAACATTCCAGTCACATCACGTGATTAAGCTAATTTTGCTGAAACCTGTTTGTTCATTGATTTTGGGTTTGGGGAGGATAAAATAGAGTTGAGGTAATTAAATGGACTCTATTTAATTCCTCCAACCCCAATTCGGACAAATAAGGGGGGTTCATCAAAATTGGATTAATCACATGACGCGACTGGAATAGTTATTTTTGTCTAAATGTCAAGTCAAATGCTTCAGCCATTTGAAAAATCCTGCTCGTTTTTTCTTTATCTCAGAAAAGCATAGTTTTTGCTTAGTAACTTGTGAGTGGTGCAGTATTTTTATTTGTTTTTTCTCCATTTGTTGCTGCGTTATTGCTCTGCTTATAATATTTAATTTAATTGCTCACTTGCTTATTTGATGGCAGTTGAAACGGCGACGACAAGAAGCGACTGGACTAGTTTACCTCACGGCTGCTCGATGCTTTTCGGACTTTGCCAAGTTATCATGGATTACCTAGAAGCTGTAAAATTAATGCACTTCTAAGTGTTTGTACGCTTTGTTTATGCTTTTTAAAAGTGAGAATGTGACTGAGGTCAAAAAATAAGTTTTCTTACTCACTCACTGTGAGCTATTCGTTTTTTTGTCAGGTTTTTCTCTATCTTCGGGCCGTCTGGCTGTGAGCATCATTCAAAAAATATAGAAATTTACTCTCCCACATAAATATGTCAAAGAGACCAACAATGTAAAACATTTGAGGCGGAAAACCTTTGAAAATTGTAGAACAGTGATAATAACTGGCACGACTACATTTTACTAAGGATTGGTGAAGCAAGAACACGCCCAAGCAATAGCATATATTAAGGCTAAATAACTTCGATGTTTGCAGAACGACGTCAGCCAGGTTTGAGCTGAACGTTCATATCAAATAATGGCACCACCCAAATTTGGTAAGCGGAACTAGTTGCAGCTGTAACAAACAGAGCATTCATTTTTGCTGTGTGCGAAAAATTCAAGTACATTACAAGTGCAGAGTCAGGCACGTAACTTATTAACTAACAACTCAGGCTGTTGAGCAGTGAGCAGTGAGTCGAGAGCCAGCAATTTTTTTACTTAAAGTCTTGCAAATTTAAAAAGCAACGATTCAAGATTTTGTTTTCGAGACCTATTAGATAAAAAGATTCGCTTTTGAATTAAAACTTGAGTAAAAAGCGAAAAGCTTGGGAGTAGGTGAAATTTTGAGGACAACTTCAATACGATATAACTTAGGTATTTTTGCATTGTTATTGTGTTTTGGTCTTCCAAATTACTGTACAAATTTTTTTCTGTGTTTCATGTAATGTTTAGCAGCTACACAGGAGTACTATTTGGTGCAACTTATCTGTGTTACATTGGTTATAACTATAAGCTTAAAATCGGGGAAAAGTGCATAATAAAGCAATCACACGGACATATTCTTGGCTTAAGGAGCGCCTTGATTAGTGCATCTCAGGGACGTAGCCAAGGCGGAGCAGAGGGGAAAATCGCACCCCCCAGAGTTTTGCGCTGCTTCCCCAAATACTTTTAGTCAAACGCCATTTTTCACAAGATTTCATGCATTTAGTGTCTAAATTGGTTGTTTTGCTTCCCCAAAATATTTAGTGCAAATGTGAAAAGTCAGACAATTGCGAGAAAAACCCCGCGAAGCAGGGGTGTATTTAGAAGGGGCATTGTGCCTTGGCCCCCGCACTTGAGGTGCCAGTATTGCATAAATACCTACAAATAGTGCGCAAAATTGAGTCACGCCACCCTCTTTTTAAATTTGGGCAGAAAATCAGGTAAGAAAAATCTTGGTGAAGACCTTTTCTTTGGTCTTCACATAAATCCGGGCAAAAAAACGGGCTAGATTTTGGTAAAAACCTTATTCTTTTTACTCTATTAGTCTTCATTATTTTCAAATTTTTTGCCCTCCTTTTGAAAATCCTGCATACGCTAGTGCCGCGAGGATTTTATTTAGTTTAAACAGCATTGAAAACTGGGTAGAAAATCAACTTTCACAGACGTGAATATCTTTTTTTTGGTCTTCACCTAATTTCGAGAACAAAATCGGCCCTTCAGTCCGCGAAGACTTTTTTATCTTTTTTTTTTCTTGGTCTTCACCTATTTTTGGGGACAAAATCAGCCACTCAGTCCGCGAAGACCATTGCCTCCCCCAAAAATTTCACTTGCCCCCTTCCAAGAATTCCGTTCTGGCTACGGTACGATACTGGTACGCCTCACGGTTCTTGGGCGCTATTTGGACTCAGAGATAGTATACGATTTAGATATGTATTTTTTGATTGTATTATTTGTACGCTTTATTTTATTTGGTTTTTAATTTTTTTGATCTTATGTGGCTGACAATAAATAAATAAAATTTAATAATAATAATAATAAATAAATAAAATTTAATAAAATAAATAAAAGTCCAAAAATAAAATTTACTTATTTATACTTACTTGCTTTAGCGGGATTCTCAGTTCTCATTGATACCTGCGTATTAGGGTGGAGTGAAAATATTTTTTGTTTTTCTTTTGGAACACAATAGTGATAAAAAGTTGCTCCGCTCCAATACTTTTAAAATGGTGCAAAAATTAATCCAAAATTTCAAAGTCTTCAGGTGCCCCCAGAGCTGTAAAAAATTGATTTTTTGCTGATTTTTTTCAAACTTTTGCATTAACGGAAATCGTAATAAACGCATTTGCCTCGCGCAGATTTCGCAAGCAATCACCTTAAAAAGCCTTTTTTGCGATCTTTATTTGCATTAAAAGATTTTCATTCGTAAATCGAAAACTTTCAGGTGTCCAAAAATCACCGCAAATTGGTCATTTTTTCTATATTTTGCATCAATTTTAGTTAAAATTTAACAGTACAATAAAATAAGGATTTTTTTGCAATAAGAGTGTTTACATACTAAGCTTTAAAATGGTGCGTTGAAAAACCTTACTGCTTTTAGTCTACCTAAACACTGATGTCCGGTCTACTACACCGGACATAAAAATGTGATTGTATAAAAGGATATTTTTAGTCCATTTTAAATCAGAGTTCACCAAACTACGGACGGCGCGCAAGCTGATTTCATCCGACCCGCCACATCTTGCCCAAATAAAAGCTGAATTAAAAAAAATAGGAAAAGTTTACTAACTTTTTAAAAAGACTGACGTTCTTAAGCCACCCGCAATCTTTTAATAATTTTTTGATTCTACCTCTTTTTGTGACACTACAAATTTTGTTGTTAAAAACACCATTGTTTCATTAGTACAATATCTCTGGTTTTAAGCAGACTTCAAAGCATAAGCAGGATGATTGAGACTGTACTATAGCTCTAATAAATGATTTACTTTTAGGCTGTGTTGTAATATTGTACTTTATAAATGACTGCTAAAAAAGAAAAGTATGGAAACTGATTGCCGGGTATCTATTAAAAATGGAAGATCAGTATTTTTGTGGAAGCCAATAAGAATACAGCTAGTTATGCCACTAAAGTGTTGCTGTTTTGAAATAGTATAATCTTTCTCGGCGCAATACAGTGACGTAATCAGGAGGCGCTGGCCAAATCACGTATAACATTTAACCCTAAAATACTAGTATTTAAACTATTTTATAATTGGCTTACATTTGGACTTGACTTGTAAGTAAGTGGGGGAGGAAGCTGAGAAAATTTAATTTTTCGAATAACGTTTGAATTTTAGTAATTTAGTTCTTTCAAATGGCTCCAAAAACGTGTGAAATGTGTTCCAAATGGCGCTAAATTGACTACTTTTTCCCAATAAATCATAAAAATTGCCAAGCGGAAAGGGATCCGCCCCCAGTACCTTTAAAGTAATATGGTTTAGTTGCACCAGTTTGTTGAGCGTGGTGCCTGATACAATTTTGAACAAACTATATTGTTTTTTAGTTCAAGCCTCACTTCCCTTAGGTACGCTTGGCAAACATCTGCTGAAATATTCAAATCGCTAGACGTGGTGTGTCTTTGGCTTTGTTTTTTGTATAATAGAAACTCCTTTCTTAAAATCGTTCGGTTTTAGTTTGTTGTTGATTTGTTGCTTGTTGAATTGGTATATTTTTTTTTTCAAAAGGGAGCCTACAAGTTTTTTGTTTGCCATACATCAGAGGTAGATTGTCAAATGCTGTTTTCGTAGCATTAAACCACCACAAATTGGGTCAGTATGAACCAAATTTGAAAAAGGTGTAAAATGTGTTTTCGAAGAGCACTATCCCTTGTAGTGCAATACAGCTGGAAGAAAGCTATTCCATCAACTTAGAAGCGATTTCCATCACAAAGTTGCTATACTACCGCTGATTTTGTTATTTACATTTTACTGCGCTCAATTCAATTCAATGGAAAATCTGAATACTTGTTCATCTGATTGCAATTCGCACCCAGCGCAAAAGCTGTTAATCTCGCAGTTATCCGCCCCTCAGAAAAAATGGTTTGGCGATCTTTGTGTTAAACAAAAAGTCGGTTAGTCAAGTGCACCGCCTTCCCATCGTGCAAGCTGCCGATCGGTTAAACTAAATTTTTAAAAGAACGTCACAAAAAACTTAAAAAATTTTCAAGTACAGTATTTTGCGACGTTCTCTTAAAAATATTGAAGAAATTACTTGTTACAGACGCAGCTTCCTGCATTTTCTGCAGGAAAATATTATTTTGATGGCAGGAAGTATTTCACCATAGTGTGAAAAAAGATTAAACCGCTGGCAAGTTAGACCAGCAATTACTATAAAAGAACACATTTCACTTCGTTTTTGAGCCACGCTCTACATATTTTACCCACGTTGCTACCAAAAATAGTTCTAGTAAAAAAGCAAGAAAAGAATTACTCAAAGAACTGAAATCTAAATTGATTGAACTGCATTATAATCAAGTATTAGGATGCAATAAAACAACCGTAAATACTGAAGTAAAAAAGGAGTAATCCAAATACAAGAAACTAGCTGTTTGTCGTTGACTAGCGCATCATTTGCTAACAAATAAACTGCTTTTGCTTTATCTTTTTCTTTAGGTTGACAAGCAACAGAAAGACCTTAATATATACAAGATTTATTTTAACAGAGCTTATCTTTTGCTTATTTTAACCAAGTGACAGCTTGGACGGTGAAAGGCAGAGCGCCTGGCGTACCAACGTATTGTTTAAAATGGACTAAAACTATCCTTTTATACAATCACATTTTTATGTTCGGTGTAGTAGACCGGACATCAGTGTTTAGGTAGACTAAAAGCAGTAAGGTTTTTCAACGCACCATTTTAAAGCTTAGTATGTAAACACTCTTATTGCAAAAAAATCCTTATTTTATTGTACTGTTAAATTTTAACTAAAATTGATGCAAAATATAGAAAAAATGACCAATTTCCGGTGATTTTTGGACATCTGAAAGTTTTCGATTTACCAATGAAAATCTTTTAATGCAAATAAAGATCGCAAAAAAGGCTTTTTAAGGTGATTGCTTGCGAAATCTGCGCGAGGCAAATGCGTTTATTACGATTTCCGTTAATGCAAAAGTTTGAAAAAAATCAACAAAAAATCAATTTTTTACAGCTCTGGGGGCACCTGAAGACTTTGAAATTTTGGATTAATTTTTGCACCATTTTAAAAGTATTGGAGCGGAGCAACTTTTTATTACTATAGTGTTCTAAACGAAAAACAAAAAATATTTTCACTCCACCCTACTGTGTGTATGCGCAACCAGGATTTTGATAAGGGAGGGGCTTGACCCCAAAAGCTGAAAATTGCTTTTGTTTTACCTACGGGGATTTGGGGGAAAAGCTTTCAGCATCTAGATGATTTTTGTGATTTTTCGGGAAAAAATAGCCATTTTAACGGCGTTTGGTTGACTTATGTAGAAGTATGATCTGCTACGATTTGGAATCTTTTTGACAAAATTAAATTGCGTTTCCCCTTCAGCCCTTTACTTTTTAGTCAAGTTCAAAGGACGCTTAAGGGCATACATGTTGATATTTGGGTTCAATTTTTTAAGTGACCTTGACAAAGGGGGAGGGGTCAACCAGCACCTATAGCTCCACTGTATACGCCACTGGTTACAATTATATACAGTATGTTAAAAATTACCGTCAAACAAACAAATTCGAAATTTGTATACATGGCAATTGCAAGACCAGTCTGACCAGTGATGCCAGTTCTGATGTTTTTGACTTGCAATCTGATATCTGATGTTCTTGGTAGAAACCTGATGTTTTTGATTGAAATTTGAAGTGGACTACGCAAATATTGGCAAATAGTTTTGGAAATGAGGTGATCTCCAAACCAAACGAACATCTCTAAATTTTTTTGAGAAAAAGGTTGAAGAAAAAAAGCTCATCTTTAAAAAAAAGAAGAAGAAAAGATCTTCAACCAAATTTCATCTCTGGTCATGGATGTGTGTGATAGAAATCTACTGAAAAAGCCCCGGTTTTATGGATTTGATATTCTCTGAAAATCTGATGTTTTTTGAAGATCTCTTGCTGGCATCACTTCGTCTGACACTAACTTGTCCAGAAAAATCATCGAAACGAAAAGCGCAGAGCAGAAAAAAGCCGAGACGTGATTGGCTGGAAAAAAAGACAATTAAGAGAGCGTCAACTCATTAGCGTGCAATTGTTAAACATATACAGGTCATTTTTGTCGGCAGAAGGCGGCGATAAAAGTTTCAGTAAAAGTAGCTTAAAGAGCAGATAGGTCGAAGGAAAAACGGCTCTGAGCAAAAATAGAAAATCTGCTGTAAGCTTTGAAGTGTTGAGGACAGTCAGGTTTTGCAAAAGTTTAATGGGCGCGTTCGTCACTGGAGCGATAGGTTTGAGTTTCAAATCTTGGGCCGGTCAATTCGGACACAGTGTTGCTAACGGCTCGCGACCGCTGCGATATTTGTTCAAATGAAGCTATGTTGTCCGGTTGCAATGACGCGGAAATTGGCCCCGAAAAACCGTTACACGCTTCGGCGTAATACAGCGAGTATCAGTAACGTAGCCAGGATGGGCGGGGGGTTATAGCCCCCCCATTGGCCTGTCAACCAGAATGCTGAATGAGGAAAATACCACGTTTTTAGCTCTTCTGGGACTGTTTTTTGTGCTGTAATGGACTAAAAAGTAATTTAAAGCATCATTTGAAACATATTTTTTAGGGGGGGAGGGGCTAATTTGTCAAAAATAAAACCCACAAATCAATAAAAACTTTGAAAAATGCCCAAAAATAAGCAATCAAATTTGATCGCTAATGTAAAAATGCCAAACGTAGGTTTTATCAACAAATATATTATAAACTCAGGTATAAGGGGGGAGGGGGGCTGTTCAGTATTAGTTAATTACTCATCACTTCTCTCAAATATCTTTCCATTAGCCTCCCCCAATTATTTTTCTTTATAAAATATAAACGAAATAGATTACTGCGTGTGGATTTTATTGAATAACAGAAATTTGTGATTTACCAACATGTAAACAAGAAAACTACAATGGTATCATTAGCCAGCTCCCACACAACCTATTAATGCAATCAGTTGAATCATGTTAGGCTGCCAATTTCAGTGCTACGTTTTAAGAACATTATTTCTTATTTAAATAGCCCTAAAATTAAGCTATTTTTGAAAAAAAAATACAAAATTTTCGGGCGCTGGGGGCTCCGCCCTCAGACCCCCGTGCCTCCGGCGGCTGGGGGCTTTGCCCCCAGACCTCCAAATTAGCCCCCCATTGCGCATTTCTGGCTACACGCCTGCCGAGTATAATGAAAGATTATTTTATATTTGATTTAAGTTAAATGAGCGTCTTTACACTATCCTGCTTATGCTCAGCATTACAATTCAGTAGATTTTCTGTTTCGGTTCGAAGCTGCTATCCCTTCCATCTATCTGCTCTTGAACTCTTTATGTGAAAAGAAGTGAAATAAAAAATGAAAAGAAGCCAGCACTGACTATAAAATATATAATTAAAACTTAGTGGCTATTTTGCTTCCATAAGCAAAATAATCCTAAATGACCAAAATATTAGGCCAGTCAACGACCAGGACAGTGTTTAGAATGGCAAAATAGTATTTTGGTTCTAGAGGCAAAATAACATTTATGCTATTGCAGAGGTGATGTTTACTACTATTCTCTATCTAGCCTCACCGGTAAGAATTTTCTTGTTTCTTAAGGCAGAGTGTACTCCAGCGACCCTGCAGGCTGCTTGTCCTTAATTCAGGGGTGCCGATCTTTGTTGAGCATTGAGGGGGTATAATTAGCAATTTTATCCCAATTTTGCCCTATTTTTAACATTTGGGGGGGAGAAACCTTGACCACGATTTTGTTCAGGTGAGCAAATTAGGTGAAAACCGAAATAAAAAGAAAGGTTTTCTCCAAAACTGGAACACTTTTTTCCCCAAATTCAGGTGAAGACCAAAATAAAAAGGTCTTCTCCAAAACTAGAGCACTTTTTTCCCAAATTCAGGTGAAGACCATAAAAAATCTTCACGAAAAATGGAACACTTTTTTCCCCAAATTCAGGTGGAAACCAAAAAAAGGTTTTCACCAAAAATGGAACACTTTTTTTACCCGAACAATTCAAGTGGACACCTACGCTCAGATGCACACTAACGTCAAATTATTGTGGGGATGCAAATGTAGACCATACTCAAACTATTGGGAGGATACAGTCAAATTATTGTGGAGGATATATCTCCCCATCCCCCCCGGGTTTCGGCACCCCTGCCTTAACTCCACAATTCACAATTTCTTGAGAAATGATTGATTTATATTCTGATTGCCGATAATGTTATCACTTACGATGGTTATTAAAATTAAAATGTGAATACAGTAGATGCAGTGACGTCAAGAAAAAGAAAAAAACGACAACCACGCGCAATTAAGATGATGCAACTACGAGCAATCATAATGATGCAACAACGAGTAATTATGACCAACTGCTACATTATTTTGCACTTAGAGTCAAAATAGCATAGAAATATTTTGCCTCTAGAGGCAAAATAGCCACTGCCTAATTAAAAACTAAGCAAAATTGTCCAAAATTTTTTCGCAATCCTCAAAGATATGTGTATGGCAAGATGGACTAAATACTAGGCCTATTTGACATTTGGCCACAAAACTGAAAAGGAAAAAAGACCACCGACAATAAAAGTATGACGCAATTATGGCGGAAATCTTCCAAAAACTAAAAATTTTCAAAAAAAATTTTGCTGTACATTGAGCATAGGCGTACCCAGGATTTTTGATTGGGGGGGGGCCAAACCACAAATCACATGCAATGACGTCATCAGAAATTTTCAAAAATAGAAGTTTTTGTGAGGCAAAGATATCGTAGAATGGAAGATCTGAAGCTGTAGTCTATTGGCACTTAACCAGGATTTTGGTAAAGGGAGAGGGCGGAAGCTAATCGTTAGAAAATGCAAATGTCCAACTTAGAAGACGTGTTGAGTAAGCTAGTGTACTCAAACGTACCACAGACGGGGGTCTGGGGGCGGAGCCCCCAGCCGCCGGTGGCTATGGGGGTCTGGGGGCAAAGTCTGGGGCAAAGCAAAGTCTGGCCGATTTTTGTAAGTTTTTGAAATAAAAGCTTGCTTAATCCTATAGGATCACATTTCACACGTGTTCACAGCCATTTGAAAGAACTAGATTTTTAACATTAGAAAGCCAATCGAAAAACATTAATTGTTCAATCCTCCTTTTTTCTTGCAATTAAATTCCAAAACATGTTTAAAATCTTGCATTATGGGGAAAAATTTTAATTGTGGATGATTTGGTCCATGTAGGGGGAAGTAAGGCACATTGCCTTCTGCAATATTTTTGCAGTAAATAATAATCCACTCGAATATTTTTCTTCAAGATTTTTGTTTTGTCATGAAGTGAACCAATTACAGGAGTACATGTACGGCCAGGGGGCCCAGGACCCCTCAATTCAATTTCGATAATTTGCTCAACGAGCAATTTCCCTAGCAATTTTTTTTTTCAAGTATTTCGTGCGTAAAAACTGGCGAGGTGAATCGTTGGTACAATAGATAGTTACGCTAACTAGACATGTTGTTCCCAGGCCGGATTTACAATGCATAGGGCCCCTGGCACTTAGGGATTTTTTACAACATCTTCCTGGCAAATACAAGTGAAGACCAATAAAAGTCCTACCATCTGAGTGCCGGGCCCTGGCACTTAGCCGTATGACAAATACGGCGCTGGTTATTGCATTACGTTTATAAAAAGTTAAGATGGGGGCCTGAAATAGCAACTTTCGGACAAAAATCCTACATTTCACCCTGGTTATACGTTTAAATTGGTTGGAAAAAATTGAATTAAGGAGGTACGCCGGACCCCCTGGTTGTCAATATTGTTTACTGTTAATTACTGTTGTGCGCGTGTATTGTTGTACGCAAAGATGCTAAAAGAAACTGAAAATGAAGAAACAAGGTTTTTTTTGTCAAATTTTTGTCATTGGTGGCATTTCAATTGAGGGGTCCCAGGCCTCCTGGGCCACTCCCCTGGCTACACCTATGATTTTGAGATAAGATCGCACCCTCAAGTTCTTTCATAAAAAAAACATTTAAAGCAAAATTAAACAAACTTATTTTCCAAAACGTGGAGAACTCGAGTCAAGTCACTTGACAGTTTTTTGAAACCTTCAGGAATTGCATGCCATTATTATGACGTGGACAGGTGGTCGTCATTATTATTACTTGCTTTTGCTCGCGTAAATCCTAAATTAAAGAAACTGCAATTCCGGACAATGACAACACACTGGCTATGCTTTCATTATATGTATCATTGGTATAATTTCAATTGGGGGTTTGCATTACCGCCTGTGTTATAGCATTAAGTTCATAATAACGTTAAACGAGGGCCTGGGATTGGAACTATTTTAGCACAAAATTTTTCGATTTTTCACAGGTTTTGCATATGTATTGCTAAAAATTTGAATTGCGGAGCTCCTGGCCCGGGACCCTTGGTCATTAGTTAGGGGTCCCAGGGCCCTCTGGTTATCAGTTAGGGGCCCCATGCCCCCCTGGCTGTTAGTTAGGGGCTCTGGGGGTCTCTGGTTGTCAATTAGGGGCCACAGGGCACCCGTTTGTCAGTTAGAAGCCCCAGGGCACCCGTTTGTCAGTTAGGGGCTCTGGGGCTCCCTGGTTGTCGGTTAGGGGCCCCGGAGTCCTCTGGTCGTTAGTTAGGGGCCTTGGTTGTTGGTTAGGGGCTCCGGGGCACCCTGGTTGGTTGGGGATCCGGGGCCCCCTGGTTGTTAGTTAGGGGCCCTCTGGTTGTCGTTTAGGGCCCCCGGTCCTCAGTTAGGGGCCCTGGGGCCCCCTGATTGTTAGTTAGGGGTCCTGGGGTCCCTGTGCGTCAATTAAGGGCCCCCTGTTTGACGACCAGGGGGCCCCTAACCGACAACCAGGAGGCCCTGTAACCCCCGTTTTTCACTTAGCGGCCCCGGGGCCCCCTGGTTGTTGGTTAGGGGCCCCTGGTCATTAGTTAGGGGCCCAGGGCCCTCTGGTTGTTGGTTATGGGCCCCCTGGTTATTATTTAAGGGCCCCTGGATGTTAGTCAGGGGCCCCTTGGCTCTCTCGTCGTCCGAAACTGCAACTAAACATTGCTAGACTATGCTATCATAATTCTATGTCATTGGTGATATTTCAATTGGGGGGGCCCGGGCCCCCTGGCCCCCCCCCCCTGGCTACGCCTATGACATTGAGTAATGACACTTGAACAATGGTGAATCATAAATAGTCGAGAAAACTATCGGTATTTGACCACAAAAGTAAATTAGCCATGACTAGGTAGTAGCTACAAACCATATGATCCGTGAAAGCTGAACAAAATTGCCCAAAAAATAAATTGCCCCCGAATTCTTTACTCAATCATAATAGACCATGACACAACACTTGCTGGTGTAGCAAAAATAGCGTAGAAAATCATTCGACCACACAAGCGAAATAGCCAGAACTGCCTATATAAAAATATTATTATTGAACAAAATTGCCCGAAAAATAAGGAATTAGCCCGAAATTTACTGCTCAAGGAAGGTATGATATAACACGACACTTACCGGTACAGCACAATAGCCTAAAAACTAGGCTAAAAGCTAGCCTATTGACCATAAAAATAAAATAGCCAGCACTGATTACCCACAAATATAAATGCTGAGCAAAATTGCACGAAAAATATGAAATTGCCCGAAATTTTGACGCGCGGTCGACCCTTAGAACAAGCGGGGGGGCACTGCTCCCGCGGATTCCCCTATTTTCTGCACCTAAGTGTCAGTGCCAGTTTATTCATGTACCAGTACCAGGAGAAAACAAAGAAAAATTCACATTTGGAACCTAGGCGTAGCCAGGGGGGGGGGGGGCAGGGGGCCTGGCTCCCTCAATTGAAATGCTACCAATGATAAAAATGTCACAAAAAAGACTATTGTTTTTTCAGCTTCAATTTTTTTTTTAGCATCTTCGCGTACAACAGTGAATTACAATGATATTGATCCAGGGGGTCTATTTTAATCGCCCCTACTTAAATAGGCCCCCAATAATAATATTGATCCAGGGGAGCCGGGCCTCTTTAATTTAATTTTTGCCAACCAGTATAAAAATGCTCCCTACTATACTATTTAAATGGCCCCAATTTAAATGGGCCCCCAACAATAATGTTGGTCCAAATGGCCCGGGCCCCTTTAATTTAGGGTTTGCCAGCCAATCAAAAAATGCCCCTTAAAATAATATTTAAATGGTCCCAATTTAAATTGGCCCCCAACAATGATGTTGATCCAGGGGGCCCGGGACCAGAGATTCCGGTCAGGATTTTCTCGACCCGACCCGATCGGTAAATTTCAAAATCATTGCCGGTTGACCGGTTTCTGACCGCTTCAGTCGACCGGTTTTTTTACAGAAGTTTTTTCTTCACTATTCAATGTATTTAATGAAAATATTTCCAAAGGGGAGAGGGGGCATGGATGAGGTGTTAAAATTTGTGATTTTAGACGGGGGTCTCAGAAAAAAAACGCAAAAAAAATTTTGCGTTTTTTGCAAAAATGACTCAGTTTTAAGACCTTTTTTGGTTAAGTTTCGGTTTGAAATACCTATTTTAAGCAGCACAAAACGTGCCCAAAATAAGCATAAAAAGCACTGGAGCGCACAAGCTAAATTACTACACGTTTTTTCTAATGATATTTTGCGAAAGGCCAAAAAATGAAGTTACAATATTTTAGCTATTGGTGACAGATTATTTGCAATTTGCCAAGCAGCAAACACTAAACTTTTTTCGGCAGTGCTGCCTTTGCAGTTACAAAAAGATAAATGAGAAAAAAATAACAGCAGAAGATAGCTAATGGTAAAAATATACGAGATACGAACATCACAATACTTGTACTATTATACCGAAAAACATTAAAATGATGGAGCAATGACATTATATGATATTGAAAAGTATGTCACTAACAGCGTGAAAAAAAGGAATACTGAAAAATTATGTCACTAACAGCGTGAAAAAAATTAACAATATTCATAACAGCTAGGCTGCTTCACTAACAGTTTGAGAAAGTATGAAAAGGATCTATTGCAACACATTATGTACTAGAAAAGGTTTTTAGCTCCACAGAGATTTATATTAATTGTTCCGTCCGTATATAAATCTCTGTGGAGCTAAAAACCTTTTCTAGTACATAATGTGTTGCAATAGATCCTTTTCATACTTTCTCAAACTGTTAGTGAAGCAGCCTAGCTGTGAAGCAGCCTAGCTGTTATTGTTCTGAAGAAGCTTCCCGGTTTGGGAAGCGACACGTCAAACCAATAAATAAACTCATCGATAGTACGAAGTGGTTATGAATAACTATCCTGATGAACGCAACGCGTCCGTTATTTTCATTGAAAACACTAAACTGTTATGACATTGGCTAGAAAACATTCGAAATATAATGTGCCCCAGAAGTTTGTAGAAATGCTGTTACTTCAGAACAAGCCAATGGCTAGTTAAATATAAAAAAAATAAGAGCTATGTCTTTCTTGCCCAGTGGAGAGTGTGGTAAATTTAAGTTGAAACAAACTTTTCAAAGCGGCAAGATTTTAGCATGCACCAAAAAATCTGAAATCTGCGCCACTTCTACTCTTAAGCTGATTAAAATGATGCTAAAATGCTAGTTAGCGCAAGCCTCTTCCACTTGCATGCTTTATTACAATCTGATTAAGCGATTTTAACGTTTATTTTGCACTTTTTTGCTTTGTGCCGTGGCCCAAAGTGTTGGGGCATCACACAATACTCCCCAGGCGCGTTGCAGAAAACGGGGGTCTGTTTTTGCACGAAAGCGCTAAACGAAACGAAAGCGCTAGAAAATTTTGCATTTTTTTGCAAAAATAACTTCATTTTAGGGCTATTTTGATTAAAAAAAATAATGCTTTTAAAACGTGGCTTAGAAATTGGCAGTGCAAACATGATTAAACTGGTGGCTTAAGTGGGCTATTTGGAAGGTGACTAATAGTAAAATGTTAGTTCTCTTGCTTAGATGCTGCTAAATTATAAAATCAAACGGTTCGATAAAACTCACACGGAGTAATCTAATTCGTGCACAGTTTATAGAGAAAATAATTGGGGGGTGGCTAATGAAAAGAGATTTGAGAGAAATGATTGGTAATTAACTGATACTGAATAGCCCCCCCCCCCCTATTCCTTAGTTTATAGTATATTTGTTGATGACACCTATGCTTAGCATTTTTACACTTGCGCTCAAATTTGATTGCTTATTTCTTACCATTTTTCAAAGTTTTTATTTATTTGTTAGTTTTATTTTTGACAAATTAGCCCCCCCTTCCCTGAATATATGTTTCAAAAGATCTTTTAAATCACTATTTAGTCCACTTCAGTGCATAAAACAGTCTCAAAAGTGCTAAAAACGCAGTGTTTTTCCCATTCTGCATTTTAGTCGACATGCCAATTGGGGGGGGGGGCTATAGCCCCCGCGCCCCCTTCCTGGCTACGCTACTGATACTCCCACCCGAAATACGTCCCTGGATCTGCATGTCTTAATGGTCACAGCATACTAGTCACAGCTTGAAACCATTCAACAAGTGTTTTCGAAAGGTGTGGTTTGGTAATACTGTTTTTTTATAAAAAGTTTTATTTATGATAAAATATATAAGTATATTTCGGTTGGTGCTTAGATGCCTTTTAGTAGCCAGAAAGGAAAATTTGACCGGTTTTTCAACCGGCTTGACCGGCCGGTCGAAGAATCTCCACCCGACCGGCAACTCGACCGGTTTCCATCTCTGCCCGGGACCCCTCAATTTAATTCTTCCAACCAATTGAAATGGGCCCCCTACAATAATGTTTAAATGGTCCCAATCTAAATGGGTTCCCAACGATAATTTTGATCCAGGGGGCCCGGGCACCTTTTAATTTAATTTTTGAAAACCAATTTAAAAATACCCCCTACAATAATATTTAAATGGTCTCAATTTAATTGGGCCCCTAAAGATATTGTTTCAGGGGGCCGGGGCCCCTTTAATTTAATGTTTGCCAGCCAATTTGAACGAATAACCCTAGTGAAATTAAGGGTTTTTATCCAAAAGTTGCTAACTGAGGCTCTCATCTAACCTTTTTATGAACGTAATGCAATAACCATTAACCAAGGATGGATTTAACATATGGCTCAGTGCCTGGGGCTTTGCACTCAGATAAGACTTTTTTTTGGTCGTCACCTGTATTTGGCAAAAAATTATTGCAAAAATCCCGTTGTGCCAGGGGCTCAACTCAATGTAAATCCGGCCCGGGCATTAACGTGGTTTGTTGGCGTAACTATCTATTGTACATTTTTCAATAACAATTTACCTCCACCTCGCCAGTTTTTATGCAACAAAGTACTTTTGAAAAAAATTAACTACAGCAAGGGGAATGCTCATTGAACAACTTTTTGAATTGAGAGGGCTTGGGGCCCCTGGCCGTATATGTACTCATATAACTGGTTGTTTTCAAGACAAAACAATAATCTCTAAGGAGAATATTCGACTGGATTGTTATTTAGTGCTAAAATATTGCAGGAGGGCAATGCACTTTACTTTCCCCTACCTGGGCCAAATCACTTACAAAATGTAACCCCAAAATGCAAGATTTCAAACATATTTTGGACTTAAATTGCTAGCAAAAGGAGGACTGAACAACTCAATTTTTTTAGTTGGCTTTCCAATGTTAAAAATCTAGTACTTTCAAATGTGATCCAATATGTGCGTGCGAAATGTGATCCATTGGTATTAAAATAGCTTTTTTTTTCAAAAAATTGCGCAGCGGCAGGGGTCTTGGTCCCCAGACCCCATTAGCCTTCGGCGGCTGGGGGCTCTGCCCCCAGACCCCCGTCTGTGATACGTTTCAATTACAGTACACTTCTTCATTAAAACACGTCTCCAAATTTAGACATTTTTGCATTTTAAGTATTGGTTTAAAAGGACATTCAGGACGTTTTTGTTTTAAAAATTTTTTTGCGAAACCAAAGTGAAACAACTTTGGCAATTTTTTAGAATTTTTTCGCGCCATTTTTGATTCTCTTCGGCCAAGAAATCGTAAGATATTCGAAATTATTTTTCCCCTTAGACTAAGGAGAAACGCTTTTCGAACATAACCAAACTGAAAGGAGGTAAGACAAAATCGTTCCAAATGACTGACTGCATTAGCAGCTGTGGAGGAATTGTCTTCGGAGGTACCTGCTGATAACCGTAACAAACCTATACGAAAAATACTGACTAAAATGCTTTGCACTGAAGTTTGCAATTTCATATTTACGTGAAAAACTAACTGGCCTTATCTCATCTTTAGGCTGAAACCAATTGCGCAATAATCGAATAAAACTTACTGGCTCTTTAAAACCCAGAATCTTAGTCCAAAATCTTGTCAGCTACGATGCTTCAACCTTCAACAGACAATAATTTTTTCAGATAGGCTATCTATACGAAGCAATAGTCACAATCTGCAATAGGCTATAGTCTACTACGCCTAAAGCCTTATCTTATTTCGACTACTTAGCTAGCACTAGGCGAACAAAGCAAACTAGGAAAGCATCTAACCTCTCTGAATTCAAACAGTAGTTGTTCCACTAATTTATTTACCTATACCTGCAGCACTCATCTAGTTCCAAGAAGCCTGGTACTTAGCAAGACTCGGAAATGGAAGTTACAAATGATTTATTGCGCAATCTACTTGAAACAAGATGGCCGAAATTTGGATTCTAAGGGAGAAACATGAAACTTTTTCTCTAAGACTTTCTTAACCGGATGAGTTGCAAGAATCGCAATGGGGTCATGTTGGTAAACATATTACTTTAATTTTTTTTGCTATTTTTCAAAATTCGGGTTGAATGCCCTTTTAAGCCCTCTCGCTTGAACGAGTTCGTAGTTACGTGCCAACACCAGGCCACGGCTTTTGATCTTCCATTCTACAATACCTTTGCCCCAACAAAAAATTCCTCTTTTGAAGTTTCTGATGACGTCATTGCGATTTGTGGTTTGCCCCCCCAATTAAAAATCCTGGCTACGCCTATGATTTGGAATATACAATTGCATGTAAATAAAGTACGGCACATAGAAAGACCGCAAAAGGGCAAAATGCTCACCTAGTCATGGCCACCCTATTTCACACATTTTTTGCTTATGATGGTAAATCATCTCTTATGATGGTAAATCATCTGAGGCCGAAAAGCTTTGAAAATTGCGGAACAATGATAATAACTGGCACGACTAAATTTTACTAAGGATTACTGACGCAAAAACGCCTTTAGCAATGACCATAGGTGGGCAACTTAATGCAAAACGTTAGCTTCGTTAACCAGTAATCCGTCAACAAACTTCACACTTCCGTTAACGTTAATCCGTTATTTTCAGCTTTAATAAACGAAAGTCAATAAAGTCCGTTAATTCGTTAATATTTTGCGTGTAATTCACATTTCTTGTTATTCACTCGCTTCTAGAACACGTATTGACGCTGTTGAGCTGATTGTAAAGAAAAATTTATTGCTATGGTGGTGTTTTTGTGTTTTGAAAGTTACATTTTACTGTCTAATCTAATTTCAAGACAAAAATAAGTTCAAATGCACTAACAAAGCTGCGATCGGAAAATCTTTGGAAATTGTGAACAGCAATAATTATTGGACCTATGAGGCCGCAGCTTATTATTTGCCACAAAAAAGAGCTCATTTCTTCGCTCTCTTCTATAAAACTCGTGCTAATACGCAACAAGTGTTACCAGTGCAAACTGGTTTGTACCGGTACGATGAATGAATGGAGCAAGATGCTAACGATAAAAACCTTAACGAAAGTCAGTTAACGGAAGTTAATTTAGTCCGTTAATATGAAAAACTTTTTAACGGATTAACGAGTTAATGAAAAGTTAGCTTCGTTACCAACGGGTTAACGATTAACGGACTTTGCCCACCTATGGCAATGACATACTGTGAAGCCAATAACATGGATGTTTGTAGAACGACATCAGCCAGGTTTGAGCTGAACGTTGATATCAAATAATGGCGCTACCCAAATTTGGTAAGCAGAACTAGTTGCAGCTACAACGAACAGCATATTTAGCGTTGCTGTGTGAGAAAAATTTAAATACAGTACATGTTTGAGTCAGGCACAGAACGAGCAACTTAAGCAGTTGAGCACTGAGCAGGGAGTCAAAAGCCGACAAGATCTTTTACTGAAATGCTTAGAAATTCAAAAAGTAAATTCAAAAAGCGAAAAGATTTAAGATTTCATTTTTAAGATCAAATTAGAGGTAGGGATTTGAGCTTAAATGAAAACCTGAGCAAGAAGCGGAAAACTTGTTATAAAAATGTTATGGTTCAGACCTTAAGGTGTTTATATAATTGTTTTATGTCATTGGCCTGAATAAGTTCGAAAAGTCGTGACGTAATTCACGTTCAGCATGAGGTATAACCACAGCATACGCAAGTTGCTGATTGCACAATAGTACATTAGGGTGGTCCTTTTTTCAAAGTTTTGGAAAACTATACGGGAACCGGGTTAAATTTGTTCGTTTTCGATAAGAAACTGTATATGCAAATAATCTCGGAAAAAAATTAGGATTTACAGATTGCACATCAACAGCGAAAAATTGAGATTATTCTACTGTATATGCAATTGTACATCACATTTTTTTCTATTTGTCTTCTCCTGTAGTCTGAAGTTGTTTGCCCTAGTAAGTTTGACTGGAGTCATGTAAGTTGCCAAGCGTTAATTTCTGGATAAATTTCATACTGTACATCATACACTACAAAACAATATTGTGTCACTTATATTTTTGGAAAGTTACCAAATTTGTCAAAATACTTAGCGAATCTTTAAGGCAACTACATTTAACAAAAAAGATGACATAAAAGATTTATTTGATGTGGACTGTACAAATCAGAGGTGGAGTCCTTGAGGACACATTATGAAGTCTTTGGCCTTGTCTTCGAAGTTCAATTCCCTGGCCTTGTCCTCGAAGCTTCCAAGCTCTCGAAAATGCCCTGTCCTCAGTCGAGTACTATTTTTTGATTAATTAAATTAGGCCAAGGTCAACAGTTTTTTTTTTTCTTTGTCTTGGAGAACACCAAAGACTTCGCGTAAAATTTATGAAGACCTTTTTTTTTAAGAACGCCTGAAATTCCGCAGAAAATTTGGAATGACCTTTTTTTTGGAGAACACTTGCGCGTTGTATTCTTAGTCTTTGACCTTGGCTTCGAGTTTTCCTGTCCTTGTCCTCAGAACTTCGGAAGGTCAATCCTTGGCCTTGGCCTCGAGCCTTGTGTCCACGACTCAACCTCTGGAACAAATGCTCTGATGCACAGACCCTCAAGAGTCATGACAAAGATACCAAAATTTTCTTCTGGCTCAAAAAAGAATCTTAGAGCAGTGGTTCTTAAACTAGTTGGAAGTACCGAACCACGCGAGTTTTAATGAGGCATTCACCGAACCCTTCGTTGAAATTACTTGTTAACAAACTTGAGCCTAAAGCCGGGGTGCCCAAAGTTTGTAAGAGGCGGGCCGCACAATTTTCATAAAATGTTTGGGTGAGTTTTATCCCGAATACTGCTCACATTAGTTTTGCATTGTTCTACCAAATTAAACACTTCTTAAAGCGGAGTTAACTTTTAATAAAATTAAACTTTGTTTAGTGCTCACCAAAAATTAAAGTTCGTTGAGTAATACAATGTGAAAGAACTTTTTATTACACAACAAAACAGCCCTTTTCATGATGAAACCATATCAAGGATTTTGCTAAAGAAGGGGCTTGAGCCAAAAACTAACATTTGTTTATGCCGAAGTTTAAACAGTAGCAACCATCCGATGTATCTGGCGACATTTGGAAACAAAGCCTTCTGCCGCTTGTCGATTTTTGCAATTTGTAGAAAACTTTAGCGCTATTTTGAAGAAAAGCGACTATAAAGAATCGCATTGCTAAGTCAATTCATTCTCCGCTTGTTGATCAGATCTAAAGCATGTGTAAAAGTTATTAGATTAGTTGGGATTTTTGAATTTTGAAAGTTTTCAAATTACGTAGCTAAAGAGGGAAGCTTCTAATTAGTACTAAACACATGGGTGTACTACTAAACACATCTTGCGCGAAACGTATTAGACACTATACAGCTGCTGTGATCCTTCGTTTAGAAATGCAAACTGCGCGGTAATAAAGATACAAGTAATAAAAGAAAAATAGCTACACCCCAGCCTATTTAAAGGCCAATTTAACGCAAATTTGCTGCTTTCTAACTCGTAGTGGCGTTATTAACGAAATAAGATTTACAAAAAATTGTTTGAAATTAATGTTTAAAAAAACAGCTTCAGCAAGTTTGACAAAAATATTTTTTTGGGTGAAAAACTTGCAAGTATCGAAAGAAACATAGTCAATCTCGATGTCGAGATGGGCCAGCCCTGGCCTAAAGTGAACTATGCATCAGTTGCACATCAGCAGTGTGCGTGAATTGATGCGCTTTGTCGTTTTAGTGTTTAGCAGAGGACTGTGATTGCTATACAAGTAGCGCGTGTAGTGTGTATAGATAGCTTCTTTTTCTAATTTCCGCTGAACCCCTAATCCCGACTCAACGAACCCCTGGGGTTCGATCAAACCCAGTTTAAGAACCACTGACTTGAAGATTAGAATCAATGAGAACAGAGGATATAGAAGTGTCAACTGGCGAGTTGAAAATAATAAACTTAGCAAAGAATTTGAGCAACCATGTTAAGAAAATAATAGCCAGTAATATTTTGAACAAATTCTATTTTTGAACAAAGTTTTGATTGATGACTTGAACCTCGTTCAATCTGATTCAAATTTATTCTCACAAGTCGATCGCCTGCCTATCATTGCCTCTGGCATCTGCATGGAAACATCTGCTGAAGATTGCCCCAATTCCTAATGGGACCAGTTAGTCTCAAAAAAATGGCACCATTTCCGAATTAGAAAAATGGAGATTGGCCGAGAAAGTTTTTTTTCTACGGGGTAATATGTTTTTTGACACCAATATCTCAAACACTGAATGTAAGAATCTGGTGCTTGCATCTTCATTAAACCAAAACTTGAACAAAATCAAAAATTGGTTAGTGGTGCCAGAACCTCAAATTATGGTGGTGATCTGCTCATTTCAGAGGGTCGAGCTCTTGGCTATACTCCCTTGCATAGATTAAGCAGCCAGATGTATGTTACCCTTTCTTTTTAAAACTTGAACTAGATCCAAATGAAGTTTATGCGGTATTTTGCATACCGTCATCATACACTCTACTAGAGTTTGATCAGAGGTTTTTTTAACCTTTTATGATAAGACACATGAGCAGTGAGCTCTGTTCTGCATAGCAAACTGATTATGTCGAGCATAGGCCACAGCATCATCTCTTGTATCTGCACTGAACTTGCCAAAATGTGGAAAATATAATGGACTAACAAAAAATATAACTAAATCACATTGACAAGAGAATTGGGACAACGTAATGAAAAAAACTCTTTGGTCGGCTTTGGTACACGTCTGAGAAACTATTGTGGCTTAAGTTTTTTTGAACCAGAGGTGCATGATGACATAAAGTGACAAATGGTAGCAGCTCTTTATGAAGACGAAAATTTTACCAAGCTTGCCATTAAGAAACAACAATTGGAAAAACTGGTTTGCTGATTAAATGCAATTAATTGTTTTTTTTCCAAAAAATGAAAATGGATCAAATGTTTTTGACTTTGTCAATATCAATTGACTTTAATTCGTGAAGTGAATTATCAGGCTCATTAATGGCAGTCAGCAAGTTGGTTAAAAAAATCCAAGTCTCTAATGCAATTGCAGAGCGTGGTGTGGCTGTGGTTCATATGTTAGGAATAAGTCTGGCTAATTGAAAAATGTGATGAAGATCAGCTGCAATTCCACATGCATTTTGCCACAAAGCATACCGTATAGGCATGGTTTTTGCTAAGTGAGAATAAAGACATTACGCTGCATATACTTGGTAACATACACTAAGTTGGGTTACATCCATGACATTACTGCTTTTGAACAGCTAAAACTCTGCAAACAGCGAAGCCCTCATCTTTGCAAAACTGGGTATTTATGAGAAACTTTATTGCCTTTGTGCAACCTCTAAATATTTTTCTATTTCGGACATTTTTCACATACGATAGTTTTTGCCTTGAAGGAACACATTTACTTTGGTTTCTATGACATTATTTATTGTTTAATTTTTGCTATGTATTTAAGGACCACCCTAATGTACATAGTCGTGAAACGCGAAGTCTCTGATAGGAAACCATCGCTACTTGGTTTGCTGCTTTGAAGCATCAACTGAACGCGAGGATTAGTCGGTGACGTCGCAATTCCTAAATTTTGTTTGCAATGGCTTTGCCTGCCACTGCATTATCATGGACCGATGAATATCATCTCCAAAACAGTGGCATAAGCAGGGATTTTGAATGGGGGCATGAGTCAAAAATAAATGGTTAGCAGGGGATTTGGGAACGGAGCCATTTTATATGCTCAACTTTACCTTAACTGCAATGATTTCAGCACTTCTTACGTTCTTTTGAGTTGTGCCTTGATACATTGCCCCCTTAAATATGCGCTACTGATATGCCCTCAAAAGTTTTGTTTTACTGAAATGCAAAATGTCAAACATTTCCAAAGTTAAATACAATGCGTATGCGTTATTGCTTAAACCATTTTTATCTGGACCTAAAAAAATTTTGACTTTATTTGTTTGCTAACTTTTGAGTTTATTTTGACTTAAACCGTTTTGGTCGTATACCTGAGTTTCAAATTTTGGTGTGAAAAAAAAACAGCATCGTAATGCGCAATTCACATTTGCACGCTCTTGAAAAAAAATTTTTAATCACAGGCAATTTTGACCTAAACCGAAATTTTAACTTTATTTTGACTTAAAAAATCTAACCAAATCGAGTTTAGACCACCCAAAACCAATGTTTAAGTACGTTTGATAATATATGGCCCTAAACTAATTTCACTGTATTGAGTTTAGCGGGTTCTAGTAATTGCTCAACCGCTATTGTAGATGTAGAATTCTGGCTTTCTCACAGGATTCTAGTGTTTAGCACTGAAGAGTAGTGATACCACAAAACACGAGTCTGCAGATGAATTTTGACCGCAGTTATTTTTTTATGAACAAAACTACAGGATGCGAAGTAGTCTCTAAACCACCCCTGGTTTTAATTAGTGCGGATAATCGGCGTTCTTCTGTAATTTATTGTACTTGAAAGAGCGTATATTTCATCATTGAATGTTAGTAACAACGTTATTCTATTTTAGATTCGTGGATTGTATTAATAACTGATCGATATAGTGTATTAGTGTAATGTAGTGATCTTCTTTTATGTGGCATATGCAAGGGAAGTAGCGTAATTTGAAATAAGAAAATTAAGTCTCTCATGTATATCAAATTGGTTTTGCTTGCAAACGTTCTATTGTTTTATCAGTAGCGTACGCAGGATTTTCGAAAGGAGAAGAACACAAATTATCCACAAAAAAGTTGTGCTATAACAAACATAATTTTATAATGAGCGCAGGTAAGTCATCATAAAATTATATTTGTTTAAGGCTTGTCATCGCTGTAACCTACAACATTGCTTTGAAAAATAAAAAAATACTTACTGGCGACTCTAAGGGGAAAGGGGGGCATAGCACAATGCCCCCCCCTCTAAATACGTCCCTGTGTTTTATTGGCGGTGAAAATATTCGGTTATAACTATAGCGATTTAAGGTCACCAAAGTTACTTTGTTTTTGCTGGCTTCAAATAAGGAGTTGTACGGCTACAAAAGTTACATTTCGTGGTTTTAGGTTACATTTTACTTTTTAGATAGCAGTGTTTTTATGGTAGTTTTTGCCTATTTTTTCAACTTCTTTATCTTTCATTGCTACAATTAGAATAGGCCAGGGTGCGAGTTGAATCCAAACCATGCGATTAAGGTCATAATTGTAACGATGTTTTGATCTTCTCGGCCACCACGTTAACTAACCAGCTTTGAATTTCTCAAATTAACGTGTCTCACACCTATACTATCATTATCCGAAATAACATCATAGAGCTTTTTTGTTGGCAGAATTTGAAGCAGGGTTTCCAACGCAATAATTTCAAACGCACACAGTTGCATGCTGAATATGAGGTAAATTTAAAGAAACAGAAAATCAGAAACTTGTTTTGATGCTGCTGCGTTGAAACAGCCAAAAACGTCTAACGTCAGCTTTTTTTTGTGGCACCGGTTTTTGCTGCTGGTTCTCGACTTGTTTTTTTTTCTACTTGATTTGTTTTTGGAGGGTAAAACAAACAAAAGCCGAAAATAGACATTTTCAACAGTAATATTTTGGTTTTACTGTCCAGTACAGTAGGTGTTTATTTGTACTCTGTTACGTACGAACGTGCATATTGAACTTCCTAATCACGAATTTCGTGAAGTTGTATTTTTTTTCTTAAAGTGCTCGGGTAGATTTAAGAATATAAGCAAAACATAGTTTTGCCATTGTGATCATCGCCTACATGTTAAATGCTCATACTGTAGTTGGTTTGGTTGGAGACTACAAAGGGACCATTCATGGGATCATAAATGGAATGAGTCAAGATGTCACCTGTCCACCAGTTGAAAGCTTGCTCTTCTTTTAAAATACCAATTAGTTGGTCTTAAGTAAATTAGTTGGATTAAGTGAATTAGTTGTATTAAGTGCTACAAAATTAAGAATAATGTTATTTTGTTGCTTTTAAAAGCAGGCTGGGTAAGGAGCTTTGGAATGTTTCCCAACGCCGTTTGGTTGTAAGCAAACCTTAACAAATTAGATAGCAAGCAAATGGGCAACAGTCAACTTAGCTGGTTTAGAAGTTTGCTCTAGGGTGCTTACTTGTGAGCAAAAAATCAATAACCTTTGCAACCTACAGACGAAAAGTTTATTCGCACTTGCCTGCGTGCTATACTTTCTTTTTAAGAACAGGACGATTTCAACATAATTTCTGAGTTTACAATCACTTGAGGAATTAGAAAGCGCAACGAGCCGAGCCTTCAGCCTCACGGGTTCAAGATTTTTCGCCGATGAGACATCCGCAAGCACAGCTGCAAACTGTAAACTCATTTATCACACCATAGCGCCACCATTGGGATTGCTTACTTGAGTGATGACACCCTGTGCATTTAACACGCGCTAGAGAAAAAAAACTTTGCTGTGTTAAAGCCCTGGCGATTGACTTGAATAAAATCCCTTTGCCAAATGTTCATACCATTTGAAAAATACCGCGCTCGGTTTTTTTTTCAGTTCCGAAATGTTTTCAAAAAAAACCATCAAGTCGGGACTTTTTCCTACTTTTTTTTTATCAAACCTAGGCGCGTAGCCAGAAATTTCAAAATTTTAATGGGGGGCTGTTTTGGGGTTCTGCAGCGGAGGCACGGGGGCCTGGGGGCGGAGCCCCCAGCGCCCAAAAATTTTGCATTTTTTTGCAAAAATAATTTAATTATAGAGCTATTTTAGTAAAAAATAATGCTTTTAAAACGTGGCATAAAAATTGGCAGCGCAACATGATTCAACTGGTTGCATAAATGGGCTTTGTGGGAAGTGCCTAATGATAACATTGCAGTTCTCTTGTTTGCATGCTGGCAAGTCATAAGATTCTATTATTCAATAAAACTCATACGGAGTAATCTATTTCGTCTACATTTTATAACGAAAAATAATTGGATGGGGGGGGGCTAATGGGAAGATATTTGAGAGAAGGATTGGTAATTAACTAACACTAAATAGCCCCCCTCCCCTTATTCCTGAGTTTTTAATATATTTGCTGATAAAACCTATGTTTGACATTTTTACACCAGCGATCAAATTTGATTGTTTATTTTTGGGCATTTTTTAAAGTTTTTATTGATTTGTGACTTTAATTTTTGACAAATTAGGTCCCCTTCCCCCGAATTTATGTTTCAAAAGATGCTTTAAATCACTTTTTAGTCAATTGCAGCGAAAAAAAAACAGTCTCAAAAGAGCTAAAAACGTGTTATTTTTCTGATTCTACATTTTGGTTGACAGGCCAATGAGGGGGAGGAATAGCCCCCCCTGGCTATGCTTCTGATCAAACCTAAAACATTTAGAGCTAGACTTGACAATGTTTTTATTTAAAGCTTTTACTTACAGAGGTTTTTCCCCTTACAAATTTTCGTAGTGTGAAAACAAAATTTCAAAAAAATACCGAATTTAATAACTTCCAATAAATGTTTTGTTGTAGTGTTGTTGTCAAAACAAAGGAAATGTTCAGAGTAGTACATTAGCAGCTTTTCAACTGAAAACATCTGCAGTAATCTAGCTCTTCAATATTTCCTCTTTGTTTCAAAATTGACAAAATGGCAACACTAAAGTAAGAGAAAATTGGTAAAAGTTGAATTGGAGAGTGTTTGAGTGGGTAGTAGCAGCATTTGAAACAAGCTAAACTATTTGTTACACTCATAGGTGGGCACAAGTCCGTTAATCCGTTAATAACGAAGCTAACTTTTTCATTTACTCGTTAATCCGTTAAAAAGTTTTTTCATGTTAACGAACTAAATTAACTTCCGCTAAGTGCTGTTAACGGACTAAATTAACTTCCGTTAAGTTCTGTTAATTTCCGTTAAGGTTTTTATTGTTAATTTCTTGCACCATTCATTCATCGAACCGGTATAAACCAGTTTGCACTGGTAACACTTTGTCGCAATCATTCATACTTGGCTGGAGTACAACCTTTAATTTCTAGAATTCCCCACGTCGGCTGAAACTAGAGAACGACTAAGATGTTAATTGACGAATCGAAAATGGCAGTTGATAGTTCCTTTAGCTTCTTGATTCTCAGAAACAGCACACCAATCTTAAATTAAAACTTCTATTTAAGATTAAAACAGAAACCAACTAACTGAGCAAAATCACTCCACTCACACCTCTTACTAAACGGCTATACGAGCCAACCCCAGATACACAAACACGGCTTAACTGCTTACAAACCTAATACCTAAAAATCATCCACTTTCAGAATATTAGAATAATAGAATCAAAAACGACCCCCCAATTTATACTAAGGTAAAAGCTATCGAATATCCCAAAACAATCCAAGATACGTCACAATAGAAAAAATATACGCGATTACGAAAACACAACGGTAGCATAATTGTGACATCACAAACTTCAAGTCTAAATATAGCAATTAAGACATGTAAACAACTAATTATTCCGGTGACTAATAGAAGTCAGTAGAAAATACTAGAAAGGAATTATCCAGAATATCCCGAATATTCTAAATCAAAAAAAGCGGCAAAAGCAGTAAATCAGTCATGCACGCAATGAAATACATCAAATAATCAAACATCAGACATACAAAATTATTATTCGTGACACACTTGTTGCGTATTAGCACGAGTTTTATAGAAGAAAGCGAAAAAAGGAGCTCTTTTTTGAGGCAAATAATAACCTGCAGCCTCATAGCCTCATAGGTCTATTAATTACCGTTGTTCACAATTTCCAAAGATTTTTCGATCGCAGCTTCGTTGTGCATTTGAACTTATTTTTATCTTGAAATTAGATTAGACTAAAAAATGTAACTTCCGAACCACAAAAACACCACCATAGCAATAAATATTTCCTTACAATCAGCTCAACAGCGTCAATACGTGTTCTAGAAGTGAGTGAAAAAAAGAAATGTAAATTACACGCAAAATGTTAACGGATTAACGGACTTTATTAACTTCCGTAAATTAAAGCTGAAAATAACGGATTAACGTTAACGGAAGTGTGAAGTTTGTTAACGGACTAGTGGTTAACGAAGCTAACGTTTTGCATTAAGTTGCCCACCTATGGTTATACTTAAAAGAGCATTCTGGTCGAAAAATATTTCTCTCGATTTTCCCTCAACTTTCACCAAACTTGAGCTTGCTACAACCTTCCGTTTCTGAGATGTAAGCTTTTTTTAGTGTATTTTAGCAGCCTTATGATTATTCGATCTCAACGTTTAAAGGTCTCAAAAAGTTGTCAAATAATCAAGTAATGTCAACCAAAAAGTTTATGTAACAACGCTAGTCTAAAACTCTGCACTTTTTTAGGAGTTTGTAACATTTTTTTCATTACTATTAAATAACATAAAGCGATCTTTAAAATGCCAGCAACTTATGAGCAATAGATTAAAAAAGCTTTGGCGCTGAATAATGGATGTAATACAAAACACTGTACAATATTCAATATGTTGGCCATTGGATCGCAAATGTTAAATACAGTACTATAACATTCTTACAATAGGAATAGCTGTAAAATGTGTGCATATTTCTGGCCGTGGTTAGGGTAAGTTTGGTTGGTGACAATAAATTGTACGAAAATTTTGAAGAGCAAGTAGAAAGTATTTTTATCGTCACAAATGACAGTTTAGTAAAAAACTCGGCCATGCACCTTGAATCTCTCTAATCCATTAAGTTCAAATTTATCCAGCGTACTTCAACGTCTTAACTGTTGGAGTAAACCCATAAATTTGACTCTTCTACGTTTTTGTGATACCAATTCATCGTGAGAATTCATCTGATAGTTTTGCAGGTAAATTTAAAATCTAATTGTTAGGCCTTGTTACGCATAGCAAAAAAGTACTTAGTTAAGGATTTTCGTGGCACCCACTTCGAAACAATCTGAAATTTACTACAAATGTGGCACTTGAAACGCTGAATCGAAATCCACGGTTCTTCAAATGCGCAAGTGAGCACCTCGTGACCATCTGACGTCATATTTCCGTCACTCTGTCAAAACCAAACCTGTTACTTGCAATACTTCATTTGCATCTCATTTCTTATCTCGTAAGTGCCCGAATTTCAAGCTTTTTCAAATTAGTTTGTAAACCAACCGACCTTAAACAATGAAACTTATCACGTCACAGACGATGGTGTCGTAGAATTAACTACTGCTTTATGTGAAAAAGCTAAAATTTTACGAATTTTGACGGATTACGTTTGTTCTGATTTTGAAACGTGGCAGAGCAACACTACCAAAGTGATTTTAGAAGAAATCATAGATCCTTGACTACCAACTTTTCAGGTTTTGTTGAATTTAAGCCACGTCTTCATTTGCTATTCATCAATTATTTCAAGCCACCAAATTATCACGTGACATATATTTTGCAAAAGAAATAATGGTGAAACTTTCTTCTGCGGGCTTAAGTCGACTGCTACAGTTTATGGCACATGCAGAAAAATGAAAAATGTCACTGACGTCATACAATGATGACGTCATCAGTCTTTGGTTATCGAAATATGCACTCCATTGTGGCCAAAACTTAAATGCAATTTGTTTTTATTTTTTTATGTTCACTGCTTGATACAAAGCCCTCAAACATTGTCAAAAGAAACCATGTGCATTAAACTACTTAGTCATCAATTTTCAATGAGCTTGAGCTTTGTCAACGTTTTTATTATTTAAACTTATCGACCATCACGAACTGCATACTTGTCACGTGACATTTATTCCACACAAATATTTGCGGTTATCAGCAACCTAAAACGAACCCGAATTGTACAACTCCCATCTGTAAAAAAATGAGACATGAAAAGTTTGCAAATTTTCACTGACGTCACGCTCTGATGATGTCACAATTTCCTAATTTTGATTATATTCGTGCTCTTTTCAACTCACTGTGTTCAATCAAAGCCATTGCATAGTTTTAGATAAAAAATGATTTCGAACAACCTCTAACCACAGTTAACAGGCAACTGACGTCACTTGCCGATGACGTCATCATCTTGTTTTATCTTGCGCAAGTTTCATTCTACTTTAACAACAACAAAAAACAAACATTCAATTTTTAGGACTAGCAAGTTGATGATCGTATTGCAAATGTTTATTGGCAACCTTGCTGGGCGGTGATCAGTTACAGCACATTTTTAAGATCAAAGAATACAGAAAATAATGGTTTTTGAGTGATAGTTGTTCAAGCATTTTTTCTCTTTCTTTTACAGCACTAAGCTTGTAGTTTTATGAAATGAAACCAAACCAACCAGGTATTTATTTTTCGAACCCGAACTTAGCTTAAAACAAGTAGACTACTGTAGGCTACAGTAGGCAATTTCCATGTTTAAAACCAATTCCTTCGTTCATTTTCAGTAACACTTATATTCCAGCAAAAAGAGACATGTTATGATAATTCAGTCGCTATGAAACTTGTAAATCATTTCTTCTTCCAATAAATACAAGAAGAAATGATTTACAAGTTTGTAAGAAATCTTTCAACAAGTACAGGCTGGCTCCCTGGTGGGATGCGCTACTACAGCTCACGTACAGAGCAAACTATCAAGCAGCAATTGATTGAATGGCTCTCGAATAGGAGTGGGCATTTCAGAATAGCTGGCTATTCCAGAATTATTCCGAATAACTAAAACCGAATCCAGAATACCGAATCTTTTTCTGGTACAAAGTTAACTTAATTTGCTGAAAAAGCGAACAATCAGTAAACCACCACCGATATCCAGAAAAAAATGTATTCAACGATTTGCTTAATTAAAGCAGCACTTCATCACAGTGCATGACATTGAGTGCTTCAAAATGTTCACCACTTAGTTAGGTTCTTAAGTCGCTTGCATTCAAGCTTGCACTGGAGAAACATCTTTCAAAAGAAGCTGGACGTTGCAGGAATGCGAAGGTATTTTGAAGCAAAATGCTTTAAATGGGGAAGTTGGACCACCATTTCATGTGTTCAGCTTAACACGTTAAAAACTGCGTATTTTAGAAGGCCCCATTTGGGGAAAACTTTTTTTCGTATTTGCCTACTCTGAAAATTCCATGCGTCTAGCGTGAGTGGTTAAAAAGTTTAAATTTTTGCGGGCCCGTTTGGTGGGGCTCTCATTTTGCTTCCCCCAAATTTGGTCTTTCCCTCTTATTGACTAACATTAAAAATTTCATGTGTCTAGCTTAAAAGATTAAAAAGTTTGAATTTTGGAGGGCCCATTTTGGGGAAAACACCCATCGTGGCACCCCCGATTTTTGTTAAGGTTAGTTTATTTTTAATATCAACCTCAGAGATAGAAATCGGTCTGGTTGACCGGCGGGTCGAGATTTTTCGACCGGCCGGTCAATCCGGTTGAAACACCGGACAAATTCTCCTTTCTTGCAGCTAAAAGACGTCTAAGCACCAACCGAAATATACAGTACATATATATTTTATTATGAGTAAAACTTTTTATAAAAAACAGTATCAACAGTACATACCTTTTAAAAAAACTTGTTGAATGGTTTCAAGTTCTGACTAATATGCTGTGACCATTAGGATATCCACATCCAGGGGCGTATTTAGGGGGTACCATTGTGCCATGCCCCCTCCTCTTTTGGGCGGCGGCACAAAGCAAATAAAGCGCAAAATATTCGTTAAAATTGCATAATCAAATTATAATAAAGCGTGCATGAGGTAAAGGCTTACGCTACCTGGCATTTTAGCATCATTTTAATCAGCTTGAGAATAGAAGTGGCCCAGAATTCAGATTTTTTAGTACATGCTAAAATCTTGCCGCTTTGAAAAGCTTTTTTCATTTTGAATTTACCATACTCTACGGTGGGCAAGAAAGACATAGCTCTTACTTTTTTCATGTCTAACTAGCCATGGCTTGTTCTGAAGTAGCATTTCTACAAACTGCTGGGGCGCATTATACTTCGAATGTTTTCAAGCCAATGTCAAAACAGTTTAGTGTTTGCTGCTCGGCAAATTGCAAATAATCTGTCACCACTTTAGCAAAAGAAAATTTAACTTCTTTTCTAGGCCTTAAGCATAATATCATTAGAAAGAACGTCTAATTATTTAGCTTGTGCCCTCCAGTTCCTTTTATACTTATTTTGTGCACGTTTTGCGCAGCTCAAAACAGGTCTTTCAAACCGAATTTTAACCTAAAAAGATCTTAAAATTGAGTTATATTTGCAAAAAATGCAAAAATTTTTTTTCATTTCTTTCTGAGACCTCCATCAAAAGTCACAAACTTTAACACTTAATTCAGGCCCCCCCCTTTGAAAATTTTTGATTTGATGCGTTGAACAGTGAACAAAAATTTTTTGTAAAAAAACGTTCGACCGGGCAGGTCAAAAACCGGTCAACCGGCGTAGATGTTGAAGTTTACCGGTCGGGTCGAGAAAATCCTGACCGGTTCTATTTCTGATCTACCCATTCCGAAAACTTGATCCATCTAGCTCTAACGGTTTAAAAATTCAAAATTTTGAAGGACTTGATTAAGGGGGTCCCCACCCTGGCACCCCCGATTTTTGTCGAACAAAAGTTCTCTCCGATATCTTCATTCGCTCAAACTTTGAATACAGTGCGTTTAGCGGTATAAAGCCAGAGAGCGCCAGAAAAAAAAGAAAAAAGATGCAAAACTAGAAAAATTGTATTCAAGTTAGGGTAAACGAACATAACCTGAAAAAAGTTGCTCGATAGTGTGCTCAAAAATCACAAACCATTTTTTAGCAATACCGGTAATTACCGAGATATATTGGTTTAAATTCGTTATCTTTTTGCTTACTTTCGGCTTGTAAAATGTTGGTCACGTGACCAGGCACCCCCAAACTCGGTTTGCATAAAGCATTGATGAGCACCCACATTGTGTACAAATTATAGCTTTGCACGCCGAGTGGTTTTTGAGGTATTGGCGAATTGATAAATTTTTAAGCTAAATTCGCCGTTATTTAGGTTTTTTGTGTCTCAATTTACAATCACGTAACCTAGGATCCCCAAAATCGGCACACATGACGCTTTCATTAATTCTTATGTTGAGTCCAAATTTCAACTCTCTACGTTTTACCGTTTGCTAATTATCAGCAAGCCAATCCTTATCTGCTAAAATTCACGTACAAAAACAAAGGTACTACGCGCTCGCGCGAAGTCCCAATTAGAGAACAAATGGCTCACTACAATTGTATGCCAGAATTAACTGCAATCAATTTTTACCAACGTAATTGCGTTGATTTAAAACCGGTTCCAATTATCCGGTTTGTATTTCAGTTAGGATTCCGGATAATTTTGGTTTAGGATCCTTTTGGATTCCGTATTCTGAAATGCAAATTCCTAAGCTCGAACCATTCTTGAACGCTCCAACACCGCATAAAAGAGGCTGGATAATTTCTTATAATGAAATTTCAATTCGCTGTGTTACTTGCAATCAAGCTCTCGCAGAGTTAACGAAACATCTTGCTTGCAAATGCAAAAGAACACGTTGCAACACAATTCAGTGTTCCTGCCATTGCGCCAGCGTATCTTGTACGGAACTATGCTGCTGTGTCAATTGCAATAGCATGTCAATTACAAGCACAGAAAATGAGCTGCTAAACGAAGTAACAGATGCAGAGGATGAAGAAGACGAAACTTAAACAAAACGCTCTTTTGCAATATTTTCTTGTTAATGTTTATTTGTTTTAGTTATTTTTAGTTTGAATATTTTTCATATTTTTGCACTTCATCTTTTATCGCATTGAATAGGTATTTGAATATATTTTCGAAGTTTTTTGGATAGGTCCTAGAAAGGATTAGAGATACTTTTTTGTTTATAATTTTTTTGTTTTTATTTATTTAAAAACATCACTCATTTAAACTAATTTTACGATCTCTACTGAGCAATGCACGTTTTTATAAAGACACTGTAATAGTTAATAGTTGCCACAAAATGCCTAGAACAATAATTAAATTGTTAAGCTTCTTGATGAAATGGCAATACTTTTTATGTTTATAATTGTATGATACATTTTGTCATTTATGTATGTATGTTTATAATTTATGCAAATTATGTCAAGCATTAGTGACCATGACGTCAGCGAAATGTGGCATCTGTTGCCTGTTAAACTTGCGCAAGATAAAACAAGATGATGACGTCATCGGCATGTGACGTCAGTTGCCTGTTAACTGTGGTTAGAGGTTGTTCGAAATCATTTTTTATCTAAAACTATGCAATGGCTTTGATTGAATACAGTGAGTTGAAAAGAGCACGAATATAATCAAAATTAGGAAATTGTGACATCATCAGAGCGTGACGTCAGTGAAAATTTGCAAACTTTTCATGTCTCATATTGCTACAGATGGGAGTTGTACAATTCGGGTTCGTTTTAGGTTGCTGATAACCGCAAATATTTGTGTGGAATAAATGTCACGTGACAAGCATGCAGTTCGTGATGGTCGATAAGTTTAAATAATAAAAACGTTGACAAAGCTCAAGCTCATTGAAAATTGATGACTAAATAGTTTAATGCACATGGTTTCTTTTGACAATGTTCGAGGGCTTTGTATCAAGCAGTGAACATAAAAAAATAAAAACAAATTGCATTTAAGTTTTGGCCACAATGAAGTGCATATTTCGATAACCAAAGACTGATGACGTCATCATTGTATGACGTCATTGACTTTTTTCATTTTTCTGCATGTGCCATAAACTGTAGCAGTCGACTTAAGCCCGCAGAAGAAAGTTTCACCATTATTTCTTTTGCAAAATATATGTCACGTGATAATTTGGTGGCTTGAAATAATTGATGAATAGCAAATGAAGACGTGGCTTAAATTCAACAAAACCTGAAAAGTTGGTAGTCAAGGATCTATGATTTCTTCTAAAATCACTTTGGTAGTGTTGCTCCGCCACGTTTCAAAATCAGAACAAACGTAATCCGTCAAAATTCGTAAAATTTTAGCTTTTTCACATAAAGCAGTAGTTAATTCTACCACACCATCGTCTGTGACGTCATAAGTTTCATTGTTTAAGGTCGGTTGGTTTACAAACTAATTTGAAAAAGTTTGAAAGTCGGGCACTTACGAGATAAGAAATGAGATGCAAATGAAGTATTGCAAGTAACAGGTTTGGTTTTGACAGAGTGACGGAAATATGACGTCAGATGGTCACGAGGTGCCCACTTGCGCATTTGAAGAAACGTGGATTTCGATTCATCGTTTCAAGTGCCACATTTGTTGTAAATTTCAGATTGTTCCAAAGTGGGTGCCACGAAACGACATAATTTTGCCCAGCGTAACAAGGCCTGTGTCCAACATGGCATCTCCAAGTTTGGCATGTTTTATCTATTCCTTGTATTAGCCTACCGGTACTTTTGAAAGTTGATATGTATAGCTGAAGTACCTGGTAGTTAACAGCTTTAAAATTTTAAGGCGCCCATTTGGCATGGTCTCCTCAATGTGGCCCACCAATTTTGGCAATGTTTAATTTTTGATGTATAGTATATTAACCAACGCATCTTTGTGTCGTTGGAGAAGACACTTTACGCTTATTTTTCCATTCGGGCCAAGCGTGCTGCCCATTGTGTGGCCCAGCCTGATGAAAGACTTGCTAAAAGAACCTAAAAAAAGGTTGCTCTGCGTTGGTGTGGTTAGACAGGCACAGATTTCTTGTTTTTTTTACGAACAAGCAAACAAAAGCCCATTCAATAAATTCAATTTGTTTAGCTTTTGTAGTTAATGGGGAGAGGTGTCAACATAATTGAAAGATTTTAATAGTATGGCAACCCCAAATTTTTTCATATTTTATTTTTACTTATCTTGAAAATTTCATGTGTCTAGCTTGAGGGGTTAAAATTTTTGAAGAACCTGTTTGGGAAGGACTCTCCATTTGTGGCACTTGAAATTAGTCATATTTTATCTTTCCTTTGTATTTACCTATTTTGAAAGTTTCATATGTTTGTCTGACTTAATGGTGAAAAGTTTGAATCTTGGAGGAACCTAATTTCAGGTTTCCTACTTTGGTACCCCAAAATGTTGACAAGTTTTATCTTTCAGTGATATTTAGTCTACTTACCTAAAAATTTGATGCATCTAGCTTAAAAAGTTAAAAACCTTAAATTTCTAAGGGACCATTTTAGGTAGTTCCCATTGTGGCACCCCTTATTTTTGTTAGGTTTAGTTTATCTTTTAATATCTACCCATTCTGGAAATTTTATCCATCAAGCTTTCACGGTTTAAAAGTTCAAAGTTTTGGACAACCCGTTTGATGGTGATTCCTCTAACATGACATCCTCGATTTGAGGCGTAACGTAGTCCTCCCTGATATCTACAATTGCTTAATGTGTGAATACTGTGCGTATTGGGATTTAAAAGTAAATAGCCTTGAAAAAAACGAAAAAAGTAACAAAAAAGAATAAAACAAAAAAAATTGTATTCAAGTTGGGATTAATGAAGATAACCAAAAAAAAAGGCGGTTTATATTGTATTCAAAATCACAAACCATTTTTCATCAATATCGGTACTTACCGAGATATATTTGTTCAAAGTCGTCCACTTTTTTTTCCGATTTTCAACCTGTAAAATTCTGGTCACATGACCGGGAACCCCCAAACTCGGTGCGCATAAATTCTTTAGAAGCACCCGTGTTGTGTTTAAATTTCAGTTTTAAGCATCGAGTGGTTTTTGAGTTATAAGCGAATTAATAAATTTTGGACCCAAAAATCGCCGATTTTTTTTGTTATGTTTTTGTGTCTTAATTCACAATCGTGTGACATGTCTTAATTCACAATCGCATGACATAGGATCCCTACAATTGACACACATGACGCTTTATTAATTCTTGCGTTGAGTCCAAAATTTAAGTTTCTGTATTGAGCGGTTTGCTGGGTATAAATAAATCAACCCTCATCTATCAAAATGGTTCAACAAAAACAAAGGTTCTACGCGCGCTCGCACGATGTTCCCGGTCAGGTAGCAGAACATTTTTATTATATCACGGGTGGTAAAGCCGTCGAAGCGGAACCAATGGCACTATTCAACCGGTTTGCACCGGTTTTAGCAAAACGGTTGCTAAATACAAAGAACCGGTTGTTAATAATGGCTTGTGTAGTTATTCTGCTCTTTTGGCTTGAACAAACCGGTTGCACACTTTAGAAAATTTTGTACAATTTAAAATATGACCCGGCCAGTGAGTCGAGCGATGAGGCGTTCGTTTCTGGATCGGGAAATCTGATGTTCAAATGTCGGACCATTCAAATCAAAAACTGTGTTGCCAACGACTCGTCACTGCTGCCGCGTGTCTTCGAAAGGAGCTGTGTTGTCCACATCAGGCGCAATTACCCGGAGATGGGCCTCGCAAACTTGTTACACGCTTCAACGTAATACAGTGAGTATAATGAAATATTTGATTTGAATTGTAACTGTGCATCGTGTAACTGCACAATATTGTACATAAAAGTTAAATACTATTCTAAGAAATTTAAAAAAAATTGCATCTTGTGACACATGGTTTATGTCAAACCTGGATCTTATAAAATTTATTCGATTTTAAAGGATTAGGAAGTAAACATTATAAAAGCATAACACAGCCAGCAATGGTGGTCCATTTCAATCAGATGAATAAGACCTTCCAACAAAATTCAACAAAAATTGCAGAATTCTGCAAGGCAAAACCCTAACAATAAAACGCTGTATAATGCGTAGATTAAAAAAATTGATTTGAAAAAAAAAAAAAAAACTCATTAGGATTGCGCGAATTGGAAAAATAACCCAAATATTGAATGAGGAGAATAGGTCATTGTCAGAGGTGGAGTCGAGGACTCTAGGCCAAAGCCAAGGATGCAAAAAAAGCCGAGGCCAGGGCCGAGGACCGACTTTCCGAAAACAGATCCTCTCGAAGCCAAGGACAGGAATGCTCGAGGCGATAGCCAAGCACCAAGGGACACAAAGCGTAAGTGTTCTGCAAAAAAAGGTCTTCGCCCAAAAAATTTGCAAATATTCAGCGAAATTTCAGATGTTCTCCAAAAACAAAACAAAAAAGTCTTTAAGCCATAAAATCGCAAATTTTCCGCAAAATTTTAGGCGTAGGAAAAAAAGGGCATGTGACCTTTGCCCATTTTTACCAGATCAAAAAAAGTGCTGTCCTCGACCGAGGGCAGGCCAGTTTTGATAACTTGTAGGCTTCGAGACCAAGGCCAAGGACTTGACTTTGAGGCCAAGGACTTCAAAACGTGTCCTTGAGGACCCCACCTCTAGTCATTGTCTCTCCTGTGGCGCCGCCGTTGAAGAATGTTCGCCTGAAAAAAAAATAGATTTTTTAACAGGCTTGCGTAGCAAATAAACCATTTAACAAAAACCAAGATGGCGAGAGACTTTTCGGCCCCTTGAGCTTCAGACGCAAGAGGTCGCCGTCTTCCGCCTTGAAAAATCGACGCTATTGGGTACACTATCGTAAAGTTACACGCAAACCAGTATGTAGTGCTGCAATGACGTTTAAGACTTTGCGAACAGTTCCAGTTTGAGGGTAAACGAACAAATTCAGTTTTTATTAAAACCAAAGCAATCTTATCTTCGGCAGCGTTGCCCAGAGTTGCAAGTCGGGCCGGGCTTTTCGGGTCGGGTTCGGGCCTAAACTTAACAAAATTTTGGGCTTAATTCGGGTTTTAGACATTCTTTTTGTCTTAGGTGCACAAAAATATAATCAAAATAACTTGGCAACATTGCTGAATTTTTCAGACCTAACTTAGCTTTCGGTTTTTTTTGGGCATGATTTGAGCTTCATATTAGTTTTCGGGTTTGGGTTGGGTTCGGGCTTATATTTTCGGGTTCGTACCGGCTTCAAACCTAAACTAGTCGGCCCGTTTACAACTCTGGCGTGGCCGAGAGGGTAAAAACGTGGTTTGTACGACGATCCTGCCCGCACGATCTGGGTTCAACCTGCACCACGGTCAGGTTGTTGCGTCCTTGGATAAGACGCTTCGTGATCATTATCTCTGTTTGGTGGCTTCCAACAAACATCAAATTGAGTGGAAAAGAATTCAAAAAAATACGCAGAAACATTGGATCACTGGAAGTTTCTAAGCAGGTGTGGATTTCTCCAGCCACAAAGTAGTCATTTAAATTGTTGATAAAAATTGTTGATAAAACAAAATAAGGTTTTTCAGCGTGTGGGTGATGTGTGTAGTGGGAAATTTTTTCAAAATGTTTTTTAAGTCCTAGTCAAATCAATGAAACTGGTAAAAGCATGGAAAAGATAAACTGGAGAATTTCGCTACTTTTGAAACTTTAAAACTCCCAAAACGCATCGCGCACGATCGGAAAGTTCTCCAAGATCCGTAATTCCTGCTTTTGACCAAGAAAAAAAAAGCAGACAGATGATTATTTTGTTTTAAGTTTTAAAATATTGTGCTGCTGCGGAAATTTTGGACCACACAAAAATTGACCATAATTTTTTTTTTAATTTGAAGGACAAAGTTGATTTTTGGTGACAACAAATTTATTATGCAGGGAATGATTTACAAAAATAAGATTGCTTTGCGTTAGTTAGTGGCTGCATAGTACGTGAAAACGCATGGGGAGAAAATTTTGTTACACTCTGTAAAACATTACGAAAATCGGGTTGTCACATTGGAAGAGTGCCGCTCAAATGGGTCGTTTAAAATTCAAAATTTAAACCACTCAAGCTAGACGGATAAAATTTTTATAGATAAAACTTGACAAAATTTTGAGTGCTACTATTGGTGGAGATCTTTTAATGGACCCTCCAAAGTTTGGACTTTTTACCTACAGTATTTGAGATTGGCAAATGATATTTTCAAGATAGGTAACCTAAATATAAAAGATAACACATAACAATATGGTCCTTCTATATTAAACTTTTTAACTCTTATTTGGTTTACATGAGAGATGAAGTATTACAGGTTTTGGTAATGCCACGTAAACAGGGTTGTATGCAGAGGGCTCCCAAAGGCCAGGCCCCGCCATCTACTACAATAGCAGCTTGTGTATTTGCGCAGTGTTGCCTGAAATAAAAATAATATGAAAATATTTGTCTTATAACAAACTACTGTAGTTCGATCAAATTTTCCTCTTTCTTTCGCACGGTAGGTTAATTCTCAGACGAGTTTTTATTTCGAAAGCAAGGATTAATCAGTGTTACGTAACAATCATTTTTTTGCTGGCTCAACCGATAACCCAGTTGCGCAACCACAGGGCGAGAGACGTAAAAGCTAGGCTTCAGTCCCTTAATTTAGCCAATTCATTTAGAAAATCTAACGCAAAATCGCAAGCGTTTAAACATGTTTTGAACTTGACGCTGTGAATTAGGGGAACTTGAAGAGGATGGGTAGTTTTATTCTTCAACTGGCTTTCAAATCGTAACAATAATTCTTTCAAATGGATTTAAAAAGATGCGAAATTTGATCCAAATTGCGCTAAAATAGCAATTTTTTCTGAAAAATACGAAAATTGCTAACGGCTCCCCAGACCCCGTCAGTGATAAGCGTGAGTTGCACCATTTTTTCAGCACTTAGCTCGACTGAGGCATTTTTCAAGCAAAACTATTTAACTTTTGGGTTCAAGTCCGCTCTAAACAAAATCATGGCTGCACGCCTGCGTCGACTAAACTTTCCAGCATTTTGTTTAAACAAACTTGATTTAATTTCTGCATATTGAAAAAATGGGGCCCTGACTAAATTTAGGCCCCAGGCTCTTCACCAAATAAATCCGGCCCTGCATGTTGGGGAGATTTCCCTCAAACATACCCTCTAAGAAATTTCTAACAGCTTGAATTAAACAAATTATATTTTTAAGATAGTTAAAATAGAAAAAAGACAAAACACGACAAAATATGGAGATGCAACTTTTAGGTGGATCCCCCGAATGAGCTCCCTGAAATAAGCAAAATTTTATCACTTGATACAAACAAATTAAATTTCTTAAAAATGACAAAAGGAGACAAAATTGGGGAGTGCCATGTTAAGAAGGACCTTACTAAACGGGCCCTCTAAAATTAAAAATTTTAAACTATTTCTGCTGTACCAATAAAATTTAGAGATAGATTAACATAAAAGAAAGATAAAAAATAAAACAACTTTTGGATGAAAAGTTGGACGGCAAGTCCACGTTAATCGACTTCCAAGATATGAGAATTATAACGTTTTAAGCTAGATGCAGGCCCTCAACCAATATTTTGCTAAAGAGAAGGGGCTTGAATTCAACGTTTAAAAATTTTAATTGAAAAATGTATCATTTAGGCAGCTTACTGAGCAAGCCTGCGCCACTTAAAAGCGTTTCACAGGCGATAGTGTTGCTGCGGAGGCCATAGTGGTTTACTGGAGAAACTCCAAGCCGCTGGGCGATTTTTGAAATTTTTCGGAATTTTTAGTCATTTTAACGCCATTCGGTTCAAATTTGCACGTTTTTGAAGCCATTTGAAAAAAACAATTTGCCAAGACTTTAAATTCAGTCGAAGAATTAAACTACCCAGTCCCTCCACAAAGTGTCTACTTACTAACAGGTGAAGTCCAAAACACTTTTTAACGCTTGCATTTTTGTTAGGTTTTTTAATTTTCTAAGTGACTCGGTTAATATTTCTAAGTGACTTATTGGCTAGGGGGAAGGGGGCTGAAATCTTTTAAGCAAGCCCCTTCTGTCTGCACCTCAAGCTACATAGCTGAAATTATTAGAATAAGTGAGTTGTTACAAACGATAAAGTCTTTCTAACCCTGTCTTCCGATATGTGTCAGTTGGTCAAACCGTTTATCTTTTAAGCTTAATTCTTAAAATTTGAATATCTGCTAAGACTTGCCAATCCGAACGGTTTTGTGTTTTCTGCAAGGCGACGATGCGAAGCATTAGGTATCCTTACACCTCGCAGAAAAACATTTTCCCGAAAATCATTTGCCAGAAAAACATTTTCCTGAACGTTCTTTTTGCAGAATTAACATTTGTCAGAAATCACTCTTGCTAGAATGAACGCTTGCCTGAAATTACATCTGCCAGAATGAACACTTGCCTGAAATTACATCTGCCTGAATGAACACTTGTTTGAAATTACATCTGCCAGAAAGTACTTTTGGCCGAAATTACATTTCCCCGAAAACTTATTTGCCAGAATTTACACTTGCCAGAATGTACGTTTGGCCGAAATTACATTTCCCCGAAAACTTATTTTCCAAAATTTACACTTGCCGGAATGTACATTTGGCCGAAATTACATTTTCCCGAAAACTTATTTTCCAGATATTATACACATTAAACCGAAAATTCGTTATTGATAAAATTTACATTACAAAAATTTATCATATGCTTGTAC
Source organism: Trididemnum nubilum (assembly GCA_963965965.1). NCBI lineage: Eukaryota > Metazoa > Chordata > Ascidiacea > Aplousobranchia > Didemnidae > Trididemnum > Trididemnum nubilum. The sequence continues at coordinate 5,035,149 of OZ014469.1, forward strand.
ATTTTCAAAAATTATTAAACTGCGTGTAGAATAAAAGAGGCTAAGGAAAGCAGTCTCTCACGTCTTGTAAGTAGAGATGTAAAAAAACGGTTTTTTTTGCTCTTGTTTTTTTTGAGCTTGTTTTTTTTGTTTTTTTTGTTTTTTTTTGTTTTTTTTATACATCCCCTTGCCAAAATAAAAAAAAAGTTTGTTTTTTATATCAAGCTAGCCAACTTGCATCAAACCGTACAAAAAGTTTTGGTGGAATGACTCCATCCTTGCTGCCAGCTTGCAAATTATAAATAGGTCGCACTTGAATCACCGCTTCAGTAGGCCTAGACTTACATTTTTGTTGCGCAATCCTTTTCTGCTTCAAAGAAGTTCGTAACCATGACAACATGCCATGTGGTCGCCTTTGCATCGACTCATAATCGTCATTCGCAGCAGCGCAGGTCCAAGTATTAGTGCAAAGTTACATTAGACATTACGTGACAAAACAGCAAGCATAACATAGTGACGAAAACGCAGCGCAGGTAGGTAACAAAACAGCATGGTAGTAAAAGATCCGCCAGCGTGATTATTTATTTGTTTTAGGCCTATAGCTTTCTTGTAACTATAGCCTGTTCCTACTTCAAGAGCGGATTTAAGGTCAAACGGGGCCTAGTGCCGTGGGCTTTGCTCGAGCTGTTTTGCTCCGGAAAAAGTGGAGACAAAGCAAAAAATGTATTAAACCAAAAATTTTCAGAGGCCTGGCAGACAGACTTTTATTGGTCCTATTGGGTGTTTCTTGCATTTCACGTCCCACAAGAGTGGGTTACATTTTTCGGAGATAGTTTTTACATTGCTTTCGTTTTACCAACCGCCGTTCCCCAAACAAAAACCCACCGTCGAAAATATTTGTTTGGGAGCCACAAGAAAACTCGATTTAGAAACAGCTGGAAAGTCATTTGACGAATAAGCAGAGATAGATATTATTCTATGTAAACAAAAATTAACGCAGTAGGCCTACTGAAAAAATATCGTCAGCCTCATGAAAACATTGCTCAAGTCATTGTTGTGGAGTGGCACAGATATGCAGGAGCGATTTCTTATATAGCACTGAAACTTTGAACGATAATATAATGGGCGAGGGCGACGTTCTTTGAAGCAACGCTTGGAAGCGACGATTTTTGAAGCGCTACATCAAGTATATTAACGGCCTTGAAAAATTTAGATTGAAAAGAGAAAGGTCTCTGTATAAATGCGTGCCGCGCCCGCGCGCCAGTCTCTGCTGAAACTTGTACAGTAAACTAAGCGTTTAAACGGGCACCATAAATTATTTTTTTGCAAGAACAAGATGCCTTCTTCGAAACCATCATAGAGCTTAATTAATGCGTTTGAACTGTAAGAGCAAAAAACCTCAGCAACAATCAATTGCAGAAGCTGGTGTAAATAGAACGGTTTTTGAAAGTATTTTTGAAACTGCACACCAGCGTCGTGGCCTAGTGGTTTAAACAGAGCGTTTGCCCTGAATACTGGTAGGCTGGATTTATTTTCAGTCGAGTCACTTGGAAGTCCTTGATATCTCATGAAGGGCTGGGGCTACGAAGGTGCGGTCAACGCCAAACGTTTTTTGAATTTTTTCTATTTTTAGAAGCCTAGCTAAATTTTACTTTAGTCCTCCTATAAAAATAATATCAGCTGCTTTCCTTGTCGAACACCCATAATTAAAGTGAGCTCAGAGTGTGAAATTAGTGAAAAGACCAGTTAATTTGATTTAAGTCAGTGAACACTTGAAAAAATACTCTGTCCTTGCGCTAAATGACTCAGCAGTTGGAAAGCGCCATAAAACTACCATCATTACGGTCAGCAAATTTCGCCACATGGAACCGGAAGGCTTTGTAGTACTACCCGACTCCCGTAGCTTTGCCTGTTGGCATTATTCCTTCTTGTATTTCATGTACCGGTACCTGAAGAATTTCCCAGCAGGCTCTAGTATTAGGCTAGTAACGTTATGTGCATCGACTTTTGCTATGAAGTGGTAATAAGAAGCTATATTACGATGTTTGCATTCCAGTCTGTGCATCTGGCTGTACTCTTTCTAATACATTAACTTACCCACCAATGGTGGTCAAGTGGTGGGAGTGCCCTGCTTTGGATAGGGATCGAAATGGTCACCTACCTTTCTTCTCGGATCATCCAATGTCAGTAGCACAATGCTAGGCTCCGTTTCACCTCTACTGATTTCACTGTTTGCACGGAGGTACGGATATATCTATAGGCGCTCGCACAGTCTTCGAGTAATTGAGGTTGGTGTTTTTCTCGAGATCCTCTTTTGTGAAAGAGCGGGGATTCTAATGTATGGTGTTGTGCTATTGCTTAAGGATGATTCTCCTGCGTTCTTAGTAGAATCATCCTTAGCATGACACTATACATCAGAATCCTCGCACTTCCACAAAAGAGGATCTTTAGTAGGCCTACTCTCCTTTTCGTAGCATCCCAGTTTGTTATCGTAAAAAATTGCTCATCTGTGGTTTGAAATTTCATCAGCCCTGTAATTTTTGTATTTTCAGGTTAATACTTTTTAGAATATTACATGGTGTCTGGTTAAGTAATTTGTACAGTAGATGGTTAGCGTGAACGTGACTGCTGAACCGAGTCTAGCAAAATGCCTGGCCGGAAGCAAGCGCCAGTCAGCACTTTGTTTGAGAATGTTGACGACCATAACTCGAAAGGACCAAGAGTAAAGTGCAAATTTTGTTCCAGTACAATAGCAAAAAACGGATCTAGAATGAAAACGCATATAGAAAATTGTATTAGCTGTCCAACATCAGTGAAAGATAAATACAACTCCCCAAGTACATCACGTACGCGAGATAAGCAAAAGAGTAACGAAACCGAATCTGATGCTACAGATTGGCTTCTGGATTTGTCTTCGAGCGAAACTGCTGGTCCGAAAAAATTGAAAAAGGCAACTCCTCGGGGGAAAAGCTCTATGGCAAAATTTACTGACACGATGTCAAATGGTGAGCAGGAAAAATTAGACTCCCTTTTTTCGCGAGCGGTATATGCTAGTGCCACCCCTTTCAGCATAGTAGAAAATCCTCACTGGCTGGATTTCTTCAATGCAATCAGACCTGCGTATGTTGTACCAAGCAGGTTCAAATTGTCAAATCCTCTTCTTGATAAGGAGTACAATAGAGTAGATGCTGAATCCATGGAAAAAATTGCTGGTGCTGATTGCGTAGCCATTATGTGTGATGGTTGGAGTAACAGGAGAAACGAGGCAATCATTAGCTTTATCGTCAATATGCCGCAACCAGTATTTTGGAAATCATTTCATTCACTACTGGAGAGCCACACTGCAGAGTACATTTGTGAAGAAGCAAGCAAAGTCATTAAAGAAATAAAAGCCCAATGTGGTAAACTTGTCATTGGGTTTGTAACCGACAATGCAAGCAATATGAAAAAAGCATGGGGTCTCTTGCAGGAAGAATATCCAGAGATTTCATGTTATGGATGTGCCGCACATGGATTAAACTTGATATTTGGTGACCTAATCAAACTGGAGACTTTGGCCGAAATAGTTAACAATGCTAAGAGCATTGCGAAAGAATTTAAATCTAAGCATATGCTTGTTGACATGTTTCTCAAAGTGCAAAACGAGGAAAAGGTTCACATCAGTTTGAAATTACCTGCAAAGACAAGGTGGGGTTCCACGTTAATTTGCTTGGACAGTGTACAACAAAACAAACATGTTTTGAGAAAACTGGTTGTATCCGAAATGTCAGAGAGCACCAATTTGTCGAGAGATATCAAAAAAGTGATTTTGGATGATGTTTTTTGGGAGAACAATGAGATAATGGTACAGCTATTAAAGCCACTGTTTGTTGCTATCACCAATCTGGAAGCAGATAAGCCGAACCTGGCCGATGTTTACAAGATCTATCATGACGTTGAAAGCAAAATGAAAGATGAGCTCTCTTCCAGTCCCTTCACGGCAGAAGAGCAAATAAAAGTTGACGATATTTTTGAGAAACGAAGAGATTTCTGCATTCATATTGTTCACAAAGCGGCGTATTTGTTAGACCCACGCTACCACGGAGACTTATTGAGTGGTGATGAAAGAGTTGATGCCATTGAGTATATATGCAAGTTGGCTGAAAATTTAGCTTTTTGTGAAGTGAATGTTAATGAAGATAAGATCCAAGAGAATGTTGCTTACTATTGTGCTAAAGAGGGTTTTTACAGTAAATCCTTTTTATGGCAAAATGTAGCGAACATCAGTCCAACTGCATGGTGGAATGGATTTTGCGCGAATCAAGAATTGTGCAAAATCGCATCGAAGATATTGAACTTACCTTCAACCACAGCTGCTGTCGAGCGATCATTTAGCACTTACGCCAACATTCACACTGCTAAGCGAAACAAGCTTAGCAATGACAGAGCGAGAAAGCTTGTGTTTATTTCTCAGAACATCAAATATGCTACTGCACCAGATAAACCTCCAAAACGATCTCTCAGCATTTCCGCAGTTGAAGATTTTGCCTCTGCTCCCAAGAGAGCACTAACCAGCATTGCAACAGATGAAGATCTTGCCTCTACAAGCTCTGCTTTTTCTCGCAGCTCTAGCGTTGCTAATGCAGTGATAGAAGTGGAAAGTAGCAATGAAAGTGGCGTTGAATGAACTTTGATAATGATTGACTTAGTTTGCAAAGTTGATTTAGCATAACTTACTGCAAGTTACAGAACTTTTCGAAACTTTTTTAGCTACATAGTTCAAAGAGATTTCTAGAAACTAAAGCTTGATGTTTCATGTGGTATATTATTTCCAGTACCGCCGTAAGAGAAGTGAGTCAGCGGTTGGTGAGTCAATTATTTTAGGCCTGAGCAGGAATTCCGGAGTAATGTTATGAAGTATCATTTGAGAATTAAGCTTATAATAGATATCACATTACACTACAGCAGTACAGCATTGCAACTAATGAGGCTATTTCATCTGAGCATTATTGCAAACTTAAGCCTGCGCACTTTACAGTGAACGTTTTATTGTTCAATTTGTCTTTGCAAAAGAAACATTTCAATAGTTGCTACTTGCTACTGGTATTTTAGAGCCTAATCAAATAGCGAAAGGCTTAAATGCTTTGGACAAGACAAACAAGTTATTTACTGAGAAGAAAGACGTTTTAGTTTTAGAGTAGTTCGTAATACTGTTCCATCATGACAAATGCATGTACAAGTTGACAAATTATATGCAATTGCGTGATTAGAAGTTGTATTGTTAGTAGGCTCAATGAAACAGTCTGCAAATAATAATTCAAAAAAGTCAACTTGTTTAGGAAAGCACTGTTAGTCCTGCATTCTTTCAGAAACTAAACATCTCGGCAAATTACAAAATCAGACAAACTATGGTGTGTGTGAGCAATACGTACTACTGTAGCAGATTTGCACTGAATAATAACTTACTGTAGTATTTCTATTGTGAAGTGAAAATGGATCATGTAATTACCAAGTGTTTTTAGCTTTTCTTTAATATTGCATCTTTGTTTTCAGAGAACATAATCGAAGGCAATGTTTTCGTTTACTATTCTTATTGATGTGTTTTTTTCTGTCGTTTTTTTTTTTTGTAGCAATCCATGTTTTAGTGTGATAGCGCTTTTCGTTTTGGTATGATTGAGCAATGATTAAAATAGCACTAGCAGTTGGCAATATGGCATACGTTGTTGGTGGCGGTAGGCCTACTAGTTAGTGGTTCCAGATAAATGAAACTCGAATAGGACTACCACATACAATTTCCTAAAATACCTAAACTGACGTACCGTTGTCCATTCGTGATACAGTGCCTACAACGATAACGTACACTGATGATGTTTACAGAGCTAGGAAATACTTTTTGTTTGTTTGATTTTTATCCTCCTGCCACGAGAAAAGCGACAGAGAAGCTACTCGTATTTATTGGACGAAACCACCCCGCTTAGGCGCTTGTGTGTTGCTATTGTTCCGAGTGTCCGGTTGAGTTCTTGAGCTTTTGCCGAGTTGTGTTGCTGCTTGTTAGAATCCACCAAGCACAGATAATTTTCGTAATCGTAAATTGCTTTATCGAAGGACCAAACAACGCGACGAGTGTGCGATTTGAACCTCACTACCTTCGGTCAATGGCGGTCATAAGAACAACGCTCTTAACTGTACGCTCTTAGCTCTACGTTCTTAACTGTATGCTCTTATAGCTGTATGGAAAATGGTTATGAAGTGATTTATTCTTTTTCAAATGAGCAATAAACACCTGAAGATATCGCATTTCAAGAACATAAAGTCGGACACCCCCTCAGCACAAAAAGTTGATGGATAATATCCAGAAACCATCAAATAACACAGCACAATTCGTAACTCCACTTACAACAAAACTTTTCAAAAAAAACACGTTTTTTTTGGACCAAGTTTTTTTTGAAAAAAAAACACGTTTTTTTTAAAAAAAACGAAGGCAAAAAAAACCATTTACATCTCTACTTGTAAGTAATTTTGACAAACAACGTTAGATTTGAAATATTTTTGGTTTTTGATAAAAATAAGTACCATTTTCAGAACCGAACTATTCTTCCGAAGTTTGTGATAATATTTTGATATGTTTTTAGATTATTGGTAATATTACGGTATTTCGATAGTATCTGAAATTTACAAAAACATCAGCATACAAGCGTCGTCGTATCATTGAAGCATCTTAGTCAGGCGCGTAGCCAGAAATTTGCAGTGAGGGTCTGTTTCGGGGGTCTATTGCGGAGCCCGCAGCCAGAGGCCATTCGAGGTTTGGGGGCGGAGGGCCTAGCCGCTGGAAAATTTGGTATTTTTTGCGAAACGGACTTAATTTTAGGCCTATTTTGATAAAAACCATTGCTTTAAAACGTGGCAAAGCTAAGAAGTTAGCAGTACCAGAAGTTGATTAAACTGGTTGCAGAAATGGGTTATGTAGAAGATGGATATAAACGGTAATATTTTAGTTTCATATTTACAAGCTGGTAAATCATAAAATTCTAGTTCAGTAAAACTTACATGGGGTAATCTACAGTATTTCGTGTATACTTTAGAGAAAGTTAATTGGAGGGGGAGCGGGCTAATGGAACGAAACTTGAAAGAAGTGGTTGACAAAATTTGAGAGTAGTGATTGGTAATTGACTAAAATTGAATAGCCCCCTTGCCTATTTCTGAGATTTAATTTTTTTTTTTGATGAATATCCAGTGCAGCATTTTTTAGCAAGCGATCAAATTTGAGTGCTTATTTTTGCCATTTTGAAAGTTTTTACTTATATGTGTATTTTATTGCTGACAAATCAGTTTCCTCTAAACAATTGTTTCAAAAGATGCTTTAAATCATTTTTGATCCCATTCCAATGCAAAAGATTGCTGTCTCAGAAAGCTAAAGCCATTACTCCAGCAGTGCCGTCGCCAGGGCAAACGAAGCGAAGGGGCATTAGCCGAAAGTGGGGGGCACTAAAATAGACTAAATTTTTGCATATTAAAACCGATTTTCACATCTTGTACGGCCACAAATGTATATTCAAAACTGCTATTCATGTTCAAAAAAAAAAACCTATAAGGCCGGCAACGTTTCTAATCTCGTTTTTGTCTGCGGCCCCTAATACAGTGCCGCAACTAGAGCGTTTTTCTATGAAGAGTTGTAAACGAGCCGACTAGTTCAAGCCCGAACCCCGCCCGAGCCCAAAAATTAATTTGAAGCGCAAATCATGCTAAAAAAAAAACGAAACTTAAGTTAGGTCTGAAAAATTTAGCAATGCTGCCAAGTTATTTTGATTATATATTTGTGCATCTAAGACAAAAAGCACGTCTCAGGCCCGAATGAAGCCCGAAATTTTTGTGAACTTTCGGCCCGAACCCGACCCGAAAAGCCCGGCCCGACTTACAACTCTGGTTTTATGGGGCAAAATTTATTTCAGGAGAGGCCAAAAATTGCTGCCTTTTTCTACAATACGAGCATGCTGGGCAATAAGTGTAGTCAAGATTTTTGATTAGGGGGGAGGGCGCAAATCACATTCAATAACGTTACCAGAATTTTTCGAAAGAAAAACTTTTTGTTGGACAAAGATATTGTAGATTGGAAGATCAGAAGCCGTGGCCAGTGTGTTAGCACATAACCAGCATTTTGGTAAAAGAAGAGAGCTTAAACCTCCCAAAAAAGTGTAAAATGGGAGACGTGTTGAGCAAACTGGTGCAACCCAAACGTATTACAGACGTGAGTCTGGGGGTGAAGTCCCCAACCGCTAGGCGATTTTTTGTAATTTTTTGGAAAACTACCCTGTAAACAATTTAAACACCTCAAATAATATGTTCTCAGTCCATTTTTTTGCTCACGTTTACCGTAAACATGTTTAACACATGTTTAAATTTTAATGCCAGACCTTGATATTTTTGATACCGGACGTTGATATTTTAGGTGTTTAATTCGAAAGCGTTTAAATTAAAACACGTTTAGTCGCAGTACATTTACTTTTTAAACGTGTTTAAAAATTCTGGTGCATTTTTCTCTTCAGTTTGCACGTGTTACAAACATTGACTTAGAATGGCACGTTTACTATCATTTTTTTGTTGCTAGTTCAATTATAGCTGCTTAATGCTTTGCAATAGTATAAGAATTAAGCAGCTCATTAAACCAGCAACAAAAAAGTGACAGTAAATGTGCCATTCGAATTTAATGTTTGTAACACGCGCAAAACTGGAAAGAAGATTGTACCAGCCTTTCACAAAACGTTTGTTGGTTGGTTTTCGTAAATTTGATACCGTATACTTAATGCCAAAATTTGCTAAATCTGCACGTCTAAAGTTCGTATATACACACTGTATCCTGAACCAAAAATCGTTTTTAACCTATTTGACAGTATTGAAAAAACTTAACTAAAAGCAATCCCCCCAAAATGCGTTTTTAATAGTGATGCAGCATTGAAAGAGCTAATAAATATCTCACGCTACATTTTGTATTTTGGCCAGTGATTACATTTTTGCAAGGTGGCTGTTTACTGTTTAGCATAAGGATCTAAGTTTACGAAAGCTAACCAAGCAGTTAAACCTTTTTTTTCCAGTAGACAGCACATCGAATATCGTTTTACTCGAAAACCAAAACAGCAGTTACAGTTCAACTAGCATTGACAAACGATACCAAACGTGCAGCTTTAAGTCAAATCAAATCTTTCATTATACTCGCTGTAATACGCCGAAGCGTGTAACGAGTTGGCGGGGCCCATCTCCGCGTCATTGCGCCCGGGCAACACAGCTCCTTTCGAAGAAATGTCGCAGCGGTGGCGAACCGTTGGCAACTCTGTGTCCAATTTGACCGGCCCTAGATTTGAACCTCAGACCTCCCGCTCCAGAGATGAACGCGTTACCGCTCGACCAATGTTCGTAATTCATGCAAACTTAAAAAAATTACACCACAGCTTTCAAAACAAACAGCAAGAAAAATCAACGAATCGCCTTTAACCTAAAAAACTATACGGCAATTAGATTTTCAAACATGCTTGTGAAGCTTAATCGGAAACGAAAATGAACACGTTTTTGCAAAAGCATGGCCGAATTGTTGCACAATTTGTTTGTACAGGTTGTCGTAAAAAAACACCCTAAAATAAAATTGCTGCCATAACCATAAGTATTGTGTTGATCTTTTTATTTTATTTTAGAGAACATAAAGCAACGCTAGGGATTTTATTTTTAAAAAATTGATGGCCATCTGACGCTTGCTATGCAGGAAAAACTAAAATAGTGGATTTTTACATTTTTTTTTGGAGGAGAGGGGTGAAAAACGGCAATAACCTTACTGTCAGCCTCCAATAATATCGCGAAGTGTTACGCAGATTTTCCTTTTCACTGCAAGGTCGCCGAGGCATATCATAGTGCAAAGTGGTTTAAGCAACATAAAGTTGCACCCTATACAGCTAATCAAACTTTAGAAATGCTTCAAAACATGTTCGATGATCTTGAAAGCTGTAATGAATTAAGAATCCGTAGGCATATCATATGCCAGATCTCAAACCGCTAGATTTTTTCTGAGGGAAGTGTTAAAAATCAGTGGGGCCAAGGAGTTTTCATTCAACCCCCTTAAGCCAAAAAACTTAACCCCAAAATGCAAGCGGATTGAGTTTTGGTAAATGATATGCCTATGGCTTCTAAATTCATCAGCAGACTTCACGATCATCAAACATATTTTGAAGCCTATCTAAATTTTGATTATAGTTTTATGCGGTGTAACCTCATCTCACATAAACCACTGCGTTTGAATGATATGCCTTGGCGACATTGTATAACACCAACGAAGGGAAAAGAAGGAAAATCTGTATAACACCTTGCGATGTCATTGGTGGTTGACAGTAACGTTATTGCTGTTTTTATCCCCCCACCCAAAAAAAATGCAAAAATTCACTATTTAATTGCTTCTGAATTGTAAGAGTCATGCTATTCAGATGGCCATCAATTTTTATAAATAAAACTTCTCACTAATAGCTGTATGTGTTCTAGAAAAGAAAAACATAATCACTGATCCATGGTAGCATCTTTACTTTAGGATGTTTTTGGGGAAGGAACATCTTGCAAATTGACCAAGATTAAGCTTGATATTATCATTTTCAAAACAGCACAAGTTACGTTTTGATTTAAAAATGTTAAATTAATTCATAACATTTGAACCTTTTACATAAGGTATTTTATTTGTAATTCTCCGGTCAAGTCTAAGTTTTATTGTAAACAGGCTCGAAACGAATCTTATAAAATTTGAGCAACAGCAGCTTGTTAGAATGTGATGTTGTTATAGCAAAATCATACTTTGAAGGTTTGTTTCCAGTATGTTTGGAGTTAAAATTCAACTAAAAGGTAGCAACATACGAGGTTTGTTTCACTTATCAAAACGGAAACGAAACGACGAAAAACGAAAAAAACGAAACGGGACTGGTATCACAGAAACTTTCTTTCACTTTGAAAATAAACATTACGCATTTTCCACTTCAAAACAGTCTCTCTCAAGTCTAATACACTTTTCTATTCTTTTTTTCCATGTATCTATGGAACCACAAGAGGATTCTTTTGGAGCTGCCTGTAGCTTCATGGTCATGGCCAATTTCATTTCTTCCACGTTTCCAAAATGGGTTCCTTTTACGACTTCCTTTAGTTTTGGAAACACAAAAAAGTTGCAAGAAGCCAGATCTAGTGAATACGATGGTTGTTCCAGCAGTGAGATGTTGTTTTTGCCCAAATACTGCCGAACGCTTAGGGCCGTGTGAGCCGGAGCATTATGGTGATGAAAGAAGGATACAACACTTGTTTTTCCACATTTCTGGCCTTTTTGTTTGCACTGCTACGAGCAGGTGTTGCAGTATCACTTCTGATGCAAGAGGTGTTGTTCATTTCTGTTCTTGCCACAGGATGAAACAATTAGTCAGCATAAGTACGGAGAGATACTGCAACATCTGCTCGGAGCAGTGCGAACAAGAAGGCTAGAAATGTAAACAAACAAGAGTCAGATCCTTCATCATGACAATGCTCCGGCTTACATGGCCCCAAGCATCCAGCAGTATTTGGCCAAAAACAACATCCCTAACTGGATCTGGCTCCTTGCGACATTTTTTGTTTTTGAAACTAAACAAAGTCGTAAAAGGAAAACATTTTGGAAACGTGGAAACCACTAAAAGGGCCGTGACCAAGAAACTAAAAGCAATCCCTGAAGAATCCTTTCAGGGACACATAGATGCAAGGAAGAAAAGAATGAAAATGCGTATTCAACTTGAAGGAGACTATTTTGAAGTGAAAAATGTGTAATGTTTGATTTCAAATTGACAAAGTTTCTGCGACATCAATCCTGTTTCTTTACTGACACACCTTGTACATGCCACAAAGGGGTGAGCAACCATAAATAACGTAACGTATATACACCTCCGCCAAGCAATAAAATAAGAAAAGAACACTTATCTATGCATTGATCTAATCGTAACTTTTGCACAATTATGCCAATTGTTCACTATTACGAATAATGTATCATGCTCTCCTTTTTTATGCACGCTCAAAATTTGAAAATATGAATAAAAGCATTAAATGGCTCATTATTACACCATCAAGAAAAACACTTGAAAGAACCTTAACAAAATGAAAGTTATTGTCTTAGATAGCAGGACCAAGTTCGCTAAACATATACCGCTTTTTCGCATGCTTGTTTTTGCTTGTTTTGTAAAATTTATGATGATCATTTCATTTGATGTATAACACTGAAAAAAAACGAAGCACACAATAACATTTGGGACAATCTATGTTCCAGGCATTGTAGCTCGCCATCAAACAATAAATATACTGAAAGTAGTTATCTTGTTGGGTTTCGTCAATGAATACGTTGACACAAACTTCATCAGCAACATCAAACCCTTTTCTCATTGATTCTTCATCTTGAATCACCAACCTCAAAAAGCTGTTTTCAACGCATTCCAAATTTGGGGGTCCTAAAAATGCGGTTCATAGATGTCAGTTCTCAATAGAATTAATGCGTTTATAGTGCACTAACGGCAAGAAAATAAATTTTCAATTACCAATGTGAAAACCTACTTTGATTGCATACAAACCGCTATATTTTCAAGGTAAAACGAACAAAGTTTACCTATTTCAGTTAGCAAAGAATAGCTTGAAATTCAAGCCACCAAAAACCTAGGAGCGTTGAAACTAAGTTAAATGATGTGGAATCCCATAAAAAGCGTATCAAAATGTTCTAGTCCAAAAGTAAAAACCATCGGAGCAAAATACTTACGTAGACAATCGTCAAAAATTGTGGATGATTTTTTGTGAGTTTTGGTCCTCATTCTTCCGCTAACCGAACCAGCAACGTTTCTTCCATCGATGCATCACTCTACAAAATTGTTATACAAAATGTATCTAAGTAATCTAAGTCAAGCCACAGAACAACAAACTGTACGAAACTTTGCAAGGTCACGTTAATGAAACGCACGGCCAGTCGGCTATATGTAGTCAGGCGAGACAAAAAAATCAAGAGTTTAGTTGGGTAAAAAAAGCACCCTATGCTCCAGATAAGAGTTACTGATAATTTTTAACTATGGCAAGTGATATTGTGAGAAAAATATATCTGCATGTACCAAGCATTAAAAATGTAATTGGCAGTTATTTAAATCATAACCCACAAAATTTTCGTGAAATTGCATAAAAATTGCCGAAAAAATATTTTTGCAGCAGTTTATTAAATTTTTTGATACTTTCAATATTGTTGCAGAGTTGAGATTCAACTTGAGGTTGTTTATGAGAGTGGAAAGTAAGATTTTATTAGCAAATACACTAGTTATCATACATAAAGCAACGACAGGTTATGGTGGGTGATTTTTTTAGCCCAAAATTTTGCTGCTGAATAGGGTAAAAAAATCTTTCCCCAAAATTTGATAAAGTGTTTTTTTTTACCAGTTTAAACATTTTTGCAGGGTTTGATAATGGTCTTTTAGAAACCTGGTGTTCAGGTGCTTGTCTATATCATCAATGACTGAAATTTTGAGTCCCACGAATGGTAGAAGATGAAAAGATGAGTCACTAATTATCATTTCATATTTCAGGCACCTAACTACTGTGGTTGATTTTGATAAAACTGTAAGCTAAGACAAACCTTGGTTTTAGAATGCCTGCAGTGCACTGTCAGCTACGAAAAACCAAGTTTTAGAATGCCTGCAGTGGAAGCTGCCAATTTACTAGGATTTTGAGCACAGTTAAATAAAAGGCTAAAGTAGTACTGAATATGTATTGTAATTTCAAGTACAAGTATCACCCGAACTATAGTAACTAGCAACGAATCGTGTAGATTGTTACATTTTGTTGCCAGTCATGTCTAAATAAAGTCATGAACATTTCATAATTACGCTAAAGTAAGCTATTTTTTTATTTCTTCAGACTTCAGTGAACTATTAATACAGAAAAATTGCTAAGTTCTCGTTTCTGATGCAATTTTCCTGATTGAATCCAAAGTCCATACCCAATGACCATCATCTTGACATATCAAATAGCACATAGTAATATATCCTTGCTCCCTACTTGAGTGAGAAGCGAGTTCTTATCAAAAATTTGGTAATTATATACAGTACTTCAATATCTGCTGTTACCAAAACGCATTAGTGAAATTATCACATGCTGATTTTTTTACTTCTACAAGTGATTTTTTTTTGCCGTCTTGTGGGAAAAAAGCATCCACATTTTTTATCAAAAATCCTAGCAAGAGCATGGTGAAAAAAAAAGTGTACTGTTATACATTAGTACCTACTAGGGTTGGATCAATTCATTTTGTTTTTAGTTTTTAAATTCAAATTCATTGACTTTAAAAAAACTAAATTCAAATTCATTGACTTTGAAAAAACTAAATTCAAATTCAAATTTATTGACTTTGCAAAAGTCGAATTCAAATTCAAATTCATCAATAACTCGTAAGCGGATTCAAATTTAAAATTCAAAACTCAAACTCAATCCAACCCAAGTACCTACTACACCAGGGTATCTAACAAAAACTATGACTGCACATTTTTGACTTGTGAGTTTGGAGTAATTGCAAAGTTTTAGAAAAGTGCTGGTTTTTTGCCCCAACTGACTATAATGTACTGTTTTACGTATTACCTAACTTAGATATAGGGAAAAACAGCAATGAAACCTTACACATACTCGAACTTTGAGCCAAGTCAACAGACCGTGACAAACTGACCACGAACAAACTGACTGCAAACCAATGCTTTCATTAAAGTGATTTTGTTGCAGTGATTTCGTCACAAAGTGAGGGTTAGCGCAAGATGGCTCTGGGGATAGTAGAAATATATTTAGGATTGCCCTTCTCAGCAAATCGACATTGTTTGCAATCAGTTTGTTCGCGGTTAGTTTGTCACGGTCAGTTGCCGTCTACCCCTCAAACACTGATAGCTTATTAAATTTGCACTGTGCTGATTAACCAACAAGCTTTGCGAAAAAATGAGCAAGCTAACTCTCTGAGACAAAAAAACAACTTTTCAAAAAAAAAAAAATTCACAGCCTGTTACTGGAAACCAGACATGGGCACAAACTTGATTAACAAGATCACATTGTTTTGATAATCTGATCTTAAATATCACATTTTTAGTGTGATCTTGAAGATCAAAATCACTTTCATTTTTAAATATTACTTAGGGTAAGCATTGCCGAGGCCAGGTCTGAGGTTATAATATGTGATATTATAAAGCTATTTCATAACTTCGACAGAATGGAGTCTAAACTGATCAGATCTTGATCTTGACGATCACATTATTTCAATGATCTAATCTTGAAGATCACCTTTTTCGATGATCTAATCTTGATCTTCAAGGTCACCAAAAGGTGGTGATCTTGCCCATCTCTGCTGGAAACATATCAGAAATTACTGAAAATTACATTAAACCTTTCTACAAAATTTGCAATAGTAGAGAAAACACAAGACTTACAATGACAGATGAAGCAACTCCTTATTTACATCCATAAATCAATAAATATATTCTTTACAAATAGACCATCTCTGGAACCATTACCGTAACAATCAAATTATTAAACCAAAGCTGAGTCTCCATGCAACAGTAAAAACAGTAATTTAAAAAATTCACAGGTTTTATCAAATAGATATACAGTATCAAGAGTTTACGATAGCCTACAGTTACCGTGTAGCCAGATCGCAAAGCCTGAAACAATACCGGTCAGATACTGTCTAGCAGTATCTTTGGTCTACCTATCTATCACTGTAGAATGTACTGAATGCTGGCCATAAGAAACTGCAACATAAACTTCGCACTTGCGTTATATCTGCAGTCTGTCTAGGTGCACAATGGATTATAAGCACCAAGACCAGCTATTGGATGCACATTCGTGCATGAAGCCACTAGCCTATCGACTAAGCATACATTAGTGATGAATTAATGTCAGGCTACATATCAACTACTTTTTGGCTGTATGACAAACATCAGTACAGTACAAAGTCGGCTAATGCATTGATAAGATTAAAATAATCAATAAACTTGTCAAAATATTTAATAGCTTTAGGCCGATAGTTCTGCAAAGCACTTATCAGTACCGATAGGCCAGTTTAAAACATATGGTTGAAGTACGGTACCACAAGGCCTAGGGTGCGATACTACAAGAGTTAGGGCTGGGAGAACATACGGTACCGATACCTTGCATACATAACAGTACCAGTATTTGTTTGCAACAGTGTAGCCTACTGTAGGCCCAATTCTAAACGGTACGAGTAGCCTACACAAGGTAGGCCTACCGGTATACCGTAGTATGATACAAGGTACCTGTACTATTACCAGTCCTGCACAGTGCAAACTGACAAAGATTAGTGGTACTGTACCATACCTGTTCTGTGTTCCATTTTATTTAGAAGCTATAAGCTATTTCTATCTGCTATGGTTTTTGTGTAGGCCTAGGCCCTATCTACAATCTTGCTGTGATAGGCCTACCTATGAAATTAAAGACACAGAGCCCAGTAATAAAACTTCAGATACGGGCTGGCACATTCTCGTGAGCCATGTTTATGACCATAACTATAGCTCTTTTAATTTCACCAATTATAGTTCTTTCAATTTCATTAATCTTGTCTATCAACTACTAGTAGGAACCAGTATGAAAACAAAAATATAAAAACTTTACTATAGGAGGATTTCATGTGACGTCACATGCAAATTTTTGGCGCGAAAACTCAGCCAAATCTGAGTTGGCTGAATAAAATGCATTGGCTTAAATGGAGAAAAAGCTCAAAAATCGGCTTTTCTCAGCCTTTAGGGCGTTTCACACGCTCGCTTGAAAATATGTTTTGAAGAAATAGCAGACAGGCTATATTTAACCAGAAATTCAAAGGAACAATGACTGTAAGAGGCGTTTGGGGCAAAAGTTTAAAAGTAGGCCTATGGCCTACTTCGGACCAAATTGAACTTTCCAGGGCTGTTTTTTAAAGTGCATGATTTAGATTAGCCAAAAAGTTATTTTATAGGAAAAAAATAATTGCATTGCCGTTAGTATTTTATTATTTTCAGTTATCTAGCTTGTTAGATTGTCTGTCAAATTCTCAAGATTAGATAAACCTACGGGTAATCAGAAGTGAAATTTGGTCAAAGCAACCAAAATCACCAATATGAAGCTTCTCAAAAGTCAAAACAAGGCAAGATTATTTTTATAAGCAGCGAATGAAATACTTTATCTGTTCAATTATATTGTAGAGCAATCAGTAGTGTGCAAACTAGCCTATACCGGTAGTACAATAAATGATACCGGTACTGCATGATTATACCTGATATGATTGGATTTGAGTGCATGATATTTTTGCAGAAGCTTAACACCAAGCAGTCTAGCATCTTTTGAATGCAAAGCAAGTAATTGTATCAAGGTGAAATGTTATTTCTTTCAGTAGTCATTTAGGTAAATTGGTCAATTAATTAGGCCTTACTTTTACGTTTGTGGTAATTGTGATATAGGTATGCAGGTACCAGTATCCTGTATTGTATACTACAGTTTAATTAGTTTTGTACTCTACACATTAAGATAGATTGCTACTGGTGTGCTATCAGTCTATCACTTGTTGTGATCAAGATCAATAAAGCCTGAGCTAGAGGCTAAGGCTTAATGAAGCCCTGAACTGGAGGCTAGGCATAAATCCCTGACTGCCTAGCAATTTCGTTTAATTTTTAAGGGTTTTGTTTGCTTTTTTGTTTAGTCTACTTGGCAAATTCTATCATCTGATATTAGAGACAATCAGTGTTTGTGAAATTTGTAATTTTGTGCATAAAAACTTTGTTTATTGATTCAAAAATATCTTTTTTAGAATAAAGTTATAGTTATTTTATTTGTCGCAATCATAATAATAAACGTAAGATATTAAATCGAGGGAAAAAATCAGTGTGCAATTGCTGTGACAGCGTGGCTGCGAAGGGACCTTAAGGTCTTCAAGTCAGCAGCCACCTTATAGTGCACACTGCACAGGCTACTTAGCCCTATCTTTTAAAGAAGGGAACTGAAAAATAAATGTGCATATGTTTCAAAATTTGTCACAATATATTATGAAGGTTTCCAATGATTTGTAATTAAAGCAAACTAGCAAAGTAGCATGTTTATGAATCTTTGAAAATTGATTTCAGTAATGTGGCTCCGTTAGTAGGAATTACTAAGTGAAGAACCGTTTCGTTTGTTTGCCTAGTTAAATGTTGAAAATGCTAAAAGTTTGATTGAGTAATAGAGGAATTTTATTGAGGATGGCATTGGTGCATTAAATATTTTGATAATTTATGCATTACTTCAGTGAAGGGTCATATAAATAAGTTTAATCTACCTTATTTGAGCAGCTATTTATTGATTTGATATGCGGCCAATTTTGGTTGGCCGGCAGTTACAAAAATTACTAACCAGCTCACGCTTTTCCCCTAACAACCCAAAACAGCATTTGCGAGGCCAGGCTCTGCTGGACAATAAAGATGTGTGGATGTAACAAAAAATAATTTTGTTAACGTATTATCGGAAAAGAGAAAAACGTTCAAAATTGTTAGTTCATAAATCTAAACCAATTAAGAAATTACAAAGTGATGCACTAGGTGATTACTGGTCTGCTATTGTGTACTGCATTTGTGCAGATTCAAAATAGAGCAACATGTTATGTTCTACTGGCAGCAGTTTTTGCAAGGGGAATTTTGCAAATTTCCTGTGCAATATCAGTATATCTTTTGCTATGACTTTTTGTAATGTGCAGGTATCTGAACTGAAGATTCAATTGAAGTAATGAATTGCTGTCTTTGCTGAGTCTGTTAACTCACCTTCGTTCCTCTCAATGAAGTGAATATGCTTGTGAAGTGAAAACAATGAACTACAGTCGTTTATCCGATCACATCATAGCCTAGTAGTTTATGCAGAATGCTGGAACTTCGAGTAGTTTGCTGTTTTGCTATTTAGTAGTGTGTGGCTTTGTGACAGTCATCAGTTCCAACGCGTTTCAAACAATTGAGTGCTGAAAAATACTTTTCTTTCATTATCAACATACTGGTACACAATCCTGATGCTGATATGCACAACTTGACTGAAAACATTGGTGTTCCCGAAAAATGGCAAACAATGCTAAATCGCGCTTTTTTATATGCATTACTATTATCTTCAATTCTTTTATCATTATGCTGAATGGTTGCTATATTGCCAAATCTTGTTTCAATCTCGCACCCAAGTGTCCAGTTCAAATTTAAGAACTGGTTTGAGCGAACAGGATAAATAGCATGTACCACTGCCTTTAAACGTATCACACTGGTTTACCCACACTTCACCACGCGACATTTCACCACGAGACTGTTAATCACGAATTTAGACACTTAAGAGCGTGCTAAAGTGTCTCTGTGATAAAATTTTACAGTGATTAAACGTCTGTGTGATCGCATGTCTAGTGCTAACCCTAACTCTAACCCTAACCCATTGATTAAATGTCCGTGATTAACAGTCGGGTGAATAAATGGTAAGTGATGAAATGTCTGCACACCATCACACTCCATCACATTCTGAAGTAGCACATCAAGTTTTTAAAGAGATACTGCTCGAAATTGGTTTTATTGAACAAATAAGAACTAGAGGTAATAAAAGCTGCCCCAAACCTTTTTCAACAATTCCGTTATTCGCGAAACTACGATTTAACCGCAGAAATCTACATAAACCCAAAGCGAACACAAGACTCTGTTTTAAAAGATTTCCAAAACACTAAAATACACGTATTGGTAAACACTATATCGTTCTGTAAAGTACATCGTTCTGTGTACACAGTTCTGTAAAGTATTTTTCACCTAACATGTGATACATTTAATTAAAATTTAACCAAGTCATGAAAAATTGTTGGTGCCTTGCCAAAACAAAAATATTGAATGATTTGACAGTACGCTTATTCAAATGCATCGAAAAGAGTATCGTTAAAACGTATCAGCAATACTGTATCCATATCCGTATCGAAATTGAGGAATATTAAAAGTATCGCGTATCGGTATTGAGTTTAGCAAAATTGAGAGTATCGTGTATCGGTATCGCTAAACTAAAATTTAGAGGATCGCGCCAATCTTTACAGATACCGAACCATACAATGGTAGTGCCATGCAATAGCACCTCTTTCTGTTGTAAATACCGTTTGATTTTTTTGTTTGTTTTTGCTGCATTTTGTTTGTTTAGCGAAAGACGTTACTTAGGCCTATATACTTCGGCCAAGATATCCTAAATTCAATCTTACGTCGGTGGAAGTAGACTCAAAGGTTATTTTGTTCATTTGCTTAATCCTTATTGACAGTAAATTTTTATTGAAATTATTTTATGCGCAAATGACAGTGCTGCCGTCGAGAGTAGACTCGGCCCGGTAGCGCAGCAGGGGGGGGGGGCTATAGCCCTGCAGACCAAAATGCACAGTAAGGAAATTACCACGTTTAAAGCTTTTTGCGACTGTTTTTTGCACTGGAATAGAACATAGACTCAAAAAATGATTTGAAGCATATTTTAAAACGTTTATTAAATGGAGAGGGGCTAATTTGTCAAAAATAAAACTCTTAAACCAGAAAAAAAAACTTTGAAAAATGGCCAAAAATTGCCTTTGAAAAATAGCCATTTGAAAAATGCTTAACATAAGTTACATCAAAAGATATATAAACTTAGGAACAAGGGGGGGGGGGCTATTCAGCATTAGTTAATACCAATCACTTCTCTCAAATTTCCTTCCATTAGCCGCCCTAATTATATCTTTTTCTATAAAATGTAGACAAAAAAGAACATTTCTTGAGAGTTTTATTGAACTACCTGTATAGGATTTTATGATTTATCAGCTTGTAAATACAAAGTGAACTGAAAGTTCAGCAAATGCAACCTCCCACATAGCCCATTTATGCAACTAGTATAATCATGTTTTTGCATTGCTAATTTCTATGCCACGTTTTAACAGCATTAATTTTTATCAAAATGGACCTAAAGTTAAGTTATTTTTGCCAAAAAAATTACCTAAAATTAAGTTCTTTTTTCGAAAAACGAAATCTGCTCCCAGACCCCCAACCTCCGGCAGCTGAAGGCTTCACCTCCAGACCCTCCAAACAGCCCCCCTCATTGCAAATTCCTGGCTACCAGACCCGGCGCCACGGGGGGCAAACCGCGGCCGTGCCCCCCCAACTGACTGCTTGTGCCCCCCAAACAAAAATTGTGCTTCCCCAAGCGAGGACTATGCCCCGAAGAAATTAACAGGCTCGTGGCTTCTGGAGCGCAAATTGAGGTCCAAATTAGTGTTTTTTGTGGACTGACACCAGATTTTGTGACGTTTTTGGGATGAAGACCTTTTTTTTTTTTTTTTTTGGAGAACACGTGGTTTTGGCCAGAAAAACCGCTTGAAAATCTGATTTCGGCCGGAAAACCCCTTGCAATTTCAGTGAAGACCTTTTTTTTTCTTTATGGAGATCACCTGATTTCGGCCGGAAAAACCGCTTGAATTTCCAATTTCGGCCGGAAAATCCCTTTGACGTTTTGCTCCTCACCTTGTTTATTTGATCCAGACTGGGATAAATTTCTCGTGCCCCTCTCGAATTCACTCAAAATAAACTTCTCGTGCCCATCCAAAATTTATTTCTACCCCCCCCCCAGTCACGCTATCCTGGCGCCGGTCCTGCTGGCTACGCGCAAACTTTGAGTGGTTAGGCTCGAGTAGATTCCATTAAAAACCACGCGATTCTTCATATTCGATAGATTTGTGATGGTCAGGATCAAAATTTAGCCGAATTTGCATCAATTCTCGATAAAAATCTTTTTTGGCTTTTTCGACTTTACTCAATTGAAGGACGAAAACCAGTTCAAATTTCATGAAAACCTTTCTTTGCTTTTGGTCTTTACTTATTTTGTGACGAAACACTGCTCAAATTTCCGCTCCGGAAAAGATTATTTTGTACGATTTTCACCTATTATTTGGCCAGAATTTGACCCAAAGTCTACCACCTTTTTGTATGGGACAACAGCATTGCTTATGCCAGGGGTCGGTAACCAATGGCCTGCGGGCCGAATGCGACCCGCCAAGGCATTCTATCCCGCCCGCGACTTTTTATTGTCAATTGGCCGGCGATCTTTTTTTTTTCAATTATAGATATGCAGCAATAAATCGCCGAAATGATTCTCATCTCCTGGCGAAAACCTTTTTTTGTAGTCTTTGCCACCGATTCGCCTTTTTTTTTCTTTTGGTCTCCCATCAATTCGGCCGAAAAAAGGCCTGAATGTCTGGGGAAGACCTTTCTCTTTTGGTCCGCTGGAATGGTGGCGGCCCGCTGGAACGTTGTTAGGACCAGTACTTAAATTGTAGTGGGACGCGTCCCCCCATCGAGAGTTAGGCATCTCCCCATCGAAATTTGAGCGTTGGATGATCAGACGAAAAAGAGCCAGCCAGCATGAATAAATCCTACCAATTTTGGCCGAAAATAGTACCCAATTGCAGTGAAGACCTTCTGATTTTGGGTCTTCACCTGATTTCGAGGAAAAAACACTTCAATTTTTGGCGAAGACCTTTTTTTTTTGGTCTTCACTCGAGTTAGGGGAAAGAAGTACAACTTGAATCATAATTTCCACTAAATTTCATGCGCATTCCGAATGCGTTTGGTCAAGGCTGCAAAAGCGTCTCCCCATGCAAAATTTTACCATTTAAGTACTGGTTAGGACTGAATGTGGCCCACTAGTTCAAAAAATTGCCGACCCCTGGCTTATACGGTACTATGCCTGTTTACTTGAAAATTTATTGTATTCTTCGTTGGTACATTAATTTGTGACTTTAAAATGCTTTAACTTTGAAATAAACGCTACTATTACTACGGTACTACTGAAAAAAATTGCTTCTCAGCGGAATAGATAATTAACGAACTTCGGAATAAAGGCAAAGACCAAAAACGCCCCTCTCTTAGTTTGGGCGTGTTTTTCTTCTGAATTTGAAGGTCCTCACTCCTAACTGTTGTTGAGTTACGCCGGGTAGCGCTGTTCCGCAACGCAACGGTATTTGCGTTAAGATCCAACTTCAACGCATAAATAAGCTTGAGCCTTCCTAAAAATGCAGAACTTTGGTGTTCAATACCCCTTTTTTTCCCATTAAGAGCTCTGCATACAACTACACCTTGGCACGAAATTGGTGTTTCGTTTTTGGTTTGCAGTAATTCACTTCCTGCTGACGAACTGCAATGATAGCAAAATCAGATGGATCGAGCGCCCTCTTGCATTCAGTTAAATCAGTACTTTCTGTACAGTAAGAGGTCATTCTGTTCAGTATACCTAGTACCGTACATTGAGTTAAATCAGAAATGCAAATTTGAGGAAAACTGGAATTGTTTGTTGAACTTGATTTTTTTTAATTCGTCAGTTAAAGCTTGGAAAAAACAACAAATTCGAAAATGTTTTTACCCCGTAAAACATAAAAGTCATAATTTCGTGAAACAAAATATTATGGAAGAAAGTGGAAATTGACAAAACACAAGTTTTCATTTTGGAAGCAAGTTTTGGTTAAACTTCTCATTGTGCTAGAATCGATCAAAATGACCTAATTAAACCTGAAAACGGACTCTAATTTGACGAAATCAGACCTCTCGCCTTCAAATTAAATAAACGTGTAATGTGGCTCAGGCCGCTTTTTTGATTGTGCTACTTTCAAGTTAGGTAACCTCCTGATAAGTGCAAGCTAAAAATATCGTAAAATGTTATCTTTCGCTTTTTACATAATTTCTGCTTCAAATAAATCTTTTATTATACTCGCTGCTCCACGCCGAAGCGTGTAACGAGTTTGCGGGCCCATCTCTGCGTCATTGTACCTGCGCCGGCAACACAGCTCCATTCGAAAAGTCGCAGCAGTGGCAAGCCGTGGGCAACATTGTGTCTGATTTGACTGGTCCAAAATTCGAACCTCATTTATTATCAGAAGTAGCTACCTAGCAGCTTGTTGACTTCTACACAGATCTCACTGCGACTGACGAAAAACGATATTTAATGCAATCAGGGCCGTTTTAAGGCA
This sequence comes from Trididemnum nubilum, assembly GCA_963965965.1. Classification (NCBI taxonomy): domain Eukaryota; kingdom Metazoa; phylum Chordata; class Ascidiacea; order Aplousobranchia; family Didemnidae; genus Trididemnum; species Trididemnum nubilum. The sequence continues at coordinate 5,059,141 of OZ014469.1, forward strand.
TCGGGGATCCCGGGTGCAAATGTTTTGAGAGGCACCCAAAACAATGTTGATAATGTAATAGCACGACAAATCTGGTATGAGTATTAGTAAACCTATAATGGATCCAGCCAAATATCGTGCATTTTATTATTGGCCCACTGACAAATTCTTGCACATCGCAGGCGCTTTAAAGCGTTTTGCTCCCAGTCTCAGATTTTTATTCTTTGTGCTGCTTCCAACGAGTCTGCACAGATTTATTTAGATGCATAGTTTTTGGTTTATTTTTGTTACAAGGCTATCTGAAATTGTTTGGAGATCGCTGAACCAATAATAAAAAAAATTCGAAAAAAACTGCAATATTAATTTGAACTGACGCTGCATCAAAAAATGAGAAAAAAATCTACCACTCTACTAACCATAGCTTTTCTAACGCTCTAAAACATAATAGTTAATTAGAAGTATTTCCAATTCACTAAAAATGCGGGTAGGCCTGGCGCCAGAATAGCGTGACTGAGGGGGGCACCAAAACTTTATTTATTTGAATTCGAGAGCGTGGACTAAACGAAAAAAGTGTCCAACGCGAATATCCGCGCATTCTGAGATGACGACCAAAAAAAACAAAGTCTTCATCTGAAAAAGTGCCCACATTTTCACAAATTCTGTTTTCCATCTCAAAAATCGTGCGAATTTCTACAAATTCTGAGGTGAAAAGCAAAAAATAAAATAAAATAAAGGTCTTCGTCCAAAAAATATACGCGAAGTTTCATAATTTCTGGGGTGAGTCCACAAAAACAATCGGTGTTCATTGCAAAATCTACGAAAAAAACAGTTCTTGCTCACGAATTTTAGGGTGATAAGCAGTATTTTGGGAGTCTCAGGGCTCGATTTGCACTCCAGTAGCACCGAGCCTGTTAATTTCTTCGGGGCACAATCCTCGCTTGGGGGGCACAAGCAATGATTTGGGGGGTACGGCCACGGAATGCCCCCCGTGGCGCTGGGCCTGAATGCGAGGCAAAGTGCACGCGAAACATTAAAAGTGATTTTTATTAATTCTTGATGTTTTCACATCAAGGACTCCTTTCGAAATGCGGCCCTGAATGCTGTCAATATAATAATTATAGACTTGGGTACCTGTACGCTTTATTCTTGCGTATGTTCATCGTACTATATATCCTCCTTCTAATTTTCCGATCTTTAAAATTTTAAAAGATAGTAAAATGCCGATGCCACAGCCTCTTATTTGTAATAAAGTTAAAGTTACTTTAACCAGAACTTGAACGAAAGTCAACTATTAATTATCCAAATACAATAGCACAAGCGTATTGAAATCACACCAAAACAAAAACAATTAAATCAAAAATGTATTTATCATACAGTAGCAAAGATCAAACACTTAGGTAACAGATGGTAAAAATTTACTAAGCAATAACAAAGCCATCAAGCGGGGCCCACGAGAGCATTGGTCTTCCAGTGCACAAATACACAAACTTTTGTATAGCCTCCCGTTACGCCACTGGTAGACATTGGGTCACTCTTAGGCTGGTATCTCGTCCGCGGCCGTGCAAACAGGGGTCACCCTGGGTTGGTGGCGCCCAAGCGATTGCTCAATACAACCGAGCCTCCACACGACAGTAGGGTGCTGACTCTAGCGGGGCTCGCTCACAAGATCGGCGCTAATTTCAATCGCAAATGTACTGTACTACTTTAATCTACTACCAACAAAATCGATTATTTTGTAAATACGCCAGGTCCAAGGCCCCATAAAAATTCTAAAAATTTCTATGATTCAAGCTTGTAGTGCATTTTAACAGCGAGGCCCTCTGAATTGTATCTAATACTATCTCCCAACTGGAATCGTATCTAATGCTACCGCCTAAATGATTCAAAGGTCAAAGTAACGCTTGGCTGAACGAAATTAGGCCTACGAAAATAAAACTAGCGACATGGCCACGATAAAAAACCAATAGCTACGCCCACGAAATAAATTACACAGGCTGAACCAAACAGCGGAAACTTCCTTGAAACTAAAAAAAGTTCGTTAGCCCTAACAAGACGAAATTTCCGGCGGAAAATAAGGAGAGACAAATACACAAATTACACATGTATGCACCTATACAAGATCTTCAGCAACGCCGTCGCGACATTATTACAGTACAAAGAATTCTCAAAATTATGACGCCAGCCCAGGACTATTGGAGGCAGCTCGATCGGCTAAACGTTCATTTTCTTCCTATGAGAGCAAAAAGAAGTAGCGCAAATGTCCCATCAAAACGAAGTGATTCACCATTTTTGCAGCCAATTCAGCTTTCCAATAACTGCAAACAAAATATAAATGGTGACGTATTACTTATGGCGCAGTATAGTAATCAAAGGTGAAGTTGAGGACACAAGGCTCGAGTCCAAGGCCAAGGACACAAAAAAATTTCGAGGCCAAGGCCAAGGACAGACCCTCTCGAGGCCAAGGACACAGGCGCAAGTGTTCTCCAAAAAAAAAGGTCTTCAAAAATTTTTTTTCAGGCGATCTTCACTTGAGGAAAATAAAAAAAGATCTTCGCAAAGTTTCCGCGAAGTTTCTGGCGTTTTTCAACAAAATTTCAACGGTTCAACAAATAGTGCTGTCCTCGGGCCGAAGACAGCAATTTTCGAGGACTTGAGGCTTCGAAGCCAAGGCCAAGGACTTCAAAATCTGTCCTTCAGGACTCCACCTCTGATAGTAATTCTAATACATTAAATCGTTTTTCTTAGGCTCAATAGCAGTAATTACACTTTTTTAAAAAACTGACAAGCCGTTAACCCAACGGTGCACAACATGCGGCCCTAGAATCATACGGTAATAGAAATCCAGGAATGGATATCGTCGTAATGGCAATACTGGAACTTCTTCCGCTATGCGAAGCTGTGCACAAAAGTAGAAATTAATACAATACAAAAAAAAATCAATTTTTAAGTCACTGAACGCATTATGTTTCATGGCTTAACGTGGCCTATTCCACAGTAAATCGCAAAACGGTTCACCGTAACAACTACAAGGCATAAAAATAACTGAAATAACTAGCAATGCAATCTATCGTTAAATTAGGAGCTGTGCAATACAATCTTGGGAATGGATTTATTCGGCGTCTTGGAAAAGTGAAGTGACTTTCAGGTTGCTCAAATTGTGCAGGAAAATGCTTGAAATGCTTACCAGTTGAAACCGCTGAAGCTACACCATGCAGATAATTCTTGTTCACAGGCATGGGAGTTGGGAAGAATTTGACATAAAAGGAGGTATAGGAAGACAGAGAAATTCTTTACTCAGATTCGGAATCTTAAAACACATTAGTTTTTCAGTTTACGTGCAACGCTCAAAGCTTAATAACAGGAACGTCTGAATATTTTCAATTTTATATAACAAGCGAAAACTTTAGCAAAAAATATTTTACTGAACGTTTTAAGTCATTACTCGTCTTTTCATTTGCAGTTACCAGTTAGATAATGATCATTGACCAAGCCAATAACATACTTTTCACAAAAAAGCACAGAAAAAATGGGAAAGCGGCGGTGTAAAAATTGTGAGAAAAATTAACTAAAAAAATTAACTGTGACGAACTTTTTAGTGCTTCCAAAAATCAATATATAAAATTATTACCATCTGAAAGCATTAAAGCTATACCAGGCAATTATGGTGGTTTGCAAGCATGGGAAGCCTAAGGAAGTATTGGCTCAGATGCAGAACCTAAATACATACATTTATTTCTTTTGTCCACCAAACGAAGTATTGCAACACTGCAATTTGACTTTCCATTTAAATCAATCCATGTTTTACGCATTTTTTAATTGAACGAATGCAATAGTGTAGATTCTTTTCAAAGCTTACCATACACAACTTCGTAAATTGATAAGAATCAGTCAATAAAGGTTAATACATTTGGGAATGCATTACTTTTCTGACTTCGTTTTGTGCTTTGCTCAAAACGATGAATCCCTGTTTCTACTGCCGACTGATCAAGCTTCACATGCCTCCTCGATTCTTAAGTGGGAGCCTAGTCGGGATCTCCAATATTTTTAAGAGGTGATGGATGGCCTAAATTTTAAAATTATTTATTAAATATTGGTTAACTGAGAGCTTTTTTTTGATTTATTCTTTTAATAAAGTAAGAAAAAGACGCTGGCATTAGTAGTTTGCAGTGAACAAGTCTGGATACCGAAATTAAGCAAAAAAAAAACACGGCTCAAACATTAGCTTAGTTAGAAAAACCTCAAGCAATTTAGAAGCATTGTATAGTAACATATTAAAAATAACGTGCTTGGAAAAAGGCTATAGCATGCTTTAGCTATCAATGGTATGCAACAATAATTTATACGAACTTTTCGTCAAATGCTCAAAATCATTATTGTTGAAAATTTTCAAAATTGAAAAAAAAAGACGCAACAGTGAACTATAGGTAATACTTATAACTACAAGCACAGAGCTGGACAGCGCTGTTTCGAGCTTTTAGCTCTCATCGGCAGCCCTCAGCTATACTTAAAATTAAAAACCATTTAGACAGTTTCACCCCTAACCAGGATCATACTCTTTTCGTTGTATCTTCACTATCAGTTATCTTCAAAAGATGTCATTGTCAATGTAGCGAAAAAAAAGCGTAGGTAGAATATTAAAAATGATTCACCTGAAACAAAATGACGCAAAGAAACTCTAGTGTACTTTAATTTGTCGATCGTAAGATCAGCACTATAGTGTACTTTAAGTGTTGCGTAAGATCAACTCTAGTGTTACGTAAGATCAACTCTAGTGTACTTTAAGTGCCATTTCTAGGATATCGTTTTGGGGTAGTTGGAAACCGAAAAAAAGAATTTTTGCTGGGACCTAATTTTTCCATGACTGCATTGCAGACGATAACGGCATAAAGCCAGGCATAACGATGTCTAGATTCTTTTGTGTCCTCTACTTTACGTATCTCAAAATAAGCCAAGTTAATGTTATCACTAATAAGCAATATTAAAGAGTTTTGAATTTTTTTTCTTAAACAAACAGATATTTGCACACCTGTCTCTAAAAAATCAAACCATGAAACGATCAAAAAGTGTTATGGATACTTGGGTCCTTTGGTAAACTGTTCCCTTAGCTCTAAATAACAGCAATAATAACAATACATGCAAATTATATCCCCCTAGAGATAATATCAACAACTGTGTTTGCATTCGACTAAGAGGCCATTGTAACATTAAAAAAAAGCTTCACAGAAATGAACTCAGTAAACAACCGAGGTATTAAGTCTATGGTTATAAACCTGCAAAATACTAGCATAAACAGTGGTAACATCCTCAAAGGCTAAATTTAAATAATGCGCAACAATAGAAATATTATTCAAAAAAAAGTTCCGTAGTATTTACTGGTAATCAATATGTGATTTCTCAGCATAAAAGAATCACTAGGACAAATGTAAGTAAATAACACAAAAATAATCATATGTTAACAGATGAAAGGCAATGCGTATCTTCAACTATGATGTAACCAATTAGACAAGTCAACTTCAGCGAGTACTGTGCAAGACTCAATCAAAAGCTTTACCAACTGATATTGCACAGTAGCTTCAGCAATAAAGAATTACGACAAACGCAATCTGCTTTAATGCACCTCATCTTTAGGTAAATCCTCCCAACAGTATATTTGTAAAGTTAGCAAAGTTTTAGAGGCATTAAAATAGCTATTTTGTTCTAAAAACTTTAACATTGACCAGCATCTGAAAACTTTGCGTCTCAACTCTAAACATTGCTTGTGCTCAGCATTTTTTTAGTATTGTTTCAGTTTTCAGTACCGGCATTTTCAGTACCAGCATTTTTAGTACCAGCATTTTCAGGACCGGCAATTTCTAGCACCGGCATTTTCCAGTACCCTACCGGCAAATTCCAATATCGGTACTAGCATTTTCAGTACTGGCATTTTGCAATGACCAGGCTTCACATCTAGGGCTAATTCATATTCACTAAAATGCTGTAGTTGAAATATTTACAGAATTTTAACCCCAGCAATAGCTCTTACTCCAATCATAAACTTAACCTTAAGAAAGCAAACCAAAATCATAAATGTACTGAAAATTAATTATTTCTCATCTCATTCATGAAAATAATTATTTTACAGCAAACTATTCACTTGGGAAATTAAGAAAACATTGATTTTGAGGGTACCAATTAGGCTGATTAATTACACACTTCTTTAAGCCATAAAAACCAGTAAGTTTTTCACTGAGGCCAGCTTTTAGGCTATTGTATTACCAGTAGGCCTATTAGGTTGTCTTTTTTGGTGATTATAACCTAATTGTCAAAAGTTTTTAATTAAACTGAAAATGGCAATTCAATAATCGCCAAGAATGCTCTGCAAATTACTTGCTACTCTAAGTAACACACATTTAACTGGCGTTTTTTGTTTCTTTTTAAGTCCACGCTGGCTATGTTTTAAATTGTTCTTAAATTTGGAACAAAAATGAGCCTTGAGTTTTTATAGGAAAAAAAATACAGTAAACAAAAGCATCACCAAGCCTGCTACAGGATTCCTTACCTTGCTTGCTCCTTTGCTTTAAAAATATAAGTTAGTGCAAACCTGCATAATATTGTGGGAAATTTTGAAACATATCCCCATTCATTTTTCAGCTCTCTTCTTCAAAACATAAGATACGGTATAGCCGTATAGGCTATCATATCATGCTAGCTTGACTACAATCGATAACTAAACAATATCACTGAACAGATAAACTACAATATTTATTGTTTATGGAAAAAAGTCTTGCATTGTGATGACTTTTGAGTAGCTAGGCTGGCTATTTCGGTTGCTTTGACCAAATTTCACTTTAAATGTTGAATACACCAATCTTTTTTTTGAGAATTTGACTGACAATCCAGCATGCGAGATAACTCTAAGCAGTAAAATATTAACGGCAATACAATTACTTTATACCTGCAAACAAACTTTTTGCCTGATGTAAACTATGCGCTTTGAAGAGCAACATCAAAAATTTTAATGTGATAGCAATTTGGCCATAGGCCTACTTTTAAACTTTTGCCCCAAACGCCTCTTACATTCATTGTTCCTTCAAATTTCTGGTTAGATATAGCCCGTCTGCTATTTCTTCAAAACATATTTTCAAACGAGCACGTGAAACGCCCTAAAGGCTGAGAAAAGCCGATTTTTGAGGTTTTTCTCCATTTAAGCCAATGCATTTTATTCAGCCAACTCAGATTTGGCGCGAAAAATTGACCTGAAAAGTCACGTGAATGCAATAAAATCACGTGAGTGAAACCCTCCTATTGGCAAATTTCAAAATGAGCGCAGTCAGGCGAGAAATTTAAAATTAAATGATTAAAAAAATGCAAGGTAAATTATAAAGCCTAAGGGTCATTCTATTATAAGACAGTCATAGCGTGTAACCCACCCTCTCAGATTTTTTTCATACTTAGATATATGAAAGCCATTAAAAAATAATGAAGGTTACAAAAAACGGCATCAAAATTCATCAAGCGGTTTTCGAGTTATGATGGTTTCAATATTACCACTTGAGGGCACTGTTCGGCAGTCCCAAATTTTTTAATTTACGTAAAAATCTTTATCCTTATGCTATCGAAACAAGCAAAATATCAATTCTGATAGATTTTGAGGTGAGGAATTCAAAAATGAAGTTAGTTTTTGGAAAATTGCAAAGGTAAGTGGTCAAAATGTAGATTGAAAATTTTTTGAGTGCCCGATTTTATTTCCGATTATCTCAGAAGGGCAAAAAAATTTTTTAATCCAATCATTGCCAAAATCTCAAGAATAGATCACTGTTTGACATATTTAAGTTTGGTTAATGTTATTTGTTGCATATTTCTGTAATTGGTTTTGAAACATAGCTAAAAACTAACGTTGATTTTTTTGTGATTTTCTGAATTTTTTGGAACACATGTATTGAATAGTATCTTATAAAATAATAATAGTTGCAAAAAATGAAGTAATCACTTTGTATACACTTAGTAAATCTGGTGATCAGCAAAAATTTTGATTTTAACCCTTAAATTGTTGGTGCTTAGTATAGGTCTAGCTAGGCTAATACAGTTTTGCTTCAAGTTATTTCCCAAGTGAAAATTAGCCAAGTGACAGACATTGACTATTACGGGTATGGAGAGAGCTAGATTTCTGCCATCCTTTTTCAATTGCTTACCTCTGGGAGCACTCTTGTAAAGTTTTAACCTCTAAAATGGGTGGATTACCATAAATTGGAGTGTTTGGCACAAATTCTCAAATGATTGGGTATATTCTCAAGTAAATGGGTATGACACAAGATTTTCTCCCTTTACGTAATGGCACTTTCTGCAGGGGTGATAATCAAATGGGATTCTTTATCAATTAGTTGCAAATAGTCAACTTGCCCTTTTGATAGCCTACATACTTTACAGTTCAGATTTCATTTGAACAGTTAGCATGAAACAAGGTAAACCCATCAGTTGCTGTTGAGTGGCAGGAAACCTGGAATGACTTCCTTATATGTGACAAGTTAAACAGATAAATCATAAAAAAATAGTGTAATGTGCATGTTAAGTACTGCAGACTACAGTAAAACCTTGATATTTATCTAACAGAAACTACAATTGGTTTGCTTGTAATATGTTGCATTTACTGGATATACTCCAAAGTGTATTTACTGCTAAGTAAGTGTTTTGAATTCCACTTACAGTATCTAATTTCATTTGGTACTTGGCACTAAATACACTTTGCAGTATATATACAGCAGTGGTCAAAATTAACTTTTTTAGCAACTTGCCTGTCGGGGAAGTTATAATAAATATTTATTTGCCCAAGGAGATCTCAACTAGCCCGAACCAAAATGGCAGAGTGCATTTTTATGTTGTTTAGTTTCAAAAAAGTGCGCACTACCAAATTTACATAATATTGTATTTCGAAAAAATCCAGTTCTTGTGTGCGATTTTTAAATCAGATTGAGGTAATAGATACCTTTTATTGTGGGATGGCAATCGCATTGCATGCTTTTCTTTCCAGAAATATCTCATCAAAACAAACAAAAAATCAACATCCATTATAAAAATTAAACAAAATTATCTTCCGATTTTTGTCATTAGTTCTGTTGTTTGTTTTCTGTTTTGTCAAAAGTCACATTTTAGGTAAAAGTTTGAGAATGTTTTAGTATTGGTTATGTCACAATCACAATGCGTATTTAAACTAAAGTCTTGCTCTGGCTGAGCTTCACTTTATGTTGTTTGAGATAACAAACCTACTTAACCAAAAAAATTTATCATCGGAAGCTAGTGACGAGTTTATCGCATTGAAAAACTTTTAATTTATCGTAAAAAAATCACATCTATTGTTCTATTCTGCATTGCATCTCAGTTTTCTTACATAACAAACATCGCAGAGGTCATCAATTCAATTGCAATTCATGTTTTTTTTCAATCATTCAATTTACAAAAATTGATTTAAGGATTGTAATTATTTCAATCGTTACGTTAACAATAATTCACTTTGCCGTTTGCTACAAATGCATTTTTCAATCGCGAATATCTCGCAAACTGCACCGGCTAAAACTATGGACTTTTTTGTGTGAAACATAAAAGAACTAAAGATCTATAAAAAAACTAAAACAAAATTTTTGACCTTGCTTTCTTACAGCTCAGGGTAATACTTGTGAATTGTGATACCCGAAAGTGCGATTAGCGCGACAAGCGTGGTAAAAATTTTTGCTAAAAGAGAACCAAACATTTTGCTCCAAAAAAATCGCAAACCGTGTTCGAGCTTCGAACGAACTTGCGTTCGATTAAGAAATGTTAATTGCGATTAATAATGTGTGTGCGATTAAAGTGTTAAGTGCAACGATTTCACTAAAATAAACCATGCAAGAGCTTACGTTACTTGCATTTATTTTATTGTACTGTAGCAAAAGCGGTACCGGTAATTTGAGTTTTCAAATAATCTTGTTCAAAGTTGCTTATTTGCTAGCAAACCAATTGTAGTTTCTGTTAGATAAATATCAAGGTTTTACTGTAGTCTGCAGTACTTAACATGCACATTACACTATTTTTTTATGATTTATCTGTTTAACTTGTCACATATAAGGAAGTCATTCCAGGTTTCCTGCCACTCAACAGCAACTGATGGGTTTACCTTGTTTCATGCTAACTGTTCAAATGAAATCTGAACTGTAAAGTATGTAGGCTATCAAAAGGGCAAGTTGACTATTTGCAACTAATTGATAAAGAATCCCATTTGATTATCACCCCTGCAGAAAGTGCCATTACGTAAAGGGAGAAAATCTTGTGTCATACCCATTTACTTGAGAATATACCCAATCATTTGAGAATTTGTGCCAAACACTCCAATTTATGGTAATCCACCCATTTTAGAGGTTAAAACTTTACAAGAGTGCTCCCAGAGGTAAGCAATTGAAAAAGGATGGCAGAAATCTAGCTCTCTCCATACCCGTAATAGTCAATGTCTGTCACTTGGCTAATTTTCACTTGGGAAATAACTTGAAGCAAAACTGTATTAGCCTAGCTAGACCTATACTAAGCACCAACAATTTAAGGGTTAAAATCAAAATTTTTGCTGATCACCAGATTTACTAAGTGTATACAAAGTGATTACTTCATTTTTTGCAACTATTATTATTTTATAAGATACTATTCAATACATGTGTTCCAAAAAATTCAGAAAATCACAAAAAAATCAACGTTAGTTTTTAGCTATGTTTCAAAACCAATTACAGAAATATGCAACAAATAACATTAACCAAACTTAAATATGTCAAACAGTGATCTATTCTTGAGATTTTGGCAATGATTGGATTAAAAAATTTTTTTGCCCTTCTGAGATAATCGGAAATAAAATCGGGCACTCAAAAAATTTTCAATCTACATTTTGACCACTTACCTTTGCAATTTTCCAAAAACTAACTTCATTTTTGAATTCCTCACCTCAAAATCTATCAGAATTGATATTTTGCTTGTTTCGATAGCATAAGGATAAAGATTTTTACGTAAATTAAAAAATTTGGGACTGCCGAACAGTGCCCTCAAGTGGTAATATTGAAACCATCATAACTCGAAAACCGCTTGATGAATTTTGATGCCGTTTTTTGTAACCTTCATTATTTTTTAATGGCTTTCATATATCTAAGTATGAAAAAAATCTGAGAGGGTGGGTTACAAAATTTGAAAATTTTGACTGTCTTATAATGGAATGACCCCTAACTGAGCAATGCAAGTGCTTGACTATATATGCCACATAAATGCACATAATTCATTTAAGATTAAAAAAGACTTAAACAATGGCAGAAATTTTGTTTTTTACGATATGCTTTTATGCAAATATAAGCTATATAGGAATAAACTAACCAGAGGTGGAGTCCTCGAGGACAGATTTTGAAGTCCTTGGCCTTGGCCTCGAGGCCTCAAGTCCTCGAAAATTGGCCTGTCCTCGGCTCGAGGACAGCACTATTTTTTGGAAGATTAAAATTTTGTGGAGCGGTTGAAAAATTTTTTGGAAAGCGTTTTTTCGTGGAGATCGCTTGAAAAATTTTTGTGAAGACCTTTTTTTTTTTTTTTTTTTTTTTTTTTTTTGGAGATCGCCTGAAAAATTTTTGTGAAGACCTTTTTTTTTTTTTTTTTTTTTTTTTTTGGAGAGCACTTGCGCTTTGTGTCCTTGGTCCTTGGCCTTGGCCTCGAGCATTCCTGTCCTTGGCCTCGAGAGTGTCTGTCCTCGGAAAGGCTGTCCTTGGCCTTGGCCTCGGATTTTTTTTGTGTCCTTGGCCTTGGCCTTGGCCTCGAGCCTTGTGTCCTCGACTCCACCTCTGAAACTAACCCATATTAAAGAACTAGCGAAGAAAAACCACTTTAAAAGTTTATTGAACCAAAGCAAAAATGATGCTGCATCTTCTTGGAAAATAATTAACCAAATTTTACAATTCAAAGATCAAAAACCTAAATTCATCGGCAGTGTAACTCATGGAAATAAAGATATTACAAGTCCACAAAAAATATGTGAGGTAATGAATAATCACTTTACTGATGTTGGGCCTAAATTAGCTGGAAAAATTCCTAAGTCTAATGTTTCTTATACCAAATACCTTGGCAGACGTATATGTAATTCTATTGTGTTAAAGGAAACTGATCCCTTTGAAATTTTAAGCCTTATCTCCCTATTGGATCCCAAAAAAGCAGTTGGTTACGATGGAATATCATGCAAGACCATAAAATTGCTTGCATATGTAATTAGCCCCATATTGTCGGATATTTTCAATCATGCCTTGCAACATGGTAAATTTCCAGATAGCTTTAAAGTTGCAAAAATTATTCCTTTACATAAAGGAGGTAAGTCAAATGTGGTGAACAATTATCGACCCATTTCTATCTTGTCTACACTATCCAAATTATTTGAAAAAGTGATTAATAAGAGATTAGTTGATTTTTTTAAAAAATACAACGTTATTAATGATTTTCAATTTGGGTTTCGGGAGGGTTACTCTACTACACTAGCATTGACTGAGATATGTGATCATTTTCGAAACAACCTTGACAATAGGGAAATAACTTGTGGGGTCTTTGTTGATTTAGCAAAGGCGTTTGACACAGTGAATCATTCCATCCTTCTCACCAAACTAGAACACTATGGTGTGAGAGGTAATGCTCTTTCTTTGTTGACGTCATATCTAAAAAATAGAACACAATTTACACAAATAAATCATCATGCATCAGCCAAGCGCAATATTGTTTGTGGAGTGCCGCAAGGTAGTGTCCTTGGCCCATTGCTTTTTCTTGTCTATGTAAATGACATTTGTAATGCCTCTGATTTTAATGTCAGATTATTTGCTGATGATACCCTTTTAAAAATGTCGTCTAAAGAAGCCCACGCATTAGAGTACAATGTTAATCTTGAAATTGGTAAAATGCAATTGTGGCTACAAGCAAATAAGTTGTCCATCAATATTTCAAAGACAAAGTACATGATAGTATCACCAAAATTTAAATCCAGTTATAAATTTAAAATTGAACTTTTAGGAAATCTCCTGGAACAAGTAGATTCTCACAAATATTTGGGAGTAATTATAGATGATGTCTTGTCATGGCAACCACGCACAGCTATGATAGCTGTCAAGCTGTCTAGATTATGTGGTCTACTGTACAAACTCAGAAATTATACTGATACTGCAATATTGAAGAAAGTATTTTACGCTTTAGTACAACCAGTAATACATTATGGTCTGATTTGTTGGGGTAGCTGCTCAGAATCAATAAAACGTCCATTTGAAATTTTGCTAAATAGAATACTAAGATGTATTAACTTTGTAAAAGTAAGGCAAATGCATGTGTCTGATCTATGTGCTCTTTCGAAGGTACTTACCATAAAAGATGCATACAAAGCAGAGGTATGTAAATTTGTATACAATGTTAAACAAAATGCTCTTCCGGAAATTTTCTCAAATTATTTTTCAGAATGCCGCTTTATACATAATTATAGTACGAGACAGGCACTTAATAAAAACTTTTTTCTTGCCAGAAAACAAAAGGCAATGGGCCAAAGATCACTTCAGTATCGTGGAACTAAATTTTGGAATGAATTGCCTAACTCTGTAAAATCTGCCAATCACTTCAAAGCTTTTGTAAAATTAAGCACAGAGCTGGACAGCGCTGTTTCGAGCTTTTAGCTCTCATCGACAGCCCTCAGCTATCTTTAACAGGTCATAAACAGGACGTCAAGATGTTGCACTTTTGTAAAATTGCTAACATGTCATTTGATTGCATCGTACTAATCATGCCAAAACCTTATATTACAGTTGTGTTTTAAATCAATTGTCTTGTCAATTCTGTTCATTGATGACATGATAAGCACCAGTAGTGTAAATTATAATGTTTCACCTGCATCCCATTCTTAATAAGCTATGTAACCATGACTGTCTTAAGACTAAGTTAGAATAGAAGACCGTGTTATGTTTTTTTGTTTTTCTTTTTTGTTTTGTTTGTGTTTCGTTTCGTTACATTTGTTTCATTTTGATGTGTGCAGTGAATATCTCACTTTGTGCACTACTTAATCAAAAACTCTAATTGGTAAGGTGGCAGCTGACCTTGATGACCTTTTGGTCTTTTCGCTGTCTCCTTGCCAAGTGACTGTGTATTGTATTGCATAATTTGCACTGTTAGTTTTAAGTGCAGGCAAAGGGATGCGCTGGTATTTTCTGCCTAAAGAAACAGTGTGCAACTAATCTGTATCCAGGATAATGTTATCATAACCACACATTTGCGTGGGGCGCTGCTAAGCCCACTTTTCTGCACGTATGAACTATCCGTATCCCTGCTGCTTACACTTGAGAAATTTGGAAAAATGTGATGTTTCTTACGAACGACTGAAGTATGGTTTTGCAGAGTGTCAGTTTTTTTGTCTTTGCTTTACGCGTCACTTGGTAAATAAAGAAGTCTCTCTCTCTCTCTACTGTTATGTGCTGTAGATAGTACACCCACTGAACGAAAGACTACTTTTGCATACACTGCAAAATGCATCCCCCAAAAGTAAAAAACTTACGCTATTTGCTAGCCTACCTACGCTCAACAAATACGTACAGTAGACTAATATATTCACCAAAACATTAAAAAAATTTTTTTTAGTGTAATCACGAGAAAAATGCGAAAATTCCATTTCTTAAAATATTTTGCTCAGTTTAGTCACACTTTCTAACAGATAACATTTCTTAAAGCTAAATTTCACCACCTGGGCTGAAATACGAATGGTGTATGAGCCAAAGGCTGAACTAAATGCGCACCCCTTGCATCAGTCAAAAGATGCTGATAAATGTCTTTTTCGACCGTTCTATACAAGGCCTATTTAGAGTATTAGGGAATTTAACCTTCCAGTATTTTTATATGTTTTTTCTAAAACAGCCTAACCTAGGTGTCATCCATTTTTTGCCAAAAAATCCCAAGCAATTTTTTGCCTAACCAATGCCCAGCGGCCGGGGCTTCATCTTTAAACCCCTGCTTATGAGGCTGCTATGAATGAAACGCAGATGCAGTGTTGGGGTTCAAGCCTACCACCTAAAGCAAAACCCTGATTACGCGCCTAGTCCCCCCGAAATTTTTTTCTAGATATGGCCCTGGTTTTGTAGACTCTAACAAAGATCTTCTCAGACGTGTTTTCAAATAAAGGCTAGATTTGAGCCACTCTAAGTGATGAACCAAGCCGGGCCTGGGCTTTTGTTTTGTCCGCCACTCTGCACTCCCCTCGTAACTCAATCCAAGTCAGAATTATCACTTGCTTGGAATTGGTCAAGTTGTAGACTTAATTGTTCGGTGTTGGGCTAACCTCGCTTATTCAGACTTTGTTCCACATTAAAATCATAGTTTCTTATATTTCCCAGCATCTTCAACGCTATACCGTATACCAGTGCCAATTTGAATCTTTTAAACTCACTTTATCCTCTTCAAAATTTTTTGAAACGTATGAAGTTACAACATAAATTGTATTTAGTCTAACGAACAATATAACACGAATTCAGCGTTCAAGTCTTTGAAGTTAGATCCAATAAGAGTTTAAAGATTCAGATAATTTTACAAAATAACGTGTTTTTGTACAACGTGTTTAATGTAGGCCAATATTGCAAAAATAGTCAAACTTCTTAATTTATGTGCTTTGATTTGAACAAAATAGTCGTTAAACATGTTGAACGTGAGATTTCTTCATAATTAAACGCGTTTGTTTTGTAACATGTTGTAAAACATAAACACTAACGTTAAAATTACATGTTATTTTGTGGTTTAAATATCTAAATAAGACTAAATTTAAACGCCTCGTTAAGAGTGTAGCTATTTATTGCCATTGGATCACAATTTGCACGTGTTTAGAGCCATTCGAAAAAACTAGATTTTTAGCATTTGAAAACTAATTAAAAAAATTAAATTGTTTAATCCTACTTTAACTTACAAAGTCAACTCCAAAACAGTTTAAAATCTTGCATTTTGGTGTTAAAATTTTTTAAGTAATTTGGCCCGGGTAGGGAAAGCAAGATACATTGCCTACTGCAATATTTTAGCAGTAAATAATAATCCACTCGAAGATTTTCCTACGAGATTTTTGTTTTGTCATAAAAATAACCAGTTGCAGGAGTACATACACCACCAAGAGGTACAAGCCCCCTGAATTCAAATTCAATAGTTTGTTCAATGAACATTTCCCCTAGCTAATTTTTTTTCAAAAGTATTTTGTCGCGTAAAACCGGCGGAGTGGAGGTGGATTGTTATTTAAAAATGGTACAATAGATGGTTACGCCTATTAACCATGTTATTGCTCGGGCCAGATTTATATTGTGCGGGGACCTTGGCACTTTGAAGATTTTCGCAACATCTTCCTGCCAAATATAGATGAAGACCAAAAAAGCCTCACCATTTGAGCGTGGAAACCCTTGCTAGTACTGTGCCATATTATGTTAAATCCGGCCCTAGTTACTGCATTACGTTCATGAAAAGGTAAATGAGGGCCTAATATAGAAACTTTTAGAACAAAACTCTCCATTTCTCCTGGGTTATATATGCATTTAAATTGGTTGGCAAAAACTGAATTGAGGGGACCTGGTCGTCATTATTCTTATTAATTACTGTTGTTAGCAAAAAATGCAAGAAGAAACTGAAACTGAAGAAACAAAAGGCTTTTTTGTCACATTTTTGTCATTAGTGACATTTCAATTGGGGGGGGGGGAGGCGGGATCCCTGGCTACGCCTATGTGCAGGGCAGTTTGTTTTAAAAATAAGAAAGCTTTTAGCAACCTCTGAAGCTGAGTTCAATTCATTGGTTGGTGCGGGCGTGGGTGCGAAACCATTCGGGACAAAAGCAGCGGTTGTTTTTGGGAATAAATTCAAGTTTGGACGTGAAGGAGCTAAAAGGTTAAGATAACCAGGGGCACCAAAAGCATTTGCACATAATTAAGTGGAAGGAGTATCGGTAGCTTCAGAAGAAGCAGGAATCGAACGGGGTGAGGGTCTCTAATACTTCGCATGACAAACCTATCTATTACTGCCAAACAAGACAAAACGCAGTGTACAACAGTTACTAAACAACTTTTTGGCCAAGGTCAAAGTGACCACGTGCACTCATTGCTAATGCTAGCGTGCTACCGTGCTGCCGCCGCAACCGCACCTAACGTCAATTTTTTGATTGTAAAATAGTTGCTATAGCGTCACAATAAAATTTTGAAATATCCTTCAAAGATTTTACTTACTAAACAATTTGTAGTTTGTCAGCTAAATCAAGCAAGGATTGCGATTATGCATTAGGCTAATGCATACCGGGTGCTATCACAATCAATGTACCGATCATAAAAGTTTTGCTAAACGCAATACTTCGCATCAGTTCAAATCATTAATCAACAGTCTTACAATAGGCTAATTAGGCCTACCAATATTTTCTCCTATTGTCGCTTTGGGGTTTGGACGAGCGAAATTTTTGTTTGGGGGGCGCTGCCCCTCCTGCCCCCCCCTCCCCTTAGTTGAGGCTCTGCTGTAATCGCTTGAAAACTCTATCTGCAGCAGTGAATGCAGCCAAACGCGCAACCAGGATTTTGCTAAAGAGGGGTAAAACAAAATTTTTTTTTTGCTCAAAAATTCTGTAATTTAGGCCTTGTACTAAATAAACTGATGCAACTCGAGTGCGTCACAGACCGGGGCCTGGGGGCCGAGCCCCCAACCAATGGGCAATGTTTGTGATTTTACAGCACAAAAATAGCAATTTTAACGGCATTTTAATCACATTTCGCACGTTTTGAAGCTGCCTTAATGACTAAATTGATAAAATTCAGAAGTAATTTTAAAGACTTAAATGCTTATCCTTTTTAGCCCTCCCCCCCTTTCTTCAGGTCAAGTCTAAATCTGTCTAAACGCTTGTATTTTGAAGTTAAATTTTCTAAGTGACTTGGCTATGAGGGCCTAAGCTACTTCACAATCGTGCTCCATTGACTGCGACCTAAAAATGTTGAGTGTGCTCCAAGGATCAAAAACAGCTGCTTTTTGAAAATAATGTTTTTACCTATTGTTCATGTCATAATCACTAACAAAGCATCGGTAACAATTCTGCAGTTGTATATCTCACTTCCGCGACAGATTTGTAAAGGCGTGTTACAGTAAAAAAGCGGGCTATTTCGTCACATTTATGTACACCAGTTGATTGCCAGCAATTTGGCAAAAGATCTGAAAACGTCCAAGGAAAATCATGTTTGACAGTTATTATTGCTCTATTTCCATCATTGACTATTGTCTTAACGTTACGTGATGTTGCAAAAACACTATATTGAGTAAACCGAAATCGGGGGGCACGGCCCCCCAGTAGCAACAGCACTGCATCACTTCCCCGCCTACGCTACTGACGTTAGTGCAGACTTACACGTATGAAAAGACGAAACTGAAATTTCACGACCATTACGCTTGCATATGGCCCAGGGCCACCGAGAGGGGGGGCAGGGGGTACAATGACCCCAGGGCCATGAGGGGGCCCATGGGCTTCAGGAAGGCCGCTGGCTTCAGCGGGCCCTGCAGAGGGTCCATCGGAATGACACTTAGAAATCAGCATGTGAGGCCTGAAGACCCTTTTTTTTGGAGATCACTTTATTTTGACCGAAAAAACCGTTAGAATTTCAGCAAAGACCTTTTTTTTTGAGATCACATCATCATTTGGACAAAACTGCGGCATTGTATCCGTCTGTTTTGGAATTCACAAAACCGCAATTCCGTCACATTTGAGCTGGCCACGGGCTTACGTTCGGCTCTCGGCGCCCCTGATATGGCCTACAGCAGTGGTTTTCAACTTGTGGGCCGTAGAAGCATTTTGTGGTGGGCTACAGAGCTATTTGGGTAATTGCAAATTCGGTTGAAAAATGTCTTGATCATTGGGGCTGTGGGGCCCGTTAGAGAGCTAGCACAAAATTTGCAATTTTTGGCGTGAATACCCTTTTTTTTTTGTGGAGATCACCTGAAAATTGAAAAATTGCAATTAAGCTAGCGATTTAGATGTGGGTTATGGAAAATTTTTGAATTGAAAATAGGCCACGGTGATGAAAAGATTGGGAAGCACTGGCCTACAGTTTTGCTTTAATGGAGCTCGTTAGGTGAACGTTTTCTCGCATTAATTGCACAATAACGTAATGAAATATTCGTATCAATAAATTTGAAGAATTAAAAAAAAACATCGTACGGAACTGTCATTTTGATTTGAGGTACATAACGCGCCTTGAGGGAAAATTTTTTTAAAGCAGAATTAATGTTTTACTGACACCAATGTGTATGTAAATTGATGAAATTGTTCAATTCAAAAGATTGACAGGAGCCTGGTTGCAAACAAATATTAACTTAAAATTCTCTGGTCAAAAGTACGCAGCAGAGAATTTTTAACAGCAGGAATTCGAATTTTCATCATATACAGTTGCAGTTCAGCTACCTCCCCAACAACAATCTCGACAAGATCGTTCATTCTACGTTGTTCATTACATCGCATTATGCGGTCAGTTTTTGCTAGAGCAAGGCTCGTTGGTTTTAATTGTGACGTCACCTAAAGAAATAATCACTTATCTTCTTGCTACCTTTGCATGAACTGTGAATGAAATGTTCTAAATTGTATGAAATGTGAATGGCGGGAATTGACATCATAATGAGATTTCCATAGGAGTGTCTTTCTCGGTTGATTTCAACTAAAAACTCTTTGAAGCTGGTTGTGAGAATATTCGCCATTGCTCCTTTTTTGAGTGTTTTGTAAGCTAAAGCGCGAAATCTTTAGACGTGGAATGCAACAAGTGTTGTTTTGCTGGCTTGCGTTTAATGTAGATTTTGGCTGCTTTGTACTACAGCCGCAGATTTAATTTTGGCGCGAACGCAAGACGAATTACACTATTTTTTTTTTATCACTATAATATTTCATAAAAACCAGAGGCTCATTGCTGCCCAGAATCTAAAAAAAATGCCAGGCTCCATCAGTAGCAAAAAGATTGGAGACAACAAAGAATAAATTTCAAATCTTACAAGCTACTAAATTCTGTGCTAATTCAAAACGACAAAATCTTAGTAACTTTCCAGTATTTAGAAGCAAAGTATTGCTACGATTCTAAAATTACAGAGTCTGCTTCAAACTGCGCAAGCAACGCATAAATATTTGAATGGTCTCAAGTTAAGAAAAACACTGCACTTTTCGCTTTTGCAGTTTTACGATGCTGCAAAAAAGTCTTTGCTCAAGCTGACGGAGCATTCGGAATTAAACACCAAACTAACTTTAAAAACATGGTCGTTTCAGGCCCGGCGCCAGGATAGCGTGACTGGGGGGGGGGGGGGCAGAAATGAATTTTGGGGGGGCACAGGAAGTTTATTTATGTGAATTCGAGAGGGGCAGGGGGACACGAGAAATTTATTCCAGTGTGGATCAAACGAACAAGGTGAAGACCAAAAAAAAAGGTCTTCAGTTCAAAAATTTCCTCAAAATCTGATAATCGACTCAAAATTCGTGCGATTTTTCACGAATTCTTAAGCGTAGAACAAAAAAAAAAAAGGTCTTTGTTCCAAAAGTTTTATGAAATCCGGTGTGAGACCACAAAAATTACGAAAATACTATAGGTAAACACCAATTTGGGAATCTTAGGCCTCGATTTGCACTTTAATAGCCCCGAGTCTGTTAATTTCTTCGGGGCACAGTCCTCGCTTCAGGGTACACAATTTTCGTTTGGGGAAGCACAAGCAGTTATTAGGGGGGCCACATCCCCAGAATACTCCCCCGTGGCGCCGGGCCTGGGTCGTTTAAATTGACATAAACGTTCTCTGAATTCACGAACTAATTTTAAGAACAAATAAAGCAGCAAATTGGCAAAAAAAAAAAGAGAAGCCAGCCTCAACTTAAAATTTATTGTTTTTTCTAAAAAAGTGTAACCTGGGTTACAATAAGCTTGCTTTGCCTCAGTGAACATGCTTGCATCGATTTTTAATTGCTAATTTTCGTAACGCTTGAAGCACGACTTATGATAGCAAATTCACTAATAAGCTGGGTTACATTTCTCATTTAGTAAGCTAACTGTTATCGCAACGTTTCTTAATCTCAACTACAAGTTTGTTCAGCTTATTAGAAATGAATAACCTAAACATTACTATAATTTTTTGAATGAAAAATAGTTTCTAGAATATGAATTTTTGAGGAAATGTAGTTTCTAAAAAACAAGCTTTCGGGAAAATGTAATTTCGGTCAAACGTACATTCCGGCAAGTGTAAATTCCGGAAAATAAGTTTTCGGGGAAATGTAATTTCGGCCAAATGTAAATTCTGCCTAATGAGCATTTGGGCTAATTAATGTAATTTCTGGCAAGTGCATGTTCAGGCAAGTGTAAATTCAGGAAAGTGCTCGTTCAGAAAAATGTAATTTCTGGCTAATGCACTTCAGGAAAATGTAGTTTCTGGCAAGTGCAGGTTCAGGGAAATGTAATTTCTGGAAAATACACGTTCAGGGAAATGTATATTCGGGATAATGTAGTTTCGGTCAAGTGTTTTTTGGGGAAATGTAATTTCTGGAAGGTGTTTTTCAGGGAGCTGTATAGGATCCAAAGTATTATAGCCAACTTCAATAACGTGTAGGAGAGCTATGCCAAACTCTCCCAATCCCTTTCTCCTTCTCACAACTGAGCACTTGATTTTCTTGATGTTTGATGGTATTTATTATTATATTGAATAACAAAAAATACAGAAAAAAAAACGAAGTAGTTTCAAATTACAATGTAAGGGCCAATTCAGGGCCTTTCTTTTAATCTACAAGACTGTCCCCACACAGTCAATAGTCAAATCCATAAAACAAGAACAAAGAGGAAGGGAAGGGAAGGGTCGCAAAACGCAATTGACCCAAGTTAAGCAGCATTTAACACTTATCACAAAAAACTGACACTGTTCACTTCACTCATTTTTGTCACTACTCAGCTCTAGGCTCTAAGCAGGTTTAAATAGTTCCAAGTAGTAAAAAACACGTGGCATCGCCTTTTGTCTAGCATCAAAGACCCCGAAATAAACAAACAAAGGCTGTCAGCTGCCAGTCTTCACAATAATGCATAAAAAGAACATTCTAAACACAACGGTTCTAAATACGGTCTAATTAACCTTTGAAGGTCTTTGAAGATGCACCTTTGAAGATGAGCTAATTAGCAGCTTATTTTTAACAAAGGATAATAATTACTCATTAATTTAACTTAAACACCGATTAGACAATGACAAATAATCTTTTTGATTTAAGTCACAAGATTGCGAAATCCAATAATTAATCAGACACAAATGCACAAACAAAAATTTAAGATTGGGTCTTCAGTCATTAGTTGAAAGTAGAGCAGATTTTTTTAATGATTTTAACATGAGTATCAAATAATGGTAAAAGAGTCAAACTTAGAGGTTCCAAGTTGGGGTTTGAAACACTTTTGAACTTAATATTTTAATAGAATTGAGCTGAATCGTTAAGTTTTTGAATAAACTGTCAACTGTGACGTTAAGAAACCCTCTTATGTCTCAACGTTTTTGAATGATTTAATAAAGAAAGTTTTAGTGCTAAATGTTGG
Organism: Trididemnum nubilum; assembly: GCA_963965965.1. NCBI lineage: Eukaryota > Metazoa > Chordata > Ascidiacea > Aplousobranchia > Didemnidae > Trididemnum > Trididemnum nubilum. The sequence continues at coordinate 5,081,679 of OZ014469.1, forward strand.
ACTTCCTAATATAGTATTGAATATAATTATGTTGGATTGCAATACTAAGGTATACTCAAAATTCAAAATGGATTTAAAGTTTGTGGCATATTTTTGAGAGTGGTACTGTTTTTTTATTTTTCAAAATAGAGTAATAACTGGATTTCAAACCAAAAAAATTTTTTTAAAAAATTATTGCCTTCTGAGTAATTTGCAAAAAAGACTTGGTGTCAAGTCTAGTTGCAAAAAAATTAAATTTTAAAAGCACTTTAGCTGTACCCCGAACGTTGCTATCCGAAATTCTGTCTTCTTCCATCTTTTGTTTGCATCGACCTTTTCTGAAAAAATTCAGTTTTAGCTCAAGTAGTGAAAAATTTTATGTTTAGATTGACTTCCACTATCGCACCCTAAAGTGATTCGCCCTTTTCCTTATTTTAAATTTTGATTTGCCTACAGTTAGTCCGTTTATCCGTTCATTGTCAATTTTTTTTTCTTAGTTTGTTATTTTCGTTAGTCGTAGTAACTACATTTTGTTTTTGAGATGTTGATCATATTCATAGTTATCACTACACCATACTTTTCAGTTTTTTAAATTTCGGTTTAAATGCATTTAGCAGTGTAAAGCTTTGTTGTTAAGCAAAACTCCATTCCTGCTTAGAGATTTGTCTTTAAATTGATCCCGATTGCGGGGAAACAAACTGGAGGGTTTTAAATTTTTTGTTTTTGACGTGTTTTGTGTTATATTATGATTTTCTTTAAATTGAATAGCCAATGCTCATTCTAAATTATTTTGAATAAACGCCACTTGCTTATAAGCGAGTCCAATTTTTAAGTTTACTTGTTTAAAGATTTTTTAAAAGCAAATTGCTAAAATTTTTACAAATTTACTTAGCCTCTTAGCATACAGATCAGATTTTCGGTTGAGTAGTGTTACAAGTCAGGTAACTTACTGGTCCTTTTCGAATTTATTTTACTGAGATTATCGAAGCCAGATGTTTGCCATCCCTTCTTTTTCAGTTGTATGGGATAATGGAAAACACTTTTGCTGAGTCTGTCTTATGTTGTCTGTCAACCAGTTTTAATTTGAGTTGAAGGTTGGATTTAAAAACTTTTAATCTTTCAAGCCCTTAACGCGTCAGTAATTCTAATGCACGTGATATTACGCTATATTACGTCGCTCAATTTTTTCATACCGTAAAAACGCTTTGGTAAATTTCGCAACGATTATTGTTCCGCAAGGTAGCTGTTTGTACAATAACACGTTTGTCTATGGAGCGGTAGGTTTGGGTTTCAAATCTTGTGCTGGTCGAATGGGGCGTAATGTTGGAAACGGCAAGCCACTGCTGCAAAATTTCTTCAAAGGAAGCTGTGTTGCGTGCAGGCACGACTTCGAGAAAATCGGTCTAGCAAACTCGTTACACTTTTCAACATAATACAACGAGTACAATGAAAACTTGATACAATTTTGCAAAATGCATTCTTTTATTAAACTATCCATAATTAATCCGCCTTTGATTAGCCATTTCAATTATCCACTAATCTACGGTTTTTCCGTTTATTTTTGTAATAATAGGTCTTATTACTTAGCAGAGTTAGCTCATAAATCGAATAGGATTAATTGAACAGTAGGACTGTTGTGATTCGGGCTTTTCCAAAACTGTGCCCGGAAAAAGTGAAAGCTGTTGTAAGAAAGCTCAAATAATTAGAAGTTGAAGATAGAGATGACCTTCGATATCTCAACGAAGCTGATTTAATAAAAGGAGGAATTTTTAAACTCGTGGAAGCCAGAAAATTTATATCTACAATTTCAAAATGCGGCAATGATCATTCAGGTTTGTATTTTGAGTCGATCTATATAGCTTCAAAACTTGCAGGATTACTTTAACTTGTTTTCAACCAAAGAACAAAAATCAGTAACTTAGTTGTCAAACTGCATTGTACATTTGTCCCCACTACCAATTTATCATCAATTGCCAGCTGCAATCCAAATATTGTTGCAAAACATTTCACAAGGTAACGCGCCTACCGGAAGAAACACGCAGCGTGATGGCAAAAATAAGCGAACAGTTGCGCAAAATGTTGGAGAAGACGAACAAATTAGAGAGGCAAATTGCCAGTTTGGAGATAAGTCAAAACACACTTAGGGCGTGTCTACACTGAGCATAAAATCGTCAGCTTACGAGCGTAACCTTAGTTTGTTTCAAAGGCGTTGCTAATGATGGAGGCACCCTGGGCGAGATTTCGTGGTGGCACCCTTTTTCGTACCAAAAATAGGTGAAGACCAAAAAAAATCTTCGCTGTAAAATGAGTGGGTTTTTGAAGACCAAAAAAAGGTCTTTGCCTAAAAATCAGTGAGTTTCTAGTCCAAATGAATACAAAGTAAAAAAAGAAAGGTATTCATCACAAATCGGTGGAGTTATGGTTTCACGACATAATATAGTGTCATCCCAAATGTTGTCATCCCAAAATGGTGACACCCGGGACGGGTCGCCCCCCCTAACGACGCCACTGGTTTGTTTAAAAAAAAAATTCCGTATGCCCAGGCGTACCACCTTACCAGTGTGAAATTGCAAATTTTTTCAGCCGGTACGCTCGTAAGCTCACAATGTGCGTGAAATTTCAAAAACTGCTTGCCAGGTCTTGAGGTAGGTTAAAAAGTTAAGTTCATAAGTTTTATTGAAATAAAGTTGATTCTCAAAAGTGAAAGTATGCGTGTTGGTTTGCAATAGCCTAATTTAACATGAAAATGGTCAATTTACGGCTCTATAAGAAAAAAACTTGCAAAAAAGAGGCATAGGTCGATAGGCCTAAAAGTGAATTAGGAATTGCTTGTTGTTTTGCATAGGTGGGCAAGTTAATGCAAAACGTTAGCTTCGTTAACCACTATTCCGTTAACAAACTTCACACCTCCGTTGACGTTAATCCTTTATTTTCAGCTTTAATTAACGGAAGTTAATAAGTCCTTTAATCCGTTAACATTTTGCGTGTAATTTACATTTCTTTTTATTCACTCGCTTCTACAATAGAATACGTATTGACGCTGTTGAGCTGATTGTAAGGAAATATTTATTGCTATGATGGTCATTTTGTGTTTTGGAAGTTACATTTTGCAGTCTAATCTAATTTCAAGATAAAAATAAGTTCAAATGCACAACGAAGCTGCGATCGAAAAATCTTTGAAAATAAAACTCGTGCTAATACGCAAGAAGTGTTACCAGTGCAGACTGGTTTGTACCGATGCGATGAATGAATGGTGCAAGATATTAAAGATAAAAACCTTAACGAAAGTTAACAGAACTTAACGGATGTTACTTTAGTCCGTTAACAGAACTTAACGAAAGTTAATTTAGTCCGTTAACATGAAAAAACTTTTTAACGGATTAACGAGTTAATGAAAAAGTTAGCTTCGTTATTAACGATTAACGGACTTGTGCCCACCTATGTTGTAATGTAACATTTATTTAGCCTAGTCCAAGTAAGAATATTTGAAAATTAAAATCGATATGTCGTGTGGCAATGCAGATCACAGTCCAGACCAGAGGGACTTGCCTAGGCCAAAACCAGTACCGGTAGGCCTACCACTATGGTACGATAGGTCTGCGTCTGGTGGTACCTGAATAACACGAACAATTTTATTAATAGTTTTTATAACCAGGTCTGGCGATATGTTCCAGTTTGCCAAACCGTTTCTTGTTAAAGCCTAATTCTTAAATTTGAAGATCTGCTAAGACTTGCCAATCAGAACCGCTTTAAGTTTTCTGCGCGGCGACGATGCGGAGTATTATAGCCAGAGGTGGGCAGTAACTAGTTACTACAGTAACTAGTTACTGTAACTAGTTACTTTTTTAGTAACTGTAGCTTAGTTACCTTTTCAAAAAAGTAATGAAAGTGGGAACTAGTTACTATTTGGAGACATTAAAAAGTTACTAGTTACAAAAACTTTTAGTTTTGGTCCTGTTGAAAAAGATTCTTTAATCGTTAGAATTTGGTTAAATGAAGCACTTCTCTGTAATCTCTGTTGGCGCTACGGATTACGAATTTTTTATTTTGCACTAACGTGGCTACCCTAACCATGCTGTGAGAAGAAAATAGAACGTTTTTAAATTAAAGACCTCCTTTTAACAATCTAATAAGTTATGTTCTAATATCTTATTTGCAGGGATTGTTTTGATTGCGTAATTTTTACCAATAGCGTGTAGCGTTCGTTTAGCAGATAACGTTGTTGTTAATATAGCCGCTTTACCCATTTTGTTGCTTTTTGTTTTGAAAAGACATTTTGAAACACAAAGACAGCATGGGCAAACATATTTTGAAACCAAAACGTTCTGGTCTCAGCGATGAACATTTTGAGATGCTTTCTTCTTGAAAGGCAATTAAATAAAGTGCTCAATGTGTTACGTTGGGTATTTTTGCTATAAAAACTGCAACAATAGCCAAAGCAGCGCGTGCAGAGGCACCACATGAAAATTAGAAAAAATGATGAGTAGAGAAAGAAATCTGTTAATACCGGTTCCAAATACAAAATCAACATTTTCGATACTTAATTCATACCGATAACTAGAATGTGACATCGCAAGCGATATTCGGGGACTTGACAAAAGTATCTAACGTTACTTAACTAACCAACTTTACAACGGCGTTAAGCGTGTTTATGATTGTTGATAGTCAGATCTGAAATACTCTGCTTTCGAGTTTCATAATGTTCCATTAACTTGATCAGGTTTGTGGTTAACAGCTTTCAAAATTTTGTGTTAAATTCCCATAATTACTTTCTATAATTAAAAACACAATTAATTAGTAAACTACTAAAAACTGTAGGATACCAGTAAATCAACACAAAAATATTGTCAACCACCAACAAGCTATTCTTGCCGTCAACTAATATGTCTTTTCTGCTGGAACTTCGATTAGTTATGTGTCTTTGTTCAAATAAAAGCTACAAATTACTGTCTATTTATGAGGCGCGTAGCCAGAAACTCGCAATGGGGGGATACGTTGGAGGTGTGGAGGCGGGAAGCCCCTAGCGCCCAAAAATTTTGTATTAACTTAATTTTAGGACTATTGTGTTAAAAAATAATGCTTTTAAAACGTGGCATAGAAATTGGCAGCGCAACATGATTCAACTGGTTGCATTGATGAGCTATGTAATTTAAAGGTGGCTAATGATACCATTTTAGTTTTCTTGTTTACATGCTGGTAAATCATAAAATCTTATCGTTCAATAAACCTCACACGGAGTAATCTATTTTGTCTAAATTTTGTAAAGAAAAATGATTGGATGGAGGGTGCTAATGGAAAGATATTTGAGAGAAGTGATTGGTAATTAACTACTCCTGAATAAACCCCCCATCCTTTATTCCTGAGTTCATAATATATTTGTTGATTGCACCTATGTTTGGCATTTTTACTTTAGCGATCAAAATTGATTGGTTATTTTTGGGGAATTTTCATGGTTTTGATTGATTTGAGACTTTCGTTTTTGACAAATTAGCCCCCCCCCCCCTGAATATATGTTTCAAAAAATGCTTTAAATCACTTTTTAGTCCATTCCAGCGCAAAAAACAGTCTCAAAAGAACTAAAAACGTGGTATTTTCCTTATTCTGCATTTTGGTTGACAGACCAATGGGGGGGCTAAGCCCTATCCGCCCCCCTGGATACACTACGGCTATTTACAATCGTGTTGACAGATGAGGGCATCAAAATGACGGCAAAGAGAAAAAGCTTCCAGCAAAAAACGATTGGTTTAGTAAACTCTCAGACAAGAATGACAATTGGGAAACCATAATGCTTACATAAGTTATACATTGAAAAATTGGAATGCGATTAGCTTACAGGGCCCATTTGGCATGGTCGTATCGACGTGGTCCACCAAATGTTGTTGCCTTTAATCTTGGATTCATATTAACCTATTCAATAAATTTAATTTGTTTAGCTTATATAGTTAATGGGGACAGGTGTCAACATAATTGGAGAACCTCTATAGTATTGCATTCCAAAAATTTTTCATGTTATCTTATTACCTATGTTGAAAATTTCATTTTTGTTTGAGCTTGAGGGGTTAAAAATTTTGAAAGACGTATTTGAGGAGGGTTACCCAATTTGTGGCAATTGAAATTAGTCATAACTTTATCTTTCCTTTCTATTTTTAATCTGTCTTAAGCTTAGCTTAAATGGTTGAAAAGTGTAAATTTTTAAAGACCTATTTGAGGGACCTCCATTTTGGTACCCCTACATTTTGTCATATTATAACTTTCTGTTATATTTACCTATCCTGAAAATTATATGCGTCTAGCTTAAGTGGACAAAAACTATTAATTTTGGCAGTGCTGTTTGAAAAGGACCTCTCCAATAGTTCCCTAAGTTTTGTGAAATTTTATCTTTTCTACACATTTGTCTATCCTGAAAATTTCATGTGTTTAGCTTAAGCAATTAAAAAGTTTAAATTTTGGCGTACTTGTTTGAGGAGAATCTCCATTATGGTACCTCCAAATTTTGGCATATGATATATCTTTTACGAAAATTTACCTATTCTGAAAATTTTATCTGTCTAATTTGAGTGGTTTAAAAGTTTGAATTTCGGCGGCCCCGTTTGAAGAGGACCCCCTCATTTTTTTATTCCCAAATTTTGTCAAATTTTATCTTTTGTTTATGTTTGCCTACCCTGAAAATGTCATGCGTATAAATTAAAAGGTTAAAAAATTTAAATCTTGGCGGCCTTGTTTGAAAGGTACCCCTTCATTCTGGTGCCCCCACATTTTGTCAAATTTCATATTTCCCTTACCTTAAAAATGTGATTGGTCTCGCTTTAAAGATAAAAAAGTTTAAATTTTAAAGATCTCGTTTGGGGAACCTTCACATCGTGGCACCCCCCGATTTCAGGGGGGTACAAGTACTTTTGGATATCTATAATAGCTCATAGTATGATCCATGTGCGGTTTGTGGTTTAAAATGAGATGGTGATAGAAGAAAAAAAAAAAAGGAAAAAAAAAGAAAAAAACAGGAAAAAACAGGAAAAAATTTTATCCGAGCCAAAATAAATGAATATGACCATGATAAAGGTCATAAGTAGTATGTTCAAAAAACACAAACTTTTTTTCGCTAATGTAGGTAGTTACCTAAATACTTGTCCACTTTTTGCTGATTTTTGGCCTCTGAAATCGATATCACGTGACTGGGCGCTCTTGGTGCACTTGGTGCACATACGGTCTCTATCTGCACCCAAGTTGTGTTCAAATTTCAGCATTCCATGTTCAGCACATTTATAGCTCTAAGCGAATTAATAAATTTTCGAGACAAAAAGGCAGTTTTTTTCTCGAATTTAAAATTCCTAAATTACGATCAGGAGACCTAGGTTCCTCAAAATTGACATACATGATGCTCTTAATTATTGTGATATTATATCCAAAATTCAACTTTTTATGTTCAACCGTTTTTTAGTTACAAGCAAATCAATAAATTTCGCTGCTCGTCTATCAAAATGGCCGAGTGAAAACAAAGGTCCTACGTGCGCGCACGAAGTCCCAATTAAATTTATTAAAAGTAACTGTAATTGTAACTCTAACTAGTTACTATTTTAAAATGGTAACTGTAACGTAGTTACTTTTTTTGCCAAGTAACTGTAACTGTAACTCGGCTACTTTTACAAAGTAACTTGCCCACCACTCATTATAGCCAAATTCAATAACGTGTAGGAGAGCTATGCCAAACTCTCCCAATCCCTTTCTCCTTCTGGCAGCTGAGAACTTGATTTACTGATTTTTAATGAAATTTATTATTATATTGAGTTAAGAAAAGTGCAGAAAAACGAAGTAGTTGCAAATATGATATACAGTCCAATTCAGTGCCTTTCTTCCAATCTACAAGACTTTTCCCTCGCAGTCAATTTGAATTTTTCTGAACTCTGAATAAAAAATAATTTTTCTGAACTCGGATTTGAACTCAAATGAAACTGTTCTGAACTTATTAAAAAACATTTCAAGATTAAAAGATTGTTTGAAAGATACGTAGTTTGTTGATCATGCCATTTAACGTGAGAGTGTCCCTCGTTTGTTTGTGCCGTGGCGATCTGGAAAACAGCAGGGCAGTTTATAAAGAGTAAGGATTAAGTGGAGGAGTAGATGTAATACTTTTGTCAGCGTAAACTCTGACTCAAAAAGCTTGATATTTTTGCCGAACCTGAATTTGAAAAGATTAAACTATTAAGGGATTCGAACTTGGACTTGCTAAAATAGGCTGCGCTTGAGCTCAAATGAAAATTAATCAAGTTCGTAGCTCTGACAAAAACCCTAAATTAAGCTGACAACAAACAGTAACGTTGAAGATATCTTATTCAAATTTAATATATATTGCCTGTACAATTTAGAAGGTCAAATGCAAAATCCCAATTCAAGATCAAGTTCAGACTCACAATACTGTAAATAATATTCAGATTCAAAATATGAGATAAGGTTAAACCAAGTATATAGCCGAGTACAGGGGCGGATTTAGGGGGGATGAAAAGAATGCATCCCCCCCCCACCACCCTAAGCCTAAGGTGCATATGAATATTATTAAACTTATTTGAAATAAACCAAAAACAGCAATCAGCCAATTAGCCGATTCCGGGTAAAATCAGCTTGTTGAACTGTGAAGACCTTTTTTTTGGAGACCAATTCAAAATCCGGAGAAAATAATGTCAGAATCATTACTTATAAACATCCGAAAATTTTACTCACAAACATCCAAAATTTCCAAAATCATCCCTCTCCACCAAAATTTTCTAGATCCGCCTCTGGCCAAGTATACAGGTCAAGTAAGTTTTAGGTTTAAATTTTGATATTTAAGATTAAAGTTAACTAGTAAGATTTAAGATTTGCAACTAATTTTTGGGCTAATAGCTTATTCAAAAAAGTAAACTTTAGTACACAATAAAACAGCTATTCATACGTTAAACTAAACAGGCTAAACCTAACCACTTACGCTGTTCCTAGCCAAACAATCAAAAATGCCTAATCAGTTATCACATCAAGCAGTAATAATGTTTCTACTGACAAAAATGCATAGAATTATATCTCCATAACAATGAATTAGGAATGAACAGCAAAAACGATAAAGGCCAGAAATTAACACACTACAAAACCCTACACAAAAAGAATGTTCATTGTTCAGCAATACATGCAAAACATGACACAAATTGGTGCAAATACGAAAACATGAAATAAGGAGCAGAAACAAGGAATGGATTATTGAAGAGATACTGCTCAAAATCAGTTTTATTGAAGAAATAACAACTACTTGAGTTAATGAAAAAGTACCCCGAACCTTTTTCCACAATTTTCCTTATTCGCAAAAATACAAATTAATCCGTTTGACTCCGTACCATTGGCAACCCTGCATTTCGTAATTTTGTAACATCACAAAAGGCGTACTGTAGACCAATACTGGTAGCCTAGGTCTACAGGTTCCAGTAGGGTAGTAGCCAAATTTTCAAATTTGGTTATTGGCTATTCACTGCTACCAGTTGGTACAGTGCTGTCGCTACGGGATGGCCAGGGGGCTGTGCCCCTCCTACCAGCTGCTTGTGTCCCCATTTTGACTTACTTAAAATACTGTGTTTGAAACATCACGCAAATGCAAGACAGACAATGATAAAAAAAAGGAATAAATACGTTCAAACATAAATCTCCTTAGACGTTTTTTCGATTTTTTGCGAAATCGCTGGCAACCAACTACAGCAACTATCTTAAGCAATATTTGGTCTTATTTGGTCGCCTTTACGGATGCGTCGTGTAAGAGAGATGTAACCCCGCAGAATCGTTACGGTTAACTTCGTTAGTGATTATGACATAAAAAAATACGTGAAAACATTTTTTCTAAGACCAGCTGTATTGATTTTTAAAGCACACTCAAGATTTTGAGGTCACAGTCAGTGGCGCAACCAATGTGAAAGGGCTTAAGCCACTTCAGCCAAGTCACTAAGAAAATTTAACCTCAAAATACGAGCATTTAGAGGTATTTTAGACTTGACCTGAGATAAGGAGAGGGGGTGCTGAAGGTGCTAAGCAATTTAATTGTTTGAAATGACTTTTGAACTTCAGCAATTCGGTTATTTACATAACTTCAAAAAATGCGAAATGTGATTAAAATGGCGTTGAAATTGCTATATTTATGCTGCAAAATTGCAAAAATCGCCGAGCGGCTGGGGGCTCCGACCCCAGGCCCTGATCACAGTCACTAAATATTGAGTAACTATGCCCGTCTGTGACACGCTGGAGTTGCATCAGTTTGTTCAGCACGGGGGATAAATCAGGCACTTTTTGTATAAAAACAAAAAAACAAAAAACTTTTGGTTCACCCTTCTTAGCAAAATCCTGATTGCACGTCTGGTAGCATTCACTGCTGTAGAAAGATTTTTCAAGCGATTAAGGGCCGCATATGAAACGAGCTAAGAAACGCTGCCGGCCTTAAGGTGAATTTACACAGTATCCGTTTTTCGTACGTTTTCGTCCGTTTTTTTACGTTTTTGCTTCTTGACAAAGTATGCGCTTTTTCATCCGCATTTTTATGAGTCCATATCCGCACTAACCAGACAGTCACGTACTGGACAAAAGTTTTCCGAAAAATTTTTTTGTAAAGGGGTACAGCTCTATTTCAAAATATCGCTCTTATCGTTCATACACAAAAATTTTTGAACAAAATTTTTATCTATATATAACAGTCTACTTAGTGCGTATATGGACTCATAAAAATGCGGATAAAAAAGCGCATACTTTTTCAAGGAGAAGCAAAAACGTAAAAAAACGGACGAAAACGTACGAAAAACGGATACTGTGTAAATTCACCTTCATTTTAAAAATGCGCATAATTGTAGCTCTGCAAGATTTAAAGATCAGTTTTTATAACAAAATTTTAGTGTCCCCTCACTTCGTTTGCTATGGCGACGACACTGAGTTTGTAATCGCGTTTCTTAATCGCGAGAAGTTTTGCAAAATTATGCTTTTTGTGATGTCACAAAATTGCGAAATGCATGCTTGCCAATGGCACGAAGTCAAATGGATTAAAACATATTTTTGCGAGTAAAGGGAATTGTAGAAAAAGATTTGAGATATCTTTTCATTACCTCAAGTAGTTCTCATTTCTTCAGTAAAACCAATTTCGAGCAGTATCTCTTTAACTTTCAAGAAATAATCTTTTCTGAAGCGGATGCAATAATCATTCTGGCATGGTCTGGCTAACTTAAGCATGCTGAACTACTGTGATAATGTTTCTTGCAGCAAAATTGACTATGTTTTTTTTTCAGATTTTTGTGATATTGCAAGTTAAAAATGGACGCAAAAAATGAAGGGGTTGTGAGGTTGTGTATGAGGTTGTTCAATAAGTTTTTTTCACTTTTATAAATCTAACAAAGAATCCCTTTCAAGCGAAATGAAAAATGTTCTTCTTGTTGGAGTTACAGTTGCTGTTATTGCTGTTTCTGTTGCCATTGGCTTGTTGAAATGGAGTAATTTCAAACCCAAAAATTCAAAGAAAAAAAAAGGTAATTTACGTATGCCTGCAACACAATCTTGTATCTTGCATCAGCAACTCAGAAAAAATAAATAGAAATTTTTAATTACACCATGTTTTTACATTGCAAATTTGCTGATTAAAAAAGAATTGAGTTAAAGTCAGATTGTACTGCACATAAATCATAATTTGAATCGAGTAGAACGTAGGTCAACAATCTCACGTGCTAGTCACTTTCTCAGTGCGAGCATCAGAAACGAAGTGCAAGTGTTCAAATCTCAGTTCAACCACCAGCCAGTCAAGCTAGCTGCACAAAACGATACCATTCCTTTAACGCAGGACAGGCATTAGACCACTCTTCCACCTTAGCAATTATGTGTTAAAACAAGCATCCTAAATCTCAAACTATTCACCGCCACTGCGTCATTTTGACTGACATCTGGAAGCTTTGAGCAACTGGGACTGTATAAGCCGGAGGTGGAGTCCTTGAAGACATCCTTGGCTTTAAGATTTCTTGGTTTCCCAACGCCGTTTAATTATAAGTTTCTTGGTTTACCAACGCCGTTTGGTTATTATAAGAAAAACTTAACAAACTATGATTGCAAGTAAAATTGCCAAACTTAACTCAGCAGGCTTAGAGATTTGCTTTAGGACGCTTACTTGCGAGCAAAAAAAATCAATAATCTTTGCACCCTATAGACGAAAAGTTTGGTGATAATTTGTTGTAGGCTACAGAGGTGGAGTCGAGGTAACAAGGTTCGAGACCAAGGCTAAGGACACAAAAAAAAATCCAAGGCCAAGACCAAGAGCAAGGACAGTCTTTCCGAGGACAGACCCTCTCGAGGCCAAGGCCAAGGACACAGCCGCAAGTGTTCTCCAAAAAAAAGGTCTTCAAAAAAGTTTTTTGGGCGATCTCCAATTCGTAGGCGTACCCAGAATTTTTGATTGGGGAAGGCCGAAACCACAAATCACATGCAATGACGTTATCTAAATTTTTCCTAACAGGAAATTATTGTGGGACAAAGATATCGTAGGGTGGAAGATCTGAAATCGTTGCCTGTTGGCAGGTAATTAGGATTTTGAAAAAAGAAAGGGATTAAATTTAACATTCGTGAACATTTGAGAACAGCCAGTTTTCAATTAGAATTTACTGCTTTTTTAAAACAAAAGTGTAATTGACAGGGAAAGATACCCTATGCAGTTTCTTCGTTTTTATCTTTCATTGTTTAGTTGCATTAATTACAAGACTAACTGATTGAGATTTCTATCTAAAATTAATACTGTTGATGAAAAGTAATGAAGGTTAAGTGTAACAACTAGTTGAAATATTTTCAGTTTTATTGGTATTGTAATCCAGCAAGTTCAGTTTAATGTAATGAAATCAAAACTTAATACACTTATTTAATTTGCAATAAATACAGAAAAATACGCTGAATTTATGAAACGAAACTTGACACCATTAAACATTCGATTCTTTGTTCCGTCAAAATTTGAGGCTTTAATCAACTTCGCACATTTTTCAGTAAAATTTAACGTTTTTTGCGATGAACTGACGTCATCAACGACGTTGTTGTTCTTAATGTATATGAAGATTGAGCATGTTAAGATTTAGTGCTAGGTTTTACAATATTATGTATGAATGAACATAATAAATGGACAAAATAAGCTGAGCAATCTTTTTGATTTTGACCACTAGAAGGAAATAAAGAAAAATTAGTAGAAACAGGGGCACGTCAATCAAATATTCCTAGATTATCATAGTGGCATAAAGCAGAGTGTGTTGAAATAAGTTTAGAACTGCCAAAACACTTCAAGCGCCCCAAAATTTAAAAAGGCATTTAATCTTATTTTTGAAAACGGAAAAAATATCTCAAAAAATAAGTTTACCAGCCTTACCACATTGCAATTTTTGCAACTCATCAGGTTTAGAAAGTCTATGGGAAAAATTTTTTGTTTTCCTCTTAGAATCCAAATTTCGGCCATCTTGTTTCAAATAGGTTGCGCAATTTATCAGTTTTGTAAATTTCTCCTATTTCAAGTCTTGCTAAGTACCGGGATTCTTGGAGCTAAGTGAGTGCTGAAAGTAAGTGTAAATAAACTGAGGGAACAACTGCTGTTTGAATTCAGAGAGATTAGATGTTTTTTTATAGCGCTTTGGCCGCCCAGAGCTAGCGATTATTTGGAATCAAGATAAGGTTTTAGCGCTTTAGACGAAGTAGCCTATAACATATTGCTTACTATAGATAACCTATCCGAAGAAATAAGTTTATGTTGAAGACTAAAGCGTTGTATTTGACTATATCTTAGACTAAGATTCCAGTTTTTAGTAATCCAGCAGGTTTTATGCAATTATTTCACAATTAGTTTTAGCCTAAAGGTCAGAAGGCCAGTTAGTTTTTCACATAATTATGCAATTTCAAACTTCAATGCAAAGCATTTTAGCTAATATTTTTGTATAGGTTTGCTACAAGTATCAGCAGGTACCTAACCCTTTCGGACGCACTACAGTAGTTCTTTATGTAAAAACTTTATTTTTTTTTCCTATAAATCTTTATAAGCCATTAAACTTAAAAAATATTTAATTTCTAATTTTTATTTATAAATATGTTAATTGGGGGGGTAGGCGTACAATTCTACAACTTGTGACTTACTTGGTTTTACAATTGTACGGCTTGTGACCAGGGCCTGCGAGAAGGGGGTTTAGAGGGTTCATCGTACCCGGTCCCGGGCCTAGGGGGGCCCGGAAGAGTTCAGGTTTCCGTGTTAAGTTAAGTTATCGCATCATAACATCGTAATCAAACTTGCCTACAGCGGAAATATCAGTCAGCCTATTTAGTATTGGTAATTGGTCGCTATTTTTGCTACACAGCCTTTAGGGCATCCAATAGTGGCTGGTATGATTAAAAAAAGAGGAAAATGTATCAAAAGCAATACACTTGCACCGAAATCAAGTTTTTTTTTACATTTCTCTGACTTGAGAGCTCTAATTCTACAGTATAGCAATGTACGAGGGCCCACATTTCCAGAGATCCAAAAGCATTTCAACCTCAGAGAGCGGAGTCAAAGTTGACATACTATATTACTATCATTAAGTAACTCACTTTATCTGTATGAGTTTAATAGGTATTTGGCTTTGTGAAGTCTATGATTGCAGATGACTTCTTAAAACATTTATCAGTAAAATATTTGGATTTGCAGTATTAAAGTCATTATATTGTATAATATTGTGTCAATGTCATCATCCACTTCACATACTTTCTTTCATGTATATCACGTTTTCTGCTTGTCAATTTAAGCAAGTTTGGTGCTAGGAAGTTGATCAAATGCTGTATTTTACCCTCGAGAAACATAAGAAGTGCTAAAGCTTCCGGAGCTCTGCCCCGGACCCCACTGGGGAAGCTCACATTGCTACCCAGACCCCTGGTTGGATTTAAACCAATTTTATCAGTAGTTGTCCTAACTGTATGCAAATATCGTTATCCAAACCTAAACCAAAATTACTAACGATGTAAGATAAAAACGAAAAAACTGCACAGAGTACATTTCCCTGTCAATAGAACTTTTGTTTTAAAAATACTGCAAACTCTAATTGGAAACTGGCTGTTCTCAAATGTACACGAATCTTGAACCTCAAGTTTAAGTTTGTTTAATGATACAACTAAATAACAAAATAACTAAATAGACAAAAATTCATACTTGTTTGCAAAAGTTTATGATAAACTTCATAAAACAAAACAGCACAGTCAACTGGCTACGATTTCAAACAATTTGGTTATTTCGTAGCAATAATTTACGGTACTCTATCATGAAAGTTGCTTTTTGATGTTTAGTTTTTGCTGTAGTTCTTAAATATTTCATTCTTACCGAGGCTGGCGTTCTTAAATTGTTCTTAAAATTTGAAAAAAAAGTTTCGTGCTGCTGCAAAATTGTTCTTATAAAAAGTGAATTCGTGCTGCTGTGAAATTGTTTTTATAAAAAGTGAACTCAGGCATTTAATAGTGACAATATTGCTAATATTTACAGAAGTAGAATAGTAAAACTTCATTGAAACACATAAAACTGTGTCTAAATTTTGAATGCTGCTCAAATATTCAGTCAAATAAAAAAAAAAACAAAGCTTTTGCACGCTCTTGAAAAATAATTTTCGATCACAAAAAATTTTGATCTAAACCAAAATTTTGATTCTATTTTGATTAAAAACTCTCTCGAAATCGAGACCAGTGCACCCAAAACCAATGTTAGGATGCGTTTGATGATATATGGCTCAAAAAAAATTTTTTTTTATTGAATTTAGCGGGTCTTAGTTATTGCTAATTCGCTATTGTAGATGTAAACATCTGGTTTTCTTACAGAATTCTAGTTACTAGCACTGAATAGTGGTGATGCCACAATGCACGAGTGTGCAGATACATTTTGACTCGAGCAATGTTTTTTGTGAACAAAAATACAGGATTCAAAGTAGTCTCTAAACCAGCCTTGGTTTTAATTAGTGCGAAAAATCGGTGTTTTACGGTAATTTATTGTACTTAAAAGAGCGTATGTTTCATCATTGAGTATTGGCAGCATTATTATTTTATTTTAGATTTGTCTCTTGAAAAAATAACTGACTGTTATACATGTAATAGTGTAATGTAGTGATCTTTAATCTGGCATATTCGAAGAAAGTAGCATAATTTGATTGTGCCTTTTACGTGTATCAAAGTGTTTTAGCGCGAAAATGTTTCATTATTCCTTTTGCGGTGAAAATATTCGGTTATAACGCCCCAAGGCGATTTAAGGCCACTAAAGCTTGTTTTTTTGCGAGCTCCAATTAATGTAAGAAACGGGAAAACAAACTTTTATAGATGTAGGGTCAGTATTTAAGAAGTTGTAAGGTTGCAAAAAGTTACATTTCGCGGTTTCAGGTCATATTTTACTTTTCAGGTAACGATATTTTTTTTGTTATTTTTTAGCCTATTTTTTGTACTTCATTATCTTTCATCGCTGCAATTAGAGTAAACCAGAGCGCGAGTCGAACCCAAATCGTACGATTAAGGTCATAATTGTAACGATGCTTTGGTCTTCTCGGCCACCTCGTTAACTAACCAGGGCCGACATGACAGAACGTGCTAACGAGCTCGTAAAGGCCATTCTCGCTCGCCAAAAAGCGCTAACGAATAAAAAATCTTCGTAGACAAACTGCCATTTCTGAGCCGTCTCGCCCAACACACGTTAAAACTGCTCGCTCGAATTTCTTCGCGAGATGTTCTTAACTTGTGTCAGTACGTAATAAATCATTGTGACGTCAGATGCATTTCTACTTGAAAATAATGCGTTCAAGCGTACTGTATGTACCGCATGGTTACGGAAAAAGATACCAAGCTATGCGTTATTATTCTAAGCAAGCAAATTCCTCAACTGATAATCATTAGTAAATAAACGACAGAATTTAATTATATTTTAGCATCAATGTGAAATAAAAACAATTTTTTCCATACCACAATTTTTTTTACATGTCGTAAAGCGCCCTTGACGTTTTTGGTGGGTAAATTCATATGTTAACAGTAACTTTAGGTCTTTAGGTTTTAAAATTTTTCAAAAATGAGCAAGTCGAAGAACACTCTTTCTTTTTAGAACCGGTAAACCTTGTGTTGAGACTGGCTGTTTTTAATTTTTTGCTGCTATTCAGTCTCATTTGTTCTTGATTTTGTAAAAATTTTGAGAGCATCGATGTCAATTTTAGCGGGCATGTTTGTGACACTGTTTATTTCTATTGCTCTGTCTGCTTAAGTGAAAGCTTTTTTCTTGCTTTTGAAGCATCGTAAAATTGCAAAAGCGAAAAAGCATACTTTTTCAAGTTGAACAACTGCCAAAAAAATTTCTCAATTGCTTGCGCAGAGCAACAGAGCTTTATGTTATAATCTTGCAATTTTGCTTGCGAACACAAAAAACATCACTGAAATTTTATCGTTTTGAATCAGCACAAATTTTAGTTTCTTTGATTTTTTTTGTTTGTTTTTGGTTTATTTTGCTACCATTGTTTTTAATTTGTTTTTAAATTTGGAGCAAAAATAAGCCTCGTGTTTAAGAAAATCGTTCTTATACATAGAGTGTATTGCTATGTTTGTCACCTGGCACTACTCAACATTTCTTTATCAGTCGAAACAGCAAATAGTTCTCAATGCAATTCGCTTTTTTTTTAGCAGTCTAATAGCAAACATGGCAACGATTTTAATTAATTTTCAGCGCAAATTTGCTATAGTTAAAAGTTTTTAACGTTTCGCCATTAAATTTCTAAACTAAAAAGATTTCTCGCACGTTTAAAGAGTGCTTCAAGATCCTCTTTGAGTTGGCGAGAAAAATGTGACGTTTTTTTACTCGAACTGCTTTCTGCAGTCGCTCAGAGCAACTTAACGAGAAAGAATGACGTAACGGATTTCGTAAGGCTTTATATATACGTGCAAAAATGACCTCTTACGTTTCGCGAGTATTTCGTTCAGTAGTGCCTCTTAAAAAAACTCGTTAATTAAAGCAAAGGAGAAAATGTCTGTCATGTGGGCCAGATTTGAATAGCTCAAATTAACGTGTTTCACAACTAAAATCATTATCCGATATGACATCATAGAGCTTTTTTTCAGCAAAATTTGAAATAGGGCTTTCAACCTTATAATTTCGAACGCACACAATTGCTTACTGAATATGTTTTGACCTGAGATAAATTTAAAGCAACAAAAAGTCAAATTCTTGTATTGATGTTGTTGGTTGGAAACAGCCAAAACCGTCTCACGTGAGAGTCTTTTGTGGCGCGGTTTTTTTGGATGTGGCTCTCGATTTGTTGTTATGTACTGTAGCTACTTCATTGACTTGTTTTTAAGAGGGACGACTGAAAAAACCCCAAATAGATGATTTCAAGCGTAATATTTTGGTTTTACTGTATTGTGGGTTTTTAATTGTGATCCGTTACGTACGAACGTGCATATTGGACTTCCTAATCACGAATTTTGTGAAGTTGCATTTGTTTTGCTTGTTTTGCTCGCGCCGATTAAGAAATATAAGCAAAGCGTAGTTTTGCCATTGTGGTCATCGCCCATAGGCGTAGCCAGAGGGGGGCCCAAGAGGCCCGGGCCCCCCCAATTAAAATACCACCAATGATAAACATTATCACAACATAGCCTAGCGATGTTTAGTTGCAGTTATGGACAAGGGAGCCCTGAGGCCCCTAACTAACAACCAGGAGGAACAGGGCCCCTAACCAACAACCAGGAGCCCCCGGGCCTCTAACTGACAAACGAGGGCTCCGGGGCCTCAAACTGACAAACAGGGGTTCGTAATTGACAACCAAGGGCCCCCACGGCCCCTAACTAAGAACCAGGGGGCCCCTAACTGACAACCAAGAGGCCCTGGAACCCCTAACCGAAAACCAAGGGTCCTGGGGGCCCCTAACTGACGAACAGGGGGCTCCAGGGCCCCTAACTAACAACCGAGATGCCCCAGGACCCTAACTGGCAACAAGGGAGCCCCAGGGCCCCTAACTAACTACCAAGGTGCCCCGGGGCTCCTAACCGACAACCAGGGGGCCCCGGAGCCCTTAACTGTTAACCAGGGTGCCCTGGGGCCCCTAAGTGATAACGAAGGGTCCCGGGCCAGGGGCCCTGTAATTCAAATTTTTAACAATTTTTATGCAAAACCTGTGAAAAACCTAAGAGTTTCGTCCTAAAAGTTGCAACCCCAGGCCCTCGTTTAACGTTATTATGAAGTTAATGCTATAAAACAGGCGTTAATACAAACCTCCAATTGAAATACTACCAATGATAAATACAATGAGAGCATAGCCAGTATGTTGACCTTGTCCGGAATTGCAGTTTCTTTAATTTAGGATTTACGCGTACAAAAGTAAGTAATAATAATGACGACCACCTGTCCACGTTATAATAATGTCATGCAATTCCTGAAGGTTTCAAAAAACTGTCAAGTGAATTGACTAGAGTCCTCCACGTTTTGGAAAAAAAGTGATTTCAATTTTGCTTTAACTGTTTTTTTTTTATGAAAGAACTTAAGGGCGCGATCTTATCTCAAAATCATAGGCGTAGCCAGGGGGTGGCATAGAGTGCCCGGGTCCCCTCAGTTGAAATGCCACCAATGACTAAAATTTAACAAAAATAACTTGTTTCTTTATTTTCAGTTTTTTTTAGCATGTTTGGGTACAACAGTACACTCAGTACAGGCGTACAATAGTAATTAACAATGAATACTATTGACGACCTGGGGGCCCGGCGCACCCCTTAATTCAATTTTTTCAACCAATTTAAACGTATAACCAGGGTGAAATCAAGGGCATTTGTCCTAAGAGTTGTTACCTCAGGCCCTCATCTAAACGTTTTATGAACGTAATGCAATAACAAGAGCCGTATTTGCCATATGACACAGTGCCAGGGGCAGCGCTCAGATAGTAGAACTTTTTTTGGTCTTCACTTAAATTTGGCAGGAAGATGTTGCAAAAATCCCCTAAGCGCCAGCGACCAAGCAGCAATGTAAATCCGGCCCAGGAATAACATGGTTAGTAAACGTAATTATCCACGCACAAAATGCTTTTAAAAAAATAGCTAGGGAAAATGCTCATTAAACAAATTATTGATATTCAATTGAGGGGTCCTGGGCCCCCTGGCCGTACATGTACTCCTACAAGTGGTTAAGTTCATGACAAAACAAAAATCTTGAAGGAAAATTTTCGAGCGGATTACTATTTACTGCTAAAATATTACTGGAGGCAATGTGCCGTACTTACCCCAACATGGACCAAATCACTTACAATTAAAATTTTACACCATAATGCAAGATTTTAAACGTGTTTTGGGCTTTAATTGCATGTAAAAGGAGGATTGAACAGTGAAATTTTTTCGAATGGCTTTCAAATGTTAAAAACCTAGTTTTTTCAAATGGCTGTAAACACGTGCGAAATTGATCCAATGAGATTAAAATAGCTTTTTTTTCCAAAAATGTACAAAAATCGCCCTGCTGCTGGGGGCGAAGTCACAGACCCCCGTTTGTGATACGTTTGAGTACACTAGCTTACTCAACAAGTCTCCTAAGTTAGACATTTGCTCTTTCTAACTATTAATTTTGGCCATTTCTCTTTACCAAAATCCTGGTTAAATGCCAACGGGCTACAGCTTCAGATCTTCCATTCTACGATATCTTTGCCCTACAAAAAGTTCCTTTTTTGAAAAAAATTGATGACGTCATTGCATGTGATTGGTGGTTTGGGCCCCCCAATCAAATATCCTGGCTACGCCTATGTCATCGTCTACATGTTAAATGCTCATACTGTAGTTGGTTTTGATTGGAGACAACAAAGGGACCATCATTGGGATCATGAATGAGTCAAGATGTCGTCTGTCCACTAGTAGAAAGTTTTGCTTTCTTTTTGAAATACCAATTAGTTGCATAAAGTGAATTAGTTGCATCAAGTCAATTAGTTGTATTAAGTGCAGCTAAACTAAAAATGGTTTTGTTTTGTTGCTTAAAAACGATTAAAAGCAACCTAGTTAAGTAGCTTTAAAAACTTTACCAACGCCGTTTGGTTATAAGCAAAACGTAACAAATTATGAGAGCAAGCAAAATTGCAAAACTTAACTTAACAGGTCTAGAAGTTAGGTCTAGGGCGCTTACTTGTGAAAAAAAACTACAATCTTTGCACCCTATAGACGAAGCGTTATTCGCGAAATCAGTGTGCTATGCAAGTCGGAAGCTTTTCTTGTCGTTTTTTTTATCAAACCGAAAACTTTTAGAGATAGACTTTACAACATTTTTTTAAATTTGAGCTTTCACTCGGAGAGGTTTTTTTTCCTAACAAATTTTGCTAGTGTACAAACAAAATTAAAAAAAAAAAACACTAAATATAATAACTCCCAATAAATGTTTGTGACAGTGTTGTTGTCAAAACGGAGCCTGTATAAAATCCTGAAAAATAAAATCCCGAACGGACCAAATTCCGAATAAATAAAATCCAGAATTGGACAAAATCCTGATTGGACAAAATCTCGAAATGGAGAAAATTCCAAATTGGACAAAATCCCAAATTGGACAAAATCCAAAGCGGACAAAATCCCAAATTGGACAAAACCCAGATTGGACAAAATCTTGAATTGGACAAATCCTGAATGGACAAAATCCCGAATTGGACAAAATCCCGAACGGACAAAATCCCGAACGGACAAAATGCCATATTGGACAAAATTCAGAATGGACAAAATCCCGAATTGGACAAAATCCCGATCGAGCAAAATTCAGAATCAAACTAACTTCAAAGATAGAAAAAGTCAGGATTAATAGTGTACTCGTTGCTGGCTTATAAGCACTAATAAATATAAATAGTTAATTTGCCGACAAAGCTGCATGTCTTCCATTCGCTTTTGTAGTGGCGACCTAGAAAAACAGCGCATACCGCTATACAAAAATAGAGTGATCAAGTCAGAAAACTTTGCGGTTTTGTCGAGTTAATTAGGCGCGAAGCACTTTGTCCTGTAAGGAACGCCTCGCACTTTTCACGATTGACGTCAACACTTTCAGTTTGCAGGAAAAGAAACCAGGCAGTATTTAAAATAAATTTGCAAGTTTTGTTCTTGACGCAAATGTAAGCAATTACAAGATGGAGAGGAAGTGGGCCCAAGAACGAACTCCCTGAAAATAAAATTTTCTCTGATTCCAATACTGCTTTCTATTTTGTCAAGAACAAAATTGACTATGAATGTTTACAAAATCAAATATTAAATGTTTTTTGCCGTGACTAAAAGGATTTTCTTTGAATTGAATCAAAACTGGCAAAAGAACAATAAAGCTTGGAAAACTTATGCTTTACTTCAATGATTATGTGTTACGGTCATTATATGTTTTAATGCTGCTTTTTCTTTTTAAAACATAAGCAAAAACACCTGATAAACATGAATTCAAGAAAAGTGCAAAACAGTTTGATTACGAAACTTACAATTTTAATTTTTGTTTTTTTTAGATTGTTTATTTTTTAATTACATTATTTACAAAAATTACTCAGAAGGTTTTCGGCAAAACATTATACCCTTGTCAAAGCATCTAAACAATGTGACAAATCACTAGTTTCCACACAGAATAAAATTAATTGACCGTGATGGAATTTTACTGCAAGTCTAGAACGTGGGTTACGACAACTGACCGCCGCAAATTCACTGCAAACAAACTGACGGCGAACCAATTATGGTTAACCCTATACAGTAGAGGTTATGCGGTCCGTTTTCAGTGGTCATTTAACTTGGTTCGTAAACAATTGCGTTTACGTAATTATATATTATGCGTTCTTACGTAAACAATTGCAATAATAAATTCGCAGCAAAACAGTAAGTTGCGCATCATGACCATTACCGTATGCATAAAATGCCAGCAACCGTGCAAAGACCTACTTGTCTCAACCTATGCATAGAGACCGGTCTACACTGTGCGTAAAACCGCATTTTCAGTTTATTTTAACCAAATGGAGTTTGTACGCTGGTAAGAGGGTACAGGTATAATGCTGGGCGTACCGAAGTTTTGTTTAAAATTAACTAAAAATACGCTCGTACGCTTACGATTTTACGCACAGTGTAGACTGGGCCCAAACGTTATGAGGTCGTTCATGGATACACGTAATTTACAGTAAGTGTTGTTCTACACAAGTTTTGTTTGCAGCCGGACCATTGCCAGCAGAAACCGAAGTTGAGTCTGAACGTGCGAATGGTGAACCTGGGAAAGAACCTTGTGAGTATTTAACTATCATAACGCTCCATTTTTAGCTGAAGAATTAAAATACTTTAGTTATTTAGCACAGCGTATATATGTGTTTAAACACTCTTTTTTAAGTTGAATTTTTAAACAAGAAAACTCTAATTGGTACTTAAGCTTAACGATTTTGCGAAAAAAAAAGGAAAAGCATAATGAAGTATGGTCGAATGCATTTACAAAAAAAAGTAAGTCTTACCCCTTAACAATTGCAACAAAATGTTTCTTGATTGATTTTGATTGTATTAGCTTTACCAAATAGCATACTAAAAGTCTTCAAAAATCTTAGGCTGCAAAAAGTATTTCGCTTGCGATCTAATTTCTGGTTTAGACAGCAATTTTTCTTCTTTATTTTGATGTCTCTTATAGGTTATCTTTTTGATTAGCTAATCAACAAAACCACAGTGACATAATAGAAAAATAATTGTCGTAAAACTGTGATGTAATAATATTCGCAGCAAAGATGATTTAGTGAGGATCGGAGCCTTTTTTGATCGACTGTTTTTAAAAACATTGAGTCAAACATAAAAATTTGATGGTATGGGAGGCAGAGCCGTAGCAAACAAAGTGAGGGAGCATTAGCCGAAAGTGGGTGGGAATTAAAACAGACTAAAGTTTTGCACACCAAAACTGATATTTCTGCGGCTACAAATTATGGGCTATTTTAAAAATTTTGTTTTCATCTTTGAAAAAAAGAAACATATAAACCAGGCAGCGATTATTAATTTGTTTCGTACGCGGTATCTAAAATTGCATGAAAAATCTGTCAGCAGCGGTGAATGCGAGCAGAAGCGCAACTAGGATTTTGCTAAGAGAGAAGAGCTTGAACCAAAAGTAGTTTGTTTGTTTTTTTTTGCACAAAGTTGTCTAATTTAAGCCCCGTGCTAAACAAACCGATGCAACTCAAGCTCATCGCAGAGGGGGCCTGGGAGCAGAGCCCCAGCCCGCTGGGCGATTTTTGTGGTTTTGCGGCAAAAAATGGAATTTTACGCCATTTCCATCATATTTGGCACGTTTTTGAAGCCATATGAATAGCTACAGAAAATTGCCAAAATTCAGAAGTCAATGAAAGAATTGAATTGATTAGCCCCATCATGCCTTTTTATACTTAAGGTCATGTCCAAAACATGTTAAAACGCTTAGTTTTTGGGAATACATTTTCTGAATGACTTGGCTAAAGAGAGCTGAAACCCCATTAGCTTTTTCCTCTGGTTGCGCAACCGAGTGCGACCTAAAAAAAATCTTGAGTGTGCTCTAAACACAAAACCGGATGGTCTTTAAAAAAAATCTTTTCACGTATTGTTTCGGGTCTTAATCACCAACAAAGGATCAGTAACGACTCTGTAGGCTTAGATCCCTATTCTGCGACACATCCGTAAAGGCGTGTTGTAAAGATGATTATTGCGTCACATTTATGTACAGCAGTTGGTGGCCAGCAATTTCGTAAAGAATCGAGAAAACTTCAAACAAGAATTATCTTTAAATGCTATTATTCCTTTTCTATTATTTCCTGTTGTCTTGTTACGTGATGCTCTAAAAAATTATTCCGAGTAAACCAAAATGGGGGGCACTAGTAGTCGTTAGGGGGGGGCATGTCCCCCCAGGCTCATCCCATAGCGACGGCACTGATGGAAGACTAGGTTTAAAGAATATTACGGATAAAAAATATCAAAGCTTGTGAATGCTTTACAAAATGTTCGCTTTATGAATTTCTTTATAATTTTTTTATTTGGATAACGAAATAGGCCGTTTGTTTCTCGAAATAGGTCATTTCAAACCTTTGAATGTTCGTTTTATCGTAATAGTTATTGCAAAAATCCATCAATTCTTGAAAATTAAGTATACCAACATGACCCCAATTGCAATTCTTGCAACTCATCAAGGTTTAAGAACATCGAAGCGAAAAAATTTCATGTTTTTCTCTTAGAATCCAAATTTCGGTCATCTTGTTTCAAGTATATTGCTCAATAAATCAGTTTTGCAAAGTTTTCCAATTTTGAGTCTTGCTAAGTAGCCTACCGGGCTTCTTGAGGCTAGGTAAGTGCTAAAGGTATCGGTAAATGAATTAGTGGAGCAACTTATTGCTGCTTGAATTCGGAGAGGTTAAATGTTTTTCTAGAGCGTTTTGGCCGCAAAAAAGGTAGCAAAGTATTCGAAATTAAGATAAGGTGTTAGAGCTTTAGGCGAAGGAGCCTATAGCCTATTGTGGTAATAGCCTGCTAAAGATAACCTATTGAAAGAAATGATTGTATGTTGAAGCTTGAAGGCTAAAGCATCGTAGCTGACTATATTTTAGACTAAGATTCCAGTTTTTAGTAAGGCTGTAATTTTTTTGCAATTATTGCACAATTAGTTTAGGCCTAAATGTTAGAAGGCCAGTTAGTTCTCCGCATAATCATGCAATTGCAAACTTCAATGCAAAGCATTTCAGTTAACATTTTTCGTATAGGCTTGCTGTGATTATTAACAAATATACAGTATATACCTACGAAGCCACTTCCTTGACAACTGCAGCTGCCGTTAGTTATGTGGAGCGGTTTCGACGCAATTCCGTTTGGTTTAATAATGTTTGAAAAGCGTTTCTCCCTCATCTCAGGGGAAAATTAATTAACTGCAATGATCTTATGACTTCAAGGCCAAGGAGAATCTAAATTAGTGCAAAAAGTTTCTAAAAATTGCCAAATTGTATCAGAATGGTTTCATAGGAAATCTCTTGAAATAAAAACGTCCTGAATGCCCTTTTAAGCTATATGGCTCTTGTTCGTATCTTGAATGGGAGGTCTGAGGTTCAAATCTCGGGTCGGTCAAATCGAAGCTCAGAGTTTAGTCTTAAAAGTTGAAACCTCGGGCCCTCATCTAACGGTTTTATGAACAGCAATGACACAACTAATAACTATCTATTGAATTAACGTTTCGTCACAATCCACCTCCCGCATCTCGCTAGTTTTTACGAGACAAACTACTTAAAAAAAAAACATAAGAACCTAACCCCTTGGGGTGAAGAACCTCTTTATACTTAACGAAAAACTCTAAGCAGCCGCACTTAAAGAAATCGGGGTGTTAAAAAATTCCGCTAATAAAGTCTTCAAGTGGTAGCTAGCGAACGACTTCGGAGTTGCTGTTTTTTCTGTAATGGTTTGTCAAGAAAATCGGTTACTAGCTTTGCTTCATTTGTGCTTCTGGAGCAATTATCATCACTCTCTGACGAACGAAGCATGCTAAAAAATCATCATGGTTTTTTAGTTAAGGAAATTGAATCATTCAAGTATTAGTTGTAAGAGTTACTGATGCCGTCACTCCTATTTGCAGCAACTTTTAAATTTTTCCTAATTAGCAAAAAAGTTGCGATTAATAGTTTTTTGTCTTTTTTTTTTTAATTTCGGTAAGAAAAGTAAGACTGTTGCGATTGACACGTTTAATGCACAAACTAGTTTTATAATTTTTTAGAAACGAGCAGCGTATTTGTAGATAGACAGTTACAAAAATAAGTTTTTTGAGTAAATGTGATTTTACAATCATTTTTGAAATAGTCAATTAAATTTTTTTTGAAAATCAGCGAAGTATTTTTGAGAAAAACTTTCAGCGAAAGAAGACCCCTGCTGTAAATCCATTACAAAAGTTTTGCAATTTTTCATAACAAGGCTTTAATGAACCTACCTCGTCAATGTTTTTCTGAACTTGAATCACAGTTAATTGAAAATAAACATTTCTTATCGTATTTGAATAGCACTTGCGCGATTGCGCTCAAAGTTGCTAAAATACTTACGGCGCAAGCGTCAGCGCAACCGTTTAAAAATAATTGCGGCTCAAGTGCTATCGCAAGCAAATAGTTGCGCCGCATGCTTGCGTCGCAATAATTGCGGGGCCCAAGCACAAATCACATGCAAGGACGTCATCAAAAATTTCCAAAAGAAGAATTTTTTGTGTGACACAGTTATCGCAGATTGGAAAACCAAAACCGTGGCCCGGTTTGGCACTCTACCAGGATTTTGCTTCAGCGACAGGGTTCAAGCCACAAATTGAAAATTAAAAACGTCTAAATTCGGAAACGCGTTGAGTGAAGTAGCCTAACTCAAACGTATCACACATGGGAATGTGGGGATAAAGCCCCCAGCCGCTGAGCGATTTTTTGTGATTTTTTTGGAAAAAAAAGCTATTTTATTGCCATTTCATCACATTTCGTACGAGTTCAGAGCCATTTGAAAAAACTAGATTTTTAACATTCGAAAGTAAATTGAAAAAACTAAATTCCTTAATCATTCTTTACTTACAAGTTAGGTTTAAAACAGGTTTAAAATCTTGCATTTTTGAGGTTAAATTTTGTTAACGACTTGGCCCAGATATTGGGCGAAGTAAAGTACATTGCCATCGGCAATATTTTAGCAGTAGATACTAAATCACTCAAAAATTTTCCTTAGAGATTTTTGTTTTGTCATAAAAATAACCACTTGTATGAGTTCATGTACGGCAAGGAGAGGGCTGAGTCCTCCTCAATTCAAATTCACTAATTTGTTTGATGAGCATTTCCCCTAGCTAATTTATTTGCAAAAGAATTTGTTTCGTAAAAACTGGCAAAGTGGAGGTGAACAGTTATTGAAAATGATACAATAGACGGTTACATCTACTCACCACGTTGTTGCTCGGACCGGATTTACTAATATAGCGCGGGGCTCCTGGAACAGTGCTATTTAGGAAATTCGGCCCTGGTTATTGCATTACGTTCATAAAACGGTTAAATGAGGGCCTAAAGAAGCAACTTTTAGGACAAAAACCTTTAGTCTCATTCGGGTTATACATTTACAGTAAAATGGTTGGCAAAAGTTGAATTAAGGCGGCCCGGGCCCCCTGCTTGTCAATATTATAGTTAATTATTGTAGTTCGCATCTACTGTACGCAAAAAATGTTAAAAGAAACTGAAACTGAAAAACCAATAGCCCTTTTTGTAACATTTTTATGATTGGGGGCATTTCAATTGGGATGGAAAACCGGGTCCCCTGGCCTACCCTTGGCTACGTCTATGTGCCCACCTCTGGTTGTAAAACAAAAGTTTAGTCATTAATTTAGTCAGCTAGTTAATGTAGTTTACGAAAGGAAAAGTTTTCATCGAAGGCGACTACAAACCTCAGAATCCATAAATGAATATTTTGCAGCTGTTGATGAGTTGACTGAAAATTGTAACTTTGGGCAGTTACTCGAGGAAATGATTCGTGATAAAATTGTAGTAGGAATACTGGACGAAGATCTGTCTGAGCGATTGTAGTTAGATCCAGATCTTACTTTAAAAGGCAATCAATCTTGCTCGAAATGCAGAAGCGTTAAATTACAACAACAAGTTTTGAGAAAACCAGATCAAGATTTTGCTGAAACAAAAGCTACAGAGCAATTTTCGTCAAGTAATCAGAGGAAATTCTTTAAATCATTTGAAGAATGCAGAACAGAGAAAAATGTCTCAAAGCGAGCAGAGAAAAATCGCCAAGACTCCCAGAAGCAGAAGCTTCAATGAAGATGATAGGAAAACTTTAAATGAGATATGGAAACAGTAGAAAGTTTCAAAAACGAAATAGAAGAACTCAGAAACGAATTAAAAACGAGCAAACAAGAAATTGAGCACCTAAAAATTGAAAATGGAGACTTGAAGCGTGTGATTAACTTAAACATCCTTCAATTAGATGACATGCAGCAATATAATCGCAGAGAAAATATTCGTGTATGCGGTGTTCAAGAAACCAAGTCTACCAAGGATGATGGTGAAACCGTTATTCTGAATGCAGCAAAAACTCTTGGTGTAAATTTACGGCCAGCAGATATTCAGCGCGCTCATAGACTGGGCAAGAAGAAGAAGAACGTTGAAAAGCCTCGTCCCATTATTGTTTGTTTTGTGTCTTACAAAAAGAGGAATGAACTTTTTTACAAAAAATCTGAGCTTAAGAAAAGTGAAGATTACAAGAACGCGTTTGTTGTTGGGGACGTTACTCCTCTTCGACAAAAATTACTAAACTATGTTTAGAACGAATGCGACGGTGAGTTTGTTTTGTGTCATACATATAATGGAAAAATCAGGATGAAAAAATCAGCGCAAAAAACGGTGATTTGAATAATGATGATAAGGATGAGAGCATCGGTGATTGGATCACCATCACTAGCCCGGACGATCTCTTCAAGCACGATATTAATATTGACTTTAAAAACTGGACTACGTACCTTTTAAAATAATTAAGATCATCTTAACTGCACTGTTTATGTTTGTGTGATGTTGTGCTTTCTTATCAGATCCAATGGCCACTTTAATCTTTTGTGTTGAATGTACTAAAAGCGTGTGTGGCAGCGACTTTCAAAAATGCTACTCATGTCGGCGAAATCTTCACAAAGCTTTCTTCACAATGCCGTAACTCATCACAATGAAAAGAAATGTTTGCCTGGCAGCTCTAGACAAACTCAAATTCTTGTCACGGATAGCAAATTCTATGCAAAAGACGACCCAATTACTAGCGGCGCCGCCGCTATTGCTAACAATGCTCCTTACTCAGATTTCTTTGACAAATCTGCCTACTTTGACATTAACTCATTAAATAGAACCGTAAGTAAACAAGACTTGTTGATAATGCATTTCAACGTTAGAAGTACACAAAAAATTTTGACCAACTTTCAATGATTCTCACGGAACTTCAAAAATTACCAGATATAGCACTAATTGAAACGAAATTGTCGCCAAACCAAATTCCCACCAATATTGACCTGGAAGGTTGCGAGTTTGTACGTTGCGATAGCTCGTCCAAATCAGGAGGTGTTGGGTTTTATATCAAAAAAGCAGTCACGTTAAGTTAAAACGCAATATTAACCTAGACCTGGCTAATGTCGAAGACCTGTGGATAGAAGTTCTAACCAACACTGGTCCAGCTGCAATAGAAGTGATAAACAGACATCCGAGTTATCTAATCAACGACTATGGACTTTTCTCTTCTAGTCTTTGTGACATATTTTTTTACCAATTTAACGCTGAAAAAATGCCCTTCAATGCAGTAGGGGATTATAACATAGATTTATTGAGAGTAAATGCAAGTAATAGCGTTAAAAACCATGTACATTACATGATCAACTCATCATGTAAAAGCGTAATTAATTTACCTACGCGAATCAACCCTCTTTCCAAAACTTTTCTTGACCATATTTACGTTAGTGATTATACCAGGCATGTTATACAAGCGGGGTGTTACTTACGGATTTGAGTGATCACTTTGGTACTTTCGTTGCTGTAGCTGAAAAAACATGTCATATAGATAAACCCAAAGTCGTACAAATTCTTGATATGAGTAATTTTGATCTCGAACTATTTCTCCAAGAGTTAGAGCAACATGTAAGAGATGCTGAACTAGAAAATGACGATTCTGTCAATGAACAATTTGACAAATTTTGTGTAACTTTTAATTCCGTTATAAACAATTTTACTCCTCTGCGAAAAGCATCTCGAAAAGAAAAGCGACTCCATGCAAAGCCTTGGTTAACAAAAGGTTTGCTAAAATCAATAAAAAGGAAACACGCTATGTTTTCCAAATTGCACAAGGCCTTGCATAGCGATGGAGAGCTCAATAATTACAAAAGATATAGAAATGTTCTCAATAGAGTCATCAAATCTACTAAAGAATCTTACTACAGAGAGTCTTTTTACCAAAATAAAAATGAACAAGAGAAATTGTGAAAAGTCATCAATGAATTGGCCTTAATTAAAAAGAAAAAAAAAGTTATTCCTTCAGGACTCATCAGTGACGATAAAATAGTATAGGACCCTCAAAGTATTTGTGAGACTATAAACACTTTCTTTGTTAATGTCGGAAAAAATCTCTCCGACAAAATCCAACCTGTAACTAATTAGCCATCTTCATTTCACAATAATCTACGCCGTGTTAAATACTCTTTTTTCTTTTTTCCTGCATCACCTGTTGAAATAGCAACCATCATTCGATCCTTAAAGCCAAAAAATCTAATAGAGAAAATGATATTGAAACAAAATTTTTTAAATATAGCAGCGTAAGAATATCTCCTGTCATATGTAATATTTTTAATTTCTGTATTGAGCAAAGTAAATTCCCAGATTTCTTAAAAATAGCCGAAGTCGTGCCAATCTTCAAAAAAGGTGACTCAAATCAGGCAAGTAACTACAGGCCAATTTTCGTACTATCACAATTTAGCAAATTTCTTGAAAAGTTGATTTGCAACCGCCTTCACCATTGTTTCGTTTTTAAGCAAAATTGCCGAAATTGGTCGCTTCAAAGTAGATGTAACTTTCCGCCTCACGGATCAACGACTCAGCCAAAAGAAGTAGGAATACAGATGTATTAATTCACGGCTGTAACTGCCGTAATCCTGAAATAGTACAAGGGTAAACAATAGCACACACTAGCGGCACGGAAGTTAAATAAACACAAACAGAATATTAGCGATCACAAAATAATGAAAAATTAATGTAATATTTCAGTATGTCAGTTCGAATGACGGTTTTGGGATTAAGAGATAATAAAGAATAATTGAAGTCAAATTTTCTACATTCTACAAATTAATTCAAAAATAAAGTAGGTTATTACGAATTACAAACCAAAAGTTGTTACTAGTCGCTAAGCAGAAATATTTTAATCAGTTTTATCTACGTACACATAATCCAGAATAATATCACAAAATTGAGTAACAACAACTTACGAAAGTGAGGGAAAGATAGATACAAGTTTGAAGCGCTGCACCAGGTAGAAACTCAGCGCCCAAATACAAAATTAGCAAAGCTTTGTCAAGTGGTAACTTTCACAGCATACAAAAATGAACAAATAAGTCGATACTAAAACTATTGTTACGACTTCGAATGCTCGTTCAAAAAGAAGGAAATTTACCAAAACAAAATCTTTTAACGAGAGTACACGTGGTCGAGTAATTGCCTTTTTTCCCAACCAAAGCGTATAGCTAAAGGCAAGACAAAGAACAAAAAAATAAGCGTCGAAAAATTGTGATAGGAAGTTCACGCTACTGTCTTCAAGCGAGGCGAAAAAAATGGGTCAACTCAAAAGCCAAAGAAGTTCTGAATCTTGCCGTGCATAATCAGAACCGAGAAACACCACGTGGCCAAAAAGTCAACAAGTTCGAATCAACCACTACCTTGAAAAATATAATTGTTGTCTAAGCATCAGTATGGTTCCAGACGAAACTCATCTTCAACTCATACTCTATGTATCATCTATGAGAAACTGTTAAAAAGTGCTGATGATAGTTTGTACACTTGTTGCGTTTTTTTGGATCTAACCAAAGCATTTGATATGGTTAATCATCAGATTTTGCTAGATAAGTTGGAGCGTAATTATGGTATTCGAGACCTGGCACTTCAGCTGATGGGGAGCTACCTATCTAATAGACATCAATACACAAAAATCCATCCCTATAAATCAAAATTGGGAAAAAATCACATATGGAGTCCCTCAAGGCTAGTCCTTGGGTCCCCTTCTTTTCTTATTGTATATAAATGACCTACTACTGGTAAGTCAATTTGACACAACTCTATTTGCTGATGATGCCTATTTAACTCTAAGTGACAAGAGTTTATCTGGTCTAGAGCTCAAGGCGAACAATAAACTAAGAAAAATTGATACCTGGATGAGAAGCAATAAATTATCCTTAAATTACTCCAAATCTTGCTATATGATAATAAATAAGGTGCCCTCAAAATCCTGCAATACAATTCTTAGTTTGATTCTAAACTCCTCACCCTTGAAATGTCAACAAACTGTAAAATATCTTGGATTATATGTAGATGAAACATTGCGTTGGTCTACGCATATCCAACAGCTGTCTCTTTAACTAGCTCGCTATGCAGGAATTTTCTACAGAATTCGCAATCTTGTACCAAGGGAAACTCTGCGCATGCTCTATCATAGTCTCATACTTTCAAGAATACAATACGGAATTTTAATTTGGGGAAATGCAGCAAAAATACACTTACGAGAGTTGTCTTTTCCAATGAATAACATCATACGCACAATAGCTTTTAGTTGTAAATAGTGCAAAATGACGGTACTATACCAAAAGGTTAATATACTAAAACTAGCAGATATATATGGTCTGGACTTAGCTAAGTATATGCATCAGCTCCATAACAACAAACTTCCGTTTTCCTTATATGAAGATTACGTTAAACTAAATGAAATACATAGCCACTATATTCGACAAACTCAAAAAGCAGTGTATTTTAAGCCGCGAGTAAACAAATCTAATGGAAAAGAGCTATTAGTTTATAGAGGCGCTAAATTATGGGAAAACCTAGATAATTCAATCAAAAGTTTAAGTTGGTATTCATTCAAAAAACGGTTTAAAAGAATAATAATTAGTAATTATGTTGAAACTTAAATTGTTTCTCAGTTATATGTCAATAACTTTTTTTTTTGTCAATTAACAATATATGTCACCAGTGTATTATTTCTGTCGCTGTTCTTATCCAAACAAAATTTTGTCTGTTTTAGTGCTG
Organism: Trididemnum nubilum; assembly: GCA_963965965.1. Classification (NCBI taxonomy): domain Eukaryota; kingdom Metazoa; phylum Chordata; class Ascidiacea; order Aplousobranchia; family Didemnidae; genus Trididemnum; species Trididemnum nubilum. Next base: position 5,115,407 of record OZ014469.1, read on the forward strand.
TGCTACCCATATTAATAGTTAATAGTGCTGTGCTGCCGACATTGATTTTTATAGTGCTTCAAATTGATTGTTTTATGTTCCTTTTCATTTGCTTCACGCAATACCGTTTGTAATTTAGTACATCATATATTCCATCATCCTTCATCGTGTGCTTATACTTAAATAATGGCTGTTTCTCGTTTTCTGTCCGCTTCTTGCTTTCTGTCCGCTGTTTGTTTCTTTTTTTTTGTTGTTTTTTTGTAATTATTTCAAATATTTTTGGCTCTCTGTATTGCTGTGCTTTCCAGCAGTTTTCTCTTCGCAATGTTTGAACGAATTTAGTTGATTAAAAAACTTCCTTGATTAAATACCTTGATTAAAAAACTTCCTGGTTGTTCGGTGCTTCCTGGCCTGATTGTTAGGCTTATTGTGCGATATCTTTATTGTACTATTGATCAGGCGAGACAATAAATGAATATTGAATATACAACGACAAACACGAAAAAAGATTTTGTTCGGCGAGAAATTGTGATTGTTTTTGTGCGGAAAAAAGGATATTATGCTAGCGTGTGTATATCTCAACGTAGGCCTAATAGAGTGAAAAGTGTTGTTGCTAATATTGATGTAGATCGTGAATTCATTGGTCAAATTGTGAATTCATGTAACAGTAAGCCTGTGGTGACAGTAGTCGTAGATACGGTAAGGCAATTTTATTTCGTGTAAATCATTAGTTTTCAATCTGCGGGCCACGACCCCTGTCGGGGCCGCTAGCTTTTTTTCTAGGGGTCCCAAGAGCTTTTGATGGTCAGTAGAAAAATTTAAATGTTTATTTACCGATTTTGCTGCACTATGCATTTCAGGTCTGAATCACTTTAAGTCGCGGACGAAAATCAGGCACTGTGGCAAAAATCATAGCCAACTTTTCGGTTAAGAATAGTTCGTTTTAGGAATGATTGATCGTTAAAACTCTTTTAAGTGCGGTTACACAATTGTTTTGCAACGCACAAGTAGCATTATGGCGTAACTAGAGAATGTACTAAGTGCGTATTCAAGTCAAGTGCTTTCCGAATTTAGTTAGCAGCGGTAGATATTCATACAGCATTAGTAACTGAGAAAAAAATTTTACTGTTAGTGGTCTAGATTTTAGTACCCTTTGGATCAGTTGTGCTAAAATACGAACAGAGCTGCTGCGAGTGTAGGTAAGGGTAAGTTTGATTCTAAATATTGCGGTACAGACAGTGTATTAGCAGTGCTAGTTAAAGGCAAGTTAACGTAAGGGTAACACTGCCTGACAGCCTGCTGTTTGAGCAAAATTTGAACAACCCGCTTTTGAGTCAATGTTATCATTTTAGGTTACCCGTACTAAAAATTTAGCAAGTAAGGTAAACTTTACGATATTATGGATACACACGCAATTTAGTAAACTCACTACGACAACAGGTCTACAAAATTGGATCTTTGTACGCACACCGATAGACACAAAAAAAAGAAAAACAGACAAAATGCGTGCAATTAACTGACATGCGTAACTGCGTTTACAGGTAGTCCTAAAATAACGACGGTCTCAACTTATGCTGTTTCGAGGTTTCGAATGCACTCCATAAAAACAAAAAAAGACAATAATACTGTATTGAAGCTATCAAACTAGATCGTTGTGATCAGGAATTAATTGCATACAGCTGTTTTAGACTCATTGGCCATTGTCATTTGCGTTGTAAGTGACGTAGCGAACTATTACAATTACGAACGAACAATCACAAAGTTTCAATCGCATCACTCAGTTTCAGTGATACGCCATTTTGGTTGCGTACAATTGTATGATGTTCCAACTTACACTGAAATTCGAATTACACTGTGTCTTAAGAACGGATCAACGTCGTGAGACGAGGACCCACTGCATTTATACGGAAAAATACGCGTGATCGGTAAAACTATAGTAAAGGAATGGAGAGTCGTGCTCTCAGAAATGATCGCCTTCCTTCAGTAATTAATGTTTTTTCCGAATGCTTTGAATCAAAATATTCTCGAGATTTATTAAGCCCGAAATACCAATTCTGACTCTAGTGACACTGTGATAGAAAAGCGGTTTCTATAATGATTCGTGTATTGATGCATATTGATATCTCGGCCGCCCCAACTCTCACCAGTATCTGATTCTTGTTCCATGTTGGAAAATGACTGAATTTGAAACAAAACGAAAAGTAGTTTTTGGCACAAAATCACGCTCCTTTTTATCTTGTTTGCGAGCCGCCTGCTGACGAGATATCATCATTCCAAAACAGCGCAATATGGGCTACGAAAAAGTATTTCTGTTTATCAGTAACTAATTGAACTTTTTTATTAAATATCAACACTGACTCTACAAGCAATCCTCTTCCCTGGTTTTGTCTCTGTTTAGTTTTACCCTCTATTGCAAAAAAAGCATTCTGGCAAAATTCTTGTTTGAAGAAAATGTAATTTTTTGAGCGAATGTTATATTAATGTGACGTACATAATCGGAAACTCCTTCCATGATGCAACAAAAAAAAAATTGATTTTTCGATTGTACTGTAAATTATTTCAATTTGTAACCTCAATAACTTTATACTTTGCCTTAATGCTGCAAATGTTTATAAACTGCCAATATTTTAATAACAACGCAATCTAAAGGGTAAGTTTCTAGCAATAGACAGATGAGTTAAAGAACGTTGAAAAAAAGTTGTAAATTTTTGACGTTGCCTTCGCAACTGAGGGTAGAGTTATACTCGATTCAAACGTTTTTAAATTAGTTCTTTAATATTTCATTTTTTAAATATTTTTATGAAATTGCGCATTTTTAAAAGGAGGGGGGGCTCTCTTCATTGGCCTATTCTACTTTTCTACATGGCAAAAAAAAGTACATTGGCATATTCTGCCCAAATTCTTTTGCATTATTGATTGTTTAATAATTTGCAATTAGCAAAAGCTAGTCATGTTGTAAATATTTCAAATAAAACTTTACTATTACAGTGATTAGACATTAAAGAGCAACGTTAGTAATTCAGTAACGGGCAATTAATAAAAAAACACAATGTCATTTTTTCTACTGTTAAACTTGAATACAGATTTTATCAAGCTCCCAAATAAACACTGGCGCAAACAATAATTAATAAGTCTTTAAGCACTAAAAATGAGTGTCAAAGCTTTTTTTGCTGAGCAAGAATTATATTCAACTCAAGAATCATTAACGATAAAGAACGATATTGCAATGTTTACGCCAGGTAGTTGGTGACTGCATGAAGAACTTTCCAGATGCTCTCACACAGATATTAACTTCGTAATAAAAGTCGGCACTGATAGGCAATAAGCACATCCATCTTTTTAAAGATGCTGATTTTTGTTGAAGCTCAACATACTATGCAGCTTTACACTTCAAGAGAAGCACCACCATGCTTTACACTCCAGTCGAGTGTGCTTTGATATGAAAAAGACTACAAAATAAAAATCGATTTGTTTTGAAACTGTAAGTTGAGTTATCTTAACTGTTTACTTCAACTGGCATATTTGTGAAATAAGTACAAAACTTCGAAGCTCTGAGCAACCTCTAAACATTATTATATCTAAAGAAATTTTTACGTGATGTCTTTGTCAGGATTGGAAACTTTTAAGAAGGCTTGCGATGAAATTTTCCAAAGTCGCACATTAGGGACCATCCTATACTGGAAGTAAACAGCAGTTTGTATACATCAATGGCAGCTATTCCACAAAGAGCGTAGAAAGCTGTGTTGATATTAATTTCTTACGCTTATTCTAAAGCTGTAACCTTGCACAACTTTCGAAACAGTGAAATTTAAAAAAGACAATGGGATTTTCTATCATTTTGTTGAGGTTCAAGACCTAAATTTCCGTCGCATTTAGGCTCCCATTCATGAAACAGAACCGAACAGTTACATAAACTGGTCAATAAAAATTTATTGCATTCTGTAGCAAACTTGTTGTGTAGTAATTTGGAGCGGTGAATCCGAATCTGGTGCCAAGTTTGGTCCTCAATCTTCCTTTTTTTCAATTTTTAATTTATATGAGATGTTTATAAAAAAGTTTTTTGGGTCTTTTATGATCAAAATCTGTCAAATTTTCTTGACGTAAAGCATATTTTGCAAGTGATAACAGCAGTGAATAACATTTTGTGTTACTGAAATAAACCGCTAATTCGATTAAAACACTATCATTTCTCTTGCCAAAAAAGCATTGTTCGTTATGTCATCGCAATCTAAAAGAGATCGACTGTTTGTATCAAACTGCTAGTAACTTATCGCAAGCAATTTCAAAATTATCTTCCAATGAAACGTACAATACTTTTATAGGGAATGAAATGGTTATTTAGAAACATTATCGTCAGACATTCTTAGACGTCGAGCAAATTTGTTTTATTAACTCTAACATAACGTGAAGAGTTGTGGGTAAATTTACATATTGGGCATGTCAGCCTCAAGATTTTAACGTGTAATCCATGCTTCTTGTAAATCTAATGTTTTTCATGATCTCTGCTGTACCACAAATAGCAGCTAAATGAGTCAATGGCTACTGGCTGATGAGATGGGTTGAGGCAGAAAGGAGTATGAATTATAGCACTTCTAGCAATGGCTAAAGTGAAGGTTTGATTCTGTGACGTTCTGCCTCCATAATTGCAGCCCCTAACTAAAATATCTGCACGGGCCTGCACGCTGGTATAAGCTGGTTGTAGCTGATCAATATACTGCGACGGAATTTCACTGCTAGTCTTGAACGTGGGTTACAACAACTGACCGCCGAAAATCGACTGCAAACAAACTGACCGCGAACCAATTAAAGTTAACCCTAGAGTAGGTTATACGGTCAGTTTGCGGTATTCTTTTGACTTGGTTCGTAAAAGATAGGCAGGATTAGACGCAAAGCTGATAAGGGTGCTGGAACCCGGAATGTTGGTTCTAGTGTGTGGCACGTGTGCTCAGCCGCTTGTAAAAAGCTTTATGCAAGCAGAGAATTTGGAGAACGTTGCTTTCTCTAGGAGATATCAAGAAAAATGTTTTAAACGGTTTTTACGTCAAGCTTAAATAGTTATAAATTTGCTTTTTATCTTTACAAAAAAATGTTTACTTTAATTGTAATTTTGCGAATTTATTTTCGAAGCGTCGGGGCTTCACTTCAAATCATTCTTTTCCAACCATTGTGTGCAGCTTCGTGTGTAAAATCTTTATAGGCACATTATTATGCGTTCTTTCGTTTAAACGTAAACAATTGCAATGATAGATTCGTAGCAAAACAGTAAGTTGCGCATCATGATAATTACTGTATGCATAAAATCCCAGCAACCGTGCAAAGACCTACATTGTTTCACCCTATGCATAAGGACCGGTCTACACTGTGCGTAAAATCGTAAGCTTACGAGCGTATCCTCAGTTTATTTCAACCAAATGGAGTTTGTCAGTGCGGGGAACCGCAAGTTTTTTTTTAAGTCCGCAGTCGCAAATCCGCAACCGAATTTCAATTGTCTTAATCCGCAACGGCAAGTCCGCAGTTGCACGTTTAAAAGCTTAGTCTGCAACCGCAAGTCCGCAGCAACGTTTCAGGATTCTTGAATCCGCAACCGCAAGTCCGCCACTTCCTAAAATTTGAAGACCGCACGGCAAGTTCGCAACTTTTTATGAACCGAATAGAAGAGTTTTGCAATCAACCATGTCCTGAAGTGATCTGCTCAGAGTTGATTAGCAAGCATAGGTCAAAAGTTGTGACTTGTGCCCACGCAATAAAAAGAATTATACACAATCGTTGATTGTAGTAAATGTACCACAGCATGACTTGTTATTGAGCTGCTTCTTTGGATGGCAAACCTAAAAATTGTCAAGCCCCTTGTACTTTCAGGTCCAACTCAAAACAGATTTAAACGCTCGTATATTTTGGTTAGAGTTTTTAAGTGACTTGGCTAAGGGGAATTGTAGACCCCAGCCCTCCTGGTTGCGCTACTGCTTATACAGTAGGTACACAACTGCATGGAAGCATAGTGCACAACCCACCAACGAACCCTTAAAAATGCAGCAATGATGCTAGGGATTGGAAGATAAACAGCCATTGGATTACAGTGAGAAGCTATCAAATAGGAAAGCAAAATCTGTATTTCAGCTTACAACAGCATATTCTAATAAGACATTTTTTTCAAAGCAGGAAAAGGTAAGGCAGTAGAAGGCAAAAATTGTATTAATAATTTTTTAGTCCTTGGTTTCCATAAATACTGTAGGAACGAGATAACCACACTCTACGAGCAGTGCCGTCATCAGAGCAAACGAAGTGAGGGGGCTCTAGCCGAAAACGAGGGGCACTAAAATAGATTGAACTTTTGCAGATAAAAAGTCATTTTTAAAGCTAAAATTTTCTATTCATCTTTGGAAAAAGAGACGTATAAGCTCGGCAGCGTTTATTAGCTAGTTTCATATGCGGCCCGTATAATTGCATGAAAAATCTGTCTACATGAGTGAATGCGACCAAAAGCACAACCAGGGTTTTGCTAAGAGAGAGGGGGCTTGAACCAAAAGTAAATGTTTTTTGCTCAAAAATTGTCTAATTTAGGTCCCATGCTGAACAAACCGATGTAACTCAAGGGTGCCACAAAGGGGCAGAGCCCCAGCTGCTGGGTGATTATTGCAATTTTGCAGCAAAAACAGCAAATTTAACGCCATTTAAATCACATTTCGCAAGTTTAAACCACATCAAAAATTACAGTAAATTGCTAAAATTCAGAAGTGATTGAAAGATTTAAATTGTCTAGCTTTTTGAGCCACTATGTACTTCAGGTCAAGTCCAAATCACGTTTAAACGCTTATTTTTTTTTTTGGTTATATTTTCAAAATGACTTGGCTAAAGAGGGCTGCTACCCTCTTCCTCCTGGTTGCGCGACTGACTATGACCTAAAATAAATCTTGAGTGTGTTCTAGAAAACAGCTGGTCTTTGAAAAAAATGTTTTCACGTGTTATTTCACGTCATAGTCACTAACGAAATACCGGTAACGCTCCTATAAGCATACATCCCTACTTCGCGACACATCCGCAAAGACGTGTTGATAAGACGGAATATTGGGGCACGTTTCGGAAAAGCAGTTAGTGGCCAGCAATTTTGCAAACAATCGAGAAAACTTCAATCGAGAATTATGTTTAAAAATTATTATTCCTTTTTCCATTATTGCCTGTTGTCTTGTCGTTACTTGAAGCTCCAGAAAAGCATTCTGAGTAAACGGAAAAGGGGGGAGGGCACAAGCAGTCGTTAGGGGGGCTACGGTGCCCCTGACTCAACCGTAGCGACGGCACTGGCTACCAGTACAATAAAAGATACACCAGTGGCTAACTTTGTAAACTCACGATAAAAAGCAACCAAGACATACTTTGAACCAGGGCTGCAAATTCGAACTTAAACTCGAAAAAAGTCGTTTGTTTTGCCGAACTCGAAAAAACAGCTTGTCAACAAAAAAAGCAATTAAGTCGAAAAGCAGACTTAGTATTTTTGTGAGCCTGAACTCGATAAACTTGATATTTTTGCCCAACTTGAAATCGAAAAAATTAAATTAATTTTTCATATTTGACTGGGTAAAAACATTAATAATTTTTGAAAATAAAAATGAATTTCAGTATTTGTAAGTTATAAAACTTGCAGAATTGCGGACTAAATTAAAGAAAAGTCCGCAACTGCAAGTCCGCAACTGTTTTCGTTAGTCCACAATTGCGGATTTGCGGAGTAACTTGCGGACTTGCCCAGCTCTGGAGTTTGTACGCCGGTAAGAGGGTACTAGTATAACGCTGGGCAAACCGGATTTTTGTTTAAAATAAACTAAAAATACGCTCTTACGATTTTACGCACCGCGTAGACTGTGTCCAAACGTTATGAGATCGTTTATGGATACACGTAATTTGCAGTAAGTGTTGTTTTACACAAGTTTTGTTTGCAGCCGGACCATTGCCAGCAGAAGCCAAAGTCGAGTCTGATTGTGCGAATGATGAACGTGTGGAGAAACCTTGTGAGTATTTGACTATCAAAACGCTCCATTTTTAGCTGAAGAATTAAAACACTTCAGTTATTTAGCACAGCGTATATTTATTTTTAAGCACTCTTGTTTTTAAGTTGGATTTTTAAAAAAGGAAACACTAATTATTATACTTACGCTCAACGATTTTGCCGAAAAAAAAAGGAAAAGCATACTGAAGTATGGTTGAGTGCATTTACAAAAAAAAAAGGTTTTACCCCTCAACAATTGCAACAAACGGTTTCTTGTTTGATTTTGGTTGTATTAGCTTTACCAAATAGCATACTAAAAGCCTACAAAAATCTTAGGCTGCAAAAAATGTATTTATTTTACGATCAAATTTTTTCTTTAAACAGCAATTTTTCTTCTTTATTTTGATGTCTTAGGTTATTTTTTTGATTAGCTAATCAGCAAAACCACAGTGACATAATAGAAAAATGCTTTTAATAATAAGTCAATGAAGATGTTTTTGATGTTTGCAGGCCAGAGTTTTAATGTTTATTATTTTTTGAGTGTTTTTGGCCTAAAGGCTACCAGCTCGGAAGCCAGGGAAAAGCCACCACAACGGCGACTACTTAAAACAAGCAATGCAAAAAATTGTCTCCCCACAGGAATCGACCCTGCAGCGTTTGGTTTACTGATTCACAGCTCTACCACTTGAGCTAGAGAAGACGTCTCCTCACATGCCTAATTTTGACTATTTAAACCCAGTAACTCACTTGTTGTAGGATTTTAATAATAAGTCAATTAAGATATTTTTGACGTTTGCAGTGGTACGGTATTTAGTGAACAGTGAACCGGAGATCAGTGCAGTGGAGCGGTAATCCAAAAGCTGCAGGTTCGATTCCTGTGGGAAGACAATTTTTCGCATTGCTTGTTTTAAGTAATCGCCGTCGTGGTGGCTGTTCCCTAGGCTTCCAAGCTGGTAGCCTTTAGCCCAGAAGCACGCAAAACGATTAAACAGAAAAATATTTCTCGTAAAACTGCTATGTAATAATATTCGCAGCAAAGATAATATAGTGAGGATCGGAGCCTTTTTTGATCGACTGTGTTTTAGAAGCTTGGGTCAAACATAAAAATTTGATGGTATTGGAGACAGTGCCGTCGCCAAAGCAAGCGAAGTCAAGGGGCATTCGCCGAAAGAGGGTGGGAATTAAAACAGACTAAAGTTTTGCACACAAAAACTAGTATTTTACGGCTACATATTATGGGCTATTTCAAAAATTTTGTTTTCATTTTTGAAAAAAAGAAACATATAAACCAGGCAGCATATATTAGTTTGTTTCGTATGCAGCCCCTAAAATTGCTTGAAAAATCTGTTAGCAGCGGTGAATGCGAGCAGAAGCGCAACCAGGATTTTGCTAAGAGAGAAGAGCTTAAACCAAAAGTAGTTTGTTTGTTTTTTTTTGCACAAAGTTGTCTAATTTAAGCCCCGTGCTAAACAAACCGATGCAACTCAAGCTCATCGCAGAGGGGGCCTGGGAGCAGAGCCCCAGCCCGCTGGGCGATTTTTGTGGTTTTGCGGCAAAAAATGGAATTTTACGCCATTTCCATCATATTTGGCACGTTTTTGAAGCCATATGAATAGCTACAGAAAATTGCCAAAATTCAGAAGTCAATGAAAGAATTGAATTGATTAGCCCCATCATGCCTTTTTATACTTAAGGTCATGTCCAAAACATGTTAAAACGCTTAGTTTTTGGGAATACATTTTCTGAATGACTTGGCTAAAGAGAGCTGAAACCCCATTAGCTTTTTCCTCTGGTTGCGCAACTGACTGCGACCTAAAAAAAATCTTGCGTGTGCTCTAAAACACAAAACCAGGTGGTCTTTTAGAAAAATCTTTTCACGTATTGTTTCGGGTCTTACTCACCAACAAAGGACCAGTAACGACTCTGTAGGCTTACATACTTATTCTGCGACACATCCGTAAAGGCGTGTTGTCAGGATGATTATTGCGTCATATTTATGTACAGCAATTTTGTAAAGAATCGAGAAAACTTCCAACAAGAATTATCTTTAAACTTTATTATTCCTTTTCTATTATTTCCTGTTGTCTTGTTACTTGATGCTGGAAAAAAATTATTCCGAGTAAACCAAAATGGGGGGCACAAGCAGTCGTTAGGGGAACACGGCTTCCCCTGGCCCCTTCCGTAGCGATGGCATTGATGGGAGACTATAGGTTTAAAAAATATTATGAATAAAAAATATCTAAGCTTAGAATGCCTTACAAAATGTTCGCTCTATAAAATTTTTTTATGACTTTTTCATTTCGATAACTTTGTTTTTCGAAATAGGCCATTTCAAAACTTTGAATGTTTCTTTTCTCGTAATAAGTATTGCAAAAATACATCAAATCTTAAAAATTAAGTTTACTAACATGACCCCATCTGCAATTCTCGCTACTCATCAGAGATTAAAAAATCGAAGCGAGAAAATTTCATGTTTTTCTCTTAGAATCCAAATTTCGGTCATCTTGTTTGAAGTAGATTGCTCAATAAATCAGTTTTGCAAATTTTTCCTATTTCGAATCTTGCTAAGTACCGAGCTTCTTGAGACTTGGTAAGTGCTAAAGGTATCGGTAAATGAATTAATGGAACAACTTACTGCTGCTTGAAATAAGAGAGGTTAAATGTTTTTCCAGAGCGTTTTGGCCGCAAAAAGGTAGTAAAGTATTCGGAATCAAGATAAGGTTTTAGTACTTTAGGTGAAGTAGCGTTGTGTGTTGAATGATTGTATATTGAAAGTTGAATGATTGTATGTTGAAGCTTGAAAGCTAAAGCGTCGTAGCTGACTATATTTTAGACTAAGATTCCGGTTTTTAGTAAGGCTTTAATTTTTTTGCAATTATTGCACAATTAGTTTAGGCCTAAATGTTAGAAGGCTAGTTAGTTTTCCACACAATTAAGCAACTGCAAACTTCAATGCAAAGCATTTTAATTAACATTTTTCGTATAGGTTTGCTGTGGTTATTAGTACATATACAGAGCGTCCATAAATTGTCGCTACAATTTCAAAAACTCACCACAGTCTTATTTCTTAAGATATTTTCAATCGGTTTGTTTCATTGTGACGGATAACAAATGCTTCAAGTTATTTTTATTCTTAACAGGTGGTTATGGAAATATTAGGTTTAAAAATCACAACGTGTTTAGTGATTACGCCGAATATTTTTGAAAAGTAGCGAAAGTAGAGTTCATGAAAATGAGCACTCCGCAGGAAAAGGCCCAGTGTGTTTCCTGGTTTATAGAGACAAAGTCAGTCATCCAAGCACAGCGAAATTTACACGCAAGTATGGAAGAAAGCCACCTGCACGACCTACCATTCGAGCATGGCATCAAAAGTTTATGGAGACTGGTAGTGTGTTACAGAGAAAGGGAGCTGGCCGACCTCAAATATCAGAAGAAGAAATTGAATCTGTGAGAGTGGCATATACCAGAAGCCCTAGAAAGTCTATTCGCAGGGCTTTTACCCAATTGCAGATCCCACGCTCCACGATTAACAAAGTTTTGCATAGAAACTTGCGACTTTATGCATATAAAGTGCAGTTACTGCAAGCCCTGAAGCCAGAAGATAAGCCACGACGAAAACAATTTGCCGAGACGATGCCTGACAGATTGGATTCAGACCCAGGGTTTTTGAAACGTGTTTGTTTCAGTGACGAGTCAACGTTTCACGTTTCTGGATTAATAAACAGACACAACTCAAGAATATGGGGCTCGCAGAATCGGCATGAAACCTACGAGCTTGAACGAGACTCCCCTAAACTAAATGTGTGGTGTGGAATCTTGCATGATAAAATTATTGGTCCGTTTTTCTTCGCTGAGAAATCAATTACTGTTCAAATTTACCTCGACCTTTTGGCAGGTAATGTGTCACCACAGCTTGAACAGTATCAACCACAAGTTGTTTTTCAGCAGGACGGTGCATCCCTTGATTGGGGTCTTGAAGTTCGTCAATTTTTGATTGACACATTTCCAGAAAGATGGATTGGACGTGACGGTCCCATTTCCTGGCCGCCACGTTCCCCTGATACCACACCATTGGATTTTTTCCTGTGAGGGTATGTAAAGGATATCGTTTACCGAACCAAAAGTCAGAGACGTTAGTTTTGCAGAGACGTTAGTCAGAGACGTTAGTTAGACGTTTGCAACAACGAATAATTGAAGCATTTGATACAGTTACTGTGGATATGTTAGCAAGAACATGGCTAGAAACTGAATTTCGATTGGATATCCTACGTGCGACTGACGGTGCACACGTAAAAGTATACTAAAGCATCTACGTAAACTTGAAGCATTTCCCTTTACTATAAACCAAACCGATTGAAAATATCTTAAAAAGTAGTACTGTGGCGAATTTTGGAAATGGTAGCGATAATTTATGGACACCTTGTATTATTGATACGTGACGTAAATGAGTGCATTTGGGCATTACAAAAAGTTGATGATTATTTAGCACAAAAAGTTAAGAATTGTTTTTGTCACGTCATTTTGATTACGTCATAATGACGTTACAGTAGAATTTTTATCTATTTATTTGTTAGTTTTTTGGTTAGTTTGCGTTTTTCATTATAAAAATATAATTACCTGCTTTTTGCACTTGTTTATTGTTTTTTTTTGGTATCATAAAGAAAAGATTTGCAACAGAACTGCATACAGTGTCGTCATTGATGACGCAATCACAAATTCTTTTTATGATTTGATATGTTATTACAACTAAAATAACGTTAACTCACTCTGAAATGCATATGGAATCGCCAAAATTTGCATTATATTGGCCAGGTGTAGATACAAAAATAATCTGAGTTATCAACACTAACTGAATCTACAAGAATTAATAGCAGGGGAAAATCAAGCTAATGGCGGCCGAAGAAGTCACCAAAATATAGGGCCGCATGCAAACGTTTCAAGTGTAGTTTTGCAGAGTGGCTGAGGAAACGCGCAAGTTGGTGGCAAAGGAATAGCACAGTGAGGTGGAAAACGCGAAATACGTAACTTTTAGGTTTTCAGGCAAATCCAACATGAAGTTTGCCAACATCAGCAAAATAAGTGATAAAAGGCGATAAATACGTCCAGTTTATTATGTTGTAAGCATTTCGGTTCTAATACGAGGTCAGTAATCACTCCTTTAATTATTTAGTTGAACTGTGTATGATAATTTAGGTGGAGTTCATGGTGACAACGCGCAGCTGGGAGGAAACCGCAACAGGTACGAGAAGGATGTTGATATAAGCTCTGGCAAAACAACTTATGGTAACCATGCTCGTGTGGGTGGAACTCAAAACAAAAGTAAGTCAAACAAAATAAATTAGCAATATACTTTAAGTTCAGTAAACGCACCGTTGACCATCATCATATACCGCCACGCAAACGTATTACCACGTTACCATGTCCCACTTATGGCTAGGTTTTATGACATACCGTTATACAGGAGAAAACGTTATCTTATTTATTTAAAATTTTGTTCGTTTGGCGTTAGAGAGCTTTGCTTTTAATAGAACTTGTCGGCACGGTATATAAAACCATACCAATACAACCGCACTACAAGACGGCCAAAAGTCTAAACAGCATATTCATTTTTATAGGAAAATTACAAATCGAACTGCATTTCAGAGTCTCCTAAAGTGATCACAGAATATGGTGCCACATTACCATAATTCCTACGTTTATACGATGTACTTACGGCTGAGGTTTATGACGTGGGTAGAAGAAAACAATTTGTTTATTTAATAAAATTTTGTCCTATTGACGTCATAAAACTTAGCCATAGTTGGAACAGATAAACGATAAATGTTGTTTTCTATATTCCACTTAGTACAATTGACTTATAATGTGCTATTTTTTCATACATTGATTATTATGGGTATGGAGAGAGCAATACTTCTGCCATCCTTTTTCAATTGTTTACCTCTGTGAGCACTCTTATAAACTTTTAATCTCTAAAATGGGTGATTACCATAAATTGGGGTGTTTGGCACAAATTCTCAAATGATTGGGTATATTCTCAATTGAATCGGTATAGCACAAGATTTTCTTCTTTTATGTAAAAACAAACTATGCTTACTGTTTTAGATTTTCTCCCTTTTTTCTCCCTTTATGTAAAAACAAACTATGCTTACTGTTTTAGAACATGGGATTCTTTATCAATTAGTTGCAAAAAGTCAACTTGCCCTTTTGATACATACTTTACAGGTGAGATTTCATTTGTACAGTAAGCATGAAACAAGGAAAACCCATCAGTTGCTATTGACTGGCAGGATAACTGGAATGACTTTCTTGAATGAGACGATTTAAACAGCTAAATTATGTAAAAATTGTGCAATGTACAATACATGTTAAGTACTGCAGATTCCAGTAATGCCTTAACATTTATTTAACAGGAATTAAAATTGGCTTGCTAGTAATACATTGCTCATACTGTAACAGCAGGGTGCAAAATTAACGCTTGCCCGCGGCAAACTGAAATCGCCTAGGGAAGTTATTTTCTGGCTCAACTTGCCGGACAATCAAGTATGAAATTTAGCGTATGAAGTAAGCAACTTCGGACAAGTTGATTTAAAAACGCATATTACTGATACCGCTTTTGCTACAATACAATAAAATAAATGCTGTAAAGTAAGTTCTTGTATGCTTTATTTTAGAACAATCACCACACTTAACACTTTAATCGCACACACAGCATTAATCGCAATTAACACTTCTTAATCGCATGCAAATTCGCTCAATGCTCAAACGCGGTTTGCAATTCTTTTGATGCAAAATGTTTTGTTCTCTTTCAGCGAAAATTTTTACCACGCTAGCCGGGCTAATTGCTCTTTCGGGTATCACAAGTACTACACTGTGCTGCATGAAAGCAAGGGCAAAAATTCGTCAACTTTTTAGTTTAGTTTTCTTTTTTAAAGATCTTTAGTTCCTCTATTTTTCACACAAAATAGTTCAGAGTTTTAGCCAGTTTGCGAGATATTCGCAATGGAAAACGCATTTGTAACAAACGGCAACGTGAATTATACTGTTATCCTGACGATTGAAATGATTACAATCCAAAAATCAATTTTTGTAAATTGAATAATTGAAAAAAGCATGGATGGCAAAATAGGCGTCGATTTTTGTTGATTAAGCAAATTTAGAGGGGCAAAATGTTTTTGCGAAGTTTGGTTAATCTTAATAACTCTATTTCATTCCGGAATTTTGCCCCATAATTATGGTGAAGACCAAAAAAAAGAAAAAAGGTCTTCGCCGCATTCTGGTTCTATCTCAGTCCGGAATTTCGAATTTCTTGTTGCAAAGTGGGTATTAGTTGCCAAAAAACCGAGAGGGCCAGACACAATTCCCCCCCTTCGTGTCAGACCCGAGGGGGCGCTGCCTCCAGCCCCCCCCAAAAATCGACGCCTATGGATGACAATCGAACTGATGACTTATGCGATATTTGTTTTGCAAGAAAACTGAGATGCGATGCAGAGTAGAACAATAAATGTGATTTTTTTACAATAATTAAAAAATTTTTTGATGCAATAAACTCATCACTAACTAGTTTCCGATGATAGATATTTTTGATTTATCAAGTTTGGTATCTAAAACAACGTAAACTGAAGCTCAGCCAGCGCAAGACTTTAGTTTAATAGGCGTTGTGATTGTGACGCAACCACAACTAAAACATTTTCAAACTTCTGCCTAAAATGTGACTTATGACAAAACAGACAAGAAACAGCAGAACTAATGACAAAAATCGAAAGATATATTTGATTAATTTTTTGATGCGATAATGGATGTTGATTTTTTGTATCTTTCGATGTGACATGTTTGGAAAAAAGCGTGCAATGCGATTGCCATCCCAGAATAAAAGGTATCTATTACGTCACTATGATTTGAAAATCGCCCACAAGAACTAGATCTTCTCGAAATATGATATTATTCAAATACGGAAATCAACCAATTTTTCGGAACTAAATAGCATCAAAATGCACTCTACCTCTTTGTTTCGGGCAAGTTGAGATCTCCCCGCGCAAGTAAAGATTTGTTATAACTTGCCCGGCGGGCAAGTTAATTAAAAAGGTAAGTTCAACCACTGCTGTATATACCGAGAAGTGTATTAAAAAGACTTACTAAGCAATAAATAAACTTTTGCAGCATATCCAGTATATGTAATGTATTACTAGCAAGCCAATTTTAATTCCTGTTAAATAAATGTTAAGGCATTACTGGAATCTGCAGGACTTAACATGTATTGTACATTGCACAATTTTTACATAATTTAGCTGTTTAAATCGTCTCATTCAAGAAAGTCATTCCAGTTATCCTACCAGTCAATAGCAACTGATGGGTTTTCCTTGTTTCATGCTTACTGTTCAAATGAAATCTCACCTGTAAAGTATGTATCAAAAGGGCAAGTTGACTTTTTGCAACTAATTGATAAAGAATCCCATGTTCTAAAACAGTAAGCATATGAAGAAGGATAAAACAATGTCGATCAACAAGCATGTCGATGATCACAACATCACAGGAATTGCACAGGTGAGCATCCGCGACCGGTTTCGTCCTTGCTCAAGAGACTCATCAGGCGGAAGAACAACGAGAAAACCAAATTAAGCAATGCAGCGACGGAGAACAGAACTTGCAAACCGTTTTATCCTTCTTCATTTGATTTGCTATGGCTCCCCGCCCGGAGGTGCGATATCTCTGGTACCCTTGTGGTTTCCTTGGTGGTTTTTGTAGTTCTTAACAGTCTACTTGGGGTCCCCATAGCTTTGTTCTTTTGACAAGGAACACTCGCTTGGCGTGATGCCTATGCATGATGTCGGTTTGCAAGTTCTGTTCTCCGTCGCTGCATTGCTTAATTTGGTTTTCTCGTTGTTCTTCCGCCTGATGAGTCCCTTGAGCAAGGACGAAACCGGTCGCGGATGCTCACCTGTGCAATTCCTGTGATGTTGTGATCATCGACATGCTTGTTGATCGACATTGTTTTATCCTTCTTCATTTGATTTGCTATGGCTCCCCGCCCGGAGGCATATTTACGAAGTGTACCCATATATTCCAGAACCACAATTTTTGTACCAATCAGAGCTCGACAATTCTATGACGTCACACGCTAGGAGAAATACTTTGTTTCTTTTATCACAGAACGCGTTTGTTGTCTTCAAGAAAATCTCCAACTACAGTAGTCACCTGTTTTGCTGCAGTAATGAAAGTGCTTTGTTCGAGAAGGACAGATCATTTTCGTAAACTTCAATTTGTTTGCGAAATAGGCTAGTTCTTGGCAATATGTAGAAAAAAAAATCAGGGCATTGTCAGAATAAAGACTAGGCCTACTTAGTCTGTTACTGTTAGCACTAGTAGTAGGCTACTGTAGCATTCAAAAGGTAGCCTGATATTATTCACAATAATGTATTATCTTTTGCAAATTTAGATAAGTTTAACCTAATAAAAAGCTGCTATACTAATGAGACAAGATTGAGCCACAAAAACAACTTCTTTCTTCCAAGAACTAGAACAAGATTCGGGCAAAAGTCTCTATCATTCGCAGGAATTAAAGTTTGGAATGAAATTCCAAGCAGTATGAAATAAGTTTCATTCTACAGATTTAAAAAAGCTGTTAAAGCTCATTTTTTATCAAACTATGAAACCGATAAAAGCTAGAATGACAGCTTTCTATCAGCAATGCAGTAGTAATTACAGGAATCATAGTTGCATATTTATGGTTGAGTTCAACAATAACCTATTCTATTGCTTGAATAGCATGAGTTTGGTGCATTCATCTATCACACATTTATTACAATACGTCATCTCTCATTTTGATGTGTCCTTTAATTATTTGTAATTTTGCAATAACTGACTGAGGTTGATATATACTGGTATTGGAAATTGTACCAGTACTAATGACATATTGGCAAACAATACAAAACAAAGCAAGGAGTTTTTTTTTTATCACACCAATTGCCCACTTTAAATTCTATAAAACATAAATAAGCATTATGAACTTTATTAATTTTATTTCTATCCAATCTGTAGTTAAAGTATTTTTATTTTTTTTATTTTTTAGTATTATATGCTTAGAGTTAGAACAATTCTAATGTTGTCTTACATTTTCTTTACATGGTGACTGTGAGTTTTGTGTATACAACACTGTACAAAATGTACATATCTTTGCAACACTTTGTTTTAATTTTGCGTAAAAATTTTTTATCATAGAAAGTAGCAGACTGAGAAAATCTAGAAGCTGTTTTTTTAACCTTAACTTGGTGAGGTGGCAGTCGACTTAGATGACGTTTCAGTCCTTTGCTGTCTCCTCACCAAGTGACTAAATATCGCTTTGATTCTGCAAGTTTGTGTGTTTGGTTTTAAAGGAATTGCATATTTCGATGCTTTGGTGATAGACCTAGAGGAAGTTGCAGTTTTTTTCTTGTGATATGACGTCACTTGGTAAATAAATAAATATGATGATGATGATACAGTGTTGTCGACTGAGTGATACGCTGCACAGATAGAGTTGATTTATCATAACAACAAAATAAGAGTAGCCTAGCCTTTCTCATTACTGTAAATGTATAAACGTATGACTCAAAAGTGCTAGCTATGTTACAACAGTGTTGTGTCAGTGTGTAGCATTCAGTTATTACTGTAGAATAGTTGTCAGAGCTAGGGTACTTGTATTTGAACCATACTGATTACCACAGACTTTTTGTATGCTTTTTTGGAGGGCGAGATAAAGTCTTTGGTTATATGATTTGGTCAAGCTGACAAGTTCCAGATTAATTTAATTTAATGGTTATAAAAGTAGCTTCTCAACAGCTTAAGTTGTATAGACCTATTCACTTAATCAGTGGCAATTTAGTAGCTGGTAGAATTGCAGTAGTCTGAGATTGAAGAAATCAAAATAATGTATTGCCCATTTTTCATCCATATTTGGTATACTCAAGACCAGAAGACTGTATTTGTATAGTCGAGATTGTAAATTGTTGTTTTGATGGAAAATCTTCCAATCAGTTAAACTAAATCTAAATTTTTGAGGAAATGGCTAGTGTTACATAACACCCATAAAGAGAACAAGAGAGCAAAGAGTTAGTGCTCATTTACTTTTTTTTATTTTTTGAATTATCCTTAGGGTTTGGGTTAGATTTTGAGTTCTAAAGTGTGAGGATTAACGTTGTTAGGGTTAGAGTTTGGGTTAGGTTTAGGGTTGGGGTTTGGTCTAGGATAGCGATTCTTTTATTCTTACATAACGTAGCAGCAGCCTCTGCCTTTTTTTTTTGCTCAGTTATGTAAGATTGATTTAGCAACCACAAACCAGGTATTTGATAACTAAAATCAGAACAATAACTTAGAACTGTGCTGTATCTTGTTCAAACACTAGTTGAGAAAGACACTATTAATTTTTCATAACTAAACTAATTACTGAAGTTGGCTGCCCAGCTGACACTGGTTTCAGATTTTACATAGGTTAAATTAAGTATTTTCAAGAAAGATTTTGTTGTACTGGTTAGCAAATTCTCCATCAAAACAGCATTTTTCAATTTGTATTACAATTACATTCTTTTTTTGTCTTACTAGAAATATTAGTGGTAGAGTTTATGTATGGTAATGGATGATAACAAAATTTACTGTATAACTGGTAATGATTGTGTGTTGACAAACAACTCAAGTGATACTAATGAAGAATCCAGAAGTGTTTATCATTATCAAGCTACTACGTAACTTTGCAGTAGGTATGGAAGTAGACTACTATTTTTTTTTTCATTTTTTCTCATTTTGGATACATTGTACAGTCGGGTAGTCACTTTGCAAATGCCAAAAATAGATCAGTTTGCAAACACCATATATTTTTTCAATAATTACCAAAAATCGATTGACAGATGGAGATTCACTTAGTGACATGATTACGGGCAACCCTACAAGATATGTTGAAACTTTAAAATACCCAGTTGCAAACGTACATCAATTAACTAATTAATTCAGAAAATATAGGCGGTTTAGTGTTGGCAAAAGTAGTCCATTTTTGGAGTGTCAGCAAAGTGACTACCCGATTGTACTAACTATGTGCAATTTTAGTTGTTTAAAGTGGATGGGCTTCTGATTTTTTTTCAACCAAACAAGGATATACCATAAGTATCTACCAGGGTTGCCACATCCTGGAAAGTCTTGGATTTTTTTTGCTGTCCTGGAAAGTCCTTGAATTTTGTTTGTAAGTTCTGGAAAGTCCAGGAAAATGTTTATTGAGTTTATGCGTGATTTTCCAGGACAGAATGTGTTTTTTTTTTTTATAATAACTGGTACCTTGTAATTGTACAAAACTATTTATTGTTGAAATAATTTGCATTGTGAAGTTGGTTTAAAAAGCAATATTGTGTTGTAAAAAGACAGAGCTTATTTGTATGCTGGTGCACAAACAAAAAATCGCTATCCTAGCCCTAACTCAATTCTGAATCTAACTCAAACTGCAACCCTAGCTCTAACCTAACATTAATATGAGCTTCATTCCTCTGCTTTTTGCATTCTTGTTCGTTTTAAGCAGTTCTTACTAGTTCTTACTGTTCGTTTTAAGCAATCTTACTAGAGTGCAAATCAGCACTTCCTCAAATTAGTCAAAATTTGCACTTTGCAATACAGTATGTATAAATTATTGAATATTATTAAGAAGAGTGAATTCATGGACATTAATGTATTGCAATGCGATACTGTAGTAGCAGTAGCATAGCAGGCTATTGCTCTCCATTGGCCCATAGACCAAAATGCGCAATAAGAAAAATACAACGTTTATCGCACTATAATTCTGAGGCAGTTTTTTGCAGTAAAATGGATAGTAAAGTAATTTAAAGTCACTTTTGGAACATGATTTTGGGAAGGGCTAGTATTGGTCAACAATAAACCAGTCACAACTAACTAACTTACTAAAAATGCCTAAAAATAAACAATCAATTCGATCGCTTGATGCAAAATGCTTAACGTTGGCTTTGTAATAATTACCAATCAACTCTCTCAAATTTCGTTTCATTAGCCTCTCCTAAATTATATCTTTATCTAGCGTTATAAAATACAGATGATTTGGATTAATTAACACTTGGGAGTTTTTTCAAAGGAGGTGCCTATTAGCACTCTAGCATGCAAAATAAGCTCTACTTATAGAGAATAAAAGAGCAAAAGTGGATGCTTATTTGCTCAAATACTCTTATTTTGTAAATTATTAACGTTAGTGGTTAGTTGGAGTTTATATTTTGAGTTTGGGTTAGGATTAACGTTCGGGTTACAGCTAGGGTTACAGTTTGGGTTTAGTTTAAGGTAGGGGTTAGGGCTTGGGTAGAGTTTTTTTGTTTGAACCATGGCGTTCAAATAAGCTCTGTTATTTTCAAATAATAAAATTTTATAGTTCACTGTATGGAAATAAAGCTAGGACTGAAGTTTTACTATTACCCATCACTAGAGCTCGACTGATATACCTATCGCTCGGCTGATATATTTTGGCTGATATCAGTGCCAAGCTGGTATATCATATCGGCTCTCTACCGCTGATATAATATCGGCTTAGTGCAATTACCTTAAACTGTTTATTTTTTTAGAGCAAGCACAAGTGTTCTTGCGTTCAATTTGCTTAGTAAGACTTAAGTTTGCAATAATCTTTCTTTGGAAGAGGAGTAGTGAAGCTCTTCGTTTCAAGTCAAGTGAAAAATATAGACAAAATTTGGTAGTTTATGAGTTATATATCGGTATCGGCCTAAAAAAAGTCATATCAATCGAGCTCTATCTTTCACCCACATACTGCAGCCCATTTATGCAACCAGTTTAATCATGTTTTTGCAGTGCTAATTTCTATGCCACGTTATAAAAGCAATAATTTTTACTAAACTAGGTCCAGGGTTGCCACATCCTGGAAAAGTCTTGGATTTTTTTTTGCTGTCCTGGAAAGTCTTTGAAAGTCCTTGAATTTCGTTTATTAGTCCTGGAAAGTCCAGGAAAAATGTTTTAAAAGTTTTCCCGTGATTTTCCAGCACAGAATGTGAAGTTGTTTTTGTAATAACTCATACCTTGTTGAAATAATTTACAAAGCCAATGTTGAAATAATTTACATGGTAAAGTTTGTACAGAAAGCTTTATTGTATTGTTGAAAGACAAAGCTTATTTGTATGCTGGCGCACAAAAAAAATCACTATCTCAGCCCTAACCCAACCCTAAATCTAACCCAACTTGTTACCCTAACTCCTACTCGAACATTAATATGAGCTCCCATTCCTCTACTCTTTGCTCTCTTATTCTTGTTAAGCAGTTCTTGCTAGTACGCTAGAGAGCAAATTAGCACTTCCTCGTTAAAATACCAAAATTTCCTTTTTGCAGTACAGTATGTATAAATTATTGAATATTGTTAGGAAGAGTGAATTCATGGACTGTAATTTATTGCAATGCGATACTATAGTAGTAGTATTACTACTAGTAGCAGTAGTGTGGCTTTGGCCCGTTGACCAAAATGCACAATAAGAAAAATACAACGTTTTTTGCGCTAGACTTCTGAGGCAGTTTTTTGCAGTAGTATGGATACTAAAGTAATTTGAAGCCACGTTTGAAACATGTTTTGGGGAAGGGCTAATATTTGTCAAAAATAAAACCAATGACAACTAACTAAAAATGGCTACAAATAAGCAATCAACTCGATCGCGTGATGCAAAATGCTTAACGTAGGCTTTGTAAAAAAAGGGTCTATTCAGTATTTCATTCTGTTAATTACCAATCAACTCTCTCAAATCTTGTTTCATTAGTCCCTCCTCCCAAATTACATCTTTATCTAGCGTTATAAAATGCAGACGATTTGGATTAATACTTGTGAGTTTTTTCAAAGGAAGTACCTATTTACACTTTAGCGTGCAAATGAGCTATGCTTATAGAGAATAACAAAGCAAGAATGGGTGCTCATTTGCTCATTTACTCTTTTATTTTTTGACTTATTATTGTAAGTGGTTAGTTGGGGTTTAGATTTTGAGTTGCGGCTAGGATTAACGTTAGGGTTAAAGCTAGGGTTACAGTTGGGTCAAGTTTAATGTTGGGGTTAGGGCTAGGATAACTTTTTTTTGTTTGAACGCTGGCGTGCAGATAAGCTCTGTCTTTTTCAAATGATGGGATTTTATGGTTTACTTGCTGGAAATAAAGCTAGGACTGAAGTTTTACCATTACCCATCACAAGAGCTCAACCGATATATTGGTCAGCCGGTATATATCAGCCAATCTTAGGGCCAAGTCTGTATATCGTATCGGCTCTCTACCGCTGATAAAATATCGGCTTAGCGCAATTACCCTAAAACAGTTAATTTTTTAGAGCAAGCACGAGCACTCTTGCATTCTATTTGCTTTGTATGAGTTGTGTTTGAAATTGCCTTTCTTTGGAGAAGGATTTTTGCAGCTTTTAGTGTCAAGTTAGGGCTTTTAGTGTCAAGAAAAGTAGTGACAAAATTTGGTAGTTAATAAGTTAATATATCACTATCGGCCTGAAAAAGTCCTACCGGTCGAGCTCTGGCCATCACCCACATACTGTTAACCCATTTATGCAACCAGTTCAGTCACGTTTTTGCTGTGCTAATTTCTATTCCACGTTTTAAAAGCAATAATCTTTACCAAACTAGGCCTAAAATTAAGTTGTTAATGCAAAAAAATTGCAAAATTTTCGATCGCCCCCAGACCCCCAATGGCTTCTGGTGGCTGGGCTCCGCCTCTATACCCAAAAGCAAAGCCCTCTCATTGCAAATTTCTGGTTTTGCACCTGGCTAGTAGTCGGTACTAGGAATGCAAATGCGTTACATCAAAATTTTTTGTCATTCACAAGTACAAAAAAGTAGGTGCATGAAAGAGTAATAGTCAAAATTAAATTTTAAGTCCTGTAAAAAAACCTTAAACAGTCCTGGAAAAGTCCTGGAAAATGACCCAAAAAAGTCCTGGAAAGTCCTGGAATTTGATTTTGCAGTTTCTGTGGCAACCCTGTAGGTCTAAAATTACGTTATTATTGAAAAAAAATTGCAAAATTTTCGAATGCAGGCTCAATGGCTTCCGGGGGCTGGGGGTTGCCCCCATACCAAAAACCACAACCTTTCGTTGCAAATTTTTGGCTTTGCACCTGGATAGTGGTCAGTACTAGGAATGCAGATGCATTACATCAAATTTTTTGTCAATCACAAGTACAAAAGAGTAGGTGCATGAGAGTAATAGTCAAAATTAAATTTTAAGTCCTGTAAAAAAATCTTTAACAGTCCTGGAAAAGTTCTGGATAATGACCTAAAAAAGTCCTGGAATTTGATTTTGCAGTTTCTGTGGTAGCCCTGATCTACAGTATATATTATTATGATAAAGAATTGATTTATTTAACCAAAAATTTAATCAAGTGTGTTTATTACTTTTGATCCAACTCAAATGCGCACTCTAAATAACCCTAAATCTAACTTAAAACCTAATTCAAAACCTACTGTGATCTTGAAATGAGCAAGTAAAAAAAGTGCAGAATATTCCTCATTTTCATTTTACTTTCTTTGACTTGGAAGTTTCCAATAAAGTAGTCACTCTCAATCTGATATGGCTCTGCAATGCTTTTTAACTATTCTGGCATGTAAGTAATTGGTGTATTTTAATTTGAAATGAGCAAATTCATCATCCCTTAACTATCCATACTGTTTGTAGGTTTCATCCTGCAGTATGTTTCTCATCTCCAACTTCAAGTTTTGCTGAAATCGTTGATTTGAGATCATGATTGGTGTTTAAAATCGAGGTATACGTCGAGAAGAATACTGGCAACAAGCTTTTTCTTAAGTTCAAGTATATTTTTCTTTTTGTCTTTTAGTACAGCAAATGTTCTAAATTCTTTGAGTTCATATTGTTCTGTTACAAATGGTAAAATTTAGCCCACTAGTATTTGTTCCAACTGTGTAGTCATTGTGGAGTTGGGTACACGGGAAATTATACCAGTAGAGACATCATGTCAATTGCCAAGTTTAAAACTCATAATAGAAAATTCAAAGTCATCCTACTCTGCTAATCTCTTGCACAAGTATTGATGTATTAGAGTTTGCAGTAAGTTACGATACTGCTAAATCCCACTATTTTTTTATGGTTGCATTAGCTATCACACTCTACTTGGCGTTGATTTGTTGCTAAATGAATCGTAGTAAATTTGTTTGCTACTGTGATGGTAATAAGAATAAAAACGATCATGTATTTTGTTCAGTTGGTCAAGCGGTAACGTGTTTGTCTATGGAGTGGAAGGTGTGAGGTTCAAATCTCGGGCTGGTCAGCTGATCAAATTGGACACAGTGTTGCCAACAGTTCTTTGAAAGAAGCTGTGTTGCCTGGGCGCAATGACGTGGAGATTGGCCCCGCCAACTTGTTAAAGATGTGATTTGTTTTTTGTTCTTTTCAAAACAGTTAAGGATACAGTGAATTTGAGTTTTTTGAAAGATTTTCCAATTTTGGAAGTTGCTAAATTTTTATTTTTTATTTTGGATGGAGAAGGGGGATACAATCAATTATTGAAAAATTTTTTTGAAATAAGAGTTTGGTGGAGATGTGTTTGGCAAAGTTATGTATCAACTCTGCTGCACTGTTAGGGCAGATAATTGCATAATATCAATCAATAGAAACTCTCTACCATGTATCATCAAGTTCGAGTAACATAGGTTCTGCACTCATTACAGTGGTTTTCATATTTTTGAATCCTGTTCAAGTAAACAGTTAGATTTTACTTTCAGATCAAATTAAATACTGCAAATTTTTGTAGAAAATAACCATACCGATCTTTTCACACGAAACGTATTATGGTTGGTAATTAAATCTAGTCAAAGAAAGGGCTCCATTTCGAGTTTGAAAGAAGATGCCAACACACATTGACTTGGACTCTCTAAAGCGTAACTTTGGTATATTTCTTTCGCTTGCAATGATCGTAATTGACTGTATCCTGTCGATAACAAATCAATAATATGTCAACAATTGATTAAATCCTGTTACTAACCAAATACCTGTTACTTTTCATGGATTGCATTACAGTAATCAGAAATGTGTATGTTTTGTTTATTGTTAACCGAAATGTTTATTTTGTTTCAGCGCTGAGGTGATACAGAGCAATATTTTTCGTCTAAAAGCTCGTCGATGAACACATCCCTGGATGAACATCGTAAAGTTTGCTTCATCTGGACAATAAAATGACTGTGCTATGTGACCGAATGAAGAATAACAACATTCAACATGCACATATTGTATCCACTGCATGCATACTTGTGACTTTTTTGAGTATTATTGAATAATACCATTAAACAAATCTAACGCAGATTATGCTGATTATTGGGGGTGTTATCAATTATGATATAAAAAACTAATTACACTGTTAGCAAAAATATCCAAATACTTACATTTTTTTCTAAAATTCCAAATTTCATGGACATCGCGCAAAGTTTTTTTCAAGTGTCCCAGGACGCTCAAATTTTTACACAAGTAGCTATAAAATCGACCATAAAATCGAATGGCAAATTTTTCAATGTGTTGCATAATTTTGGAAAGCATAAAGTACCTTTCGAAAATCGGGTCATACGAATTAAGTGCCAACCGACTGCACTTGCTACGCGAAAGCGTCACGCAGTACGATCTTCCGTTTCCTCTAGGAAAAAGACGACCTCCTTCACAAATCAAAAAATTACATCGCTACAACGAAAAAGAAATCTGGCGTTAAATGTCAAAGAAAATGGGGGCAACGCGAAAACTCCTGGTGTAGGACATTACGCGCCCAATAGCTCTGAAGTGTTTTTAGTTTTCGTTTAATTAGCATTTTAAATGGTTGCTCAAATCGGATTTGGATTCAATTTCACCAGATATTCACACGTTTTTCGAAGTAGTAAGGGCGATTGGAAGGTGATTGATTGACGGAATAGACTATTTCACCGAAAATTTTTTTTTATAATTTTTACTCAAATGTAAAGCAAACTCAAATAGTTTACTATAAAACTAATGCCAAACTCTAACTTAAACCCTAATTTTATTTTTCGAAAACTTTATTGACGAAAACGCGGATAAGTATTTCTCATTTTCGCTTTATTCTAACTCGAAAAGGTTACGGTGAAATAGTCACTTACTTAATTGATTGTTATTTTTTATCTTTTCATTGTGGTATTCATTGATTGTTTTATATTTTCGTCTTGCCCCAAAAATACGACGGTGGCGCATTTTTAGGCGAGTCGGCCTTTGGAGTTTGCCATATTCAAGTTTTCCACTTGATTTTTGGCGTAAATGGTAAAGCACCTTTACAGAAGACGTAGCGACATTATGAGAGCGTAAGTTCAGTTCAGGCCATGTGACCTGTGTCACTGGAAAACCGACGCTTCAATTCTTTCGGTCGCGTCGGGTTATTGAAAACATTTTCTTTCATCAGTCATGATTGCTACTTAAAAAGCTAAACAGTTGCAATGCAGCAAACAATAGGCCTTATTGTAGCTAACTAGTACGATAATATAATGCAAAAAAGCCAGAATGGAAATAGTGAAGCACTGATAAATGATAGTCATTCCAAGAAAATGTTTTCAATAATCCGACTCGGACAAAAGGATTAAAGCGTTGTTTTTCCAGTGACACAGGTCACATGGCCTGAATTGAACTCGCGCTGTCGTAATGTCGCTACGTCTTCGGTAAAGGCGCTTTACCAATTACGTTAAAAATCAAGCGAAAAAATTACTTCGCTCACATACAAGTGCCTGCATGGTTATGCTCCTACATATTTGAAAAATTTAATCAACTCTCGTTCTGTTTCGGAAAGATACAGCTTGCGTGTTAATGATGATAATTAGCTGCTCCAAACGGTAAGCAGCTTATACTTTGCTAGATCCCAATCTATGTTTTCGTATGCATCACCCAAAGTATGGAATTCGTTGCCACAATCTTTGCGTGAAATTGAAACTTTGTACCTTTTCAAGAAACGTCTAAAAGCATATTATTTTAATTTAGCCTTTGAGGATATTACCACTGTTTGATGCCAGTATTTTGCTGCTTATTGCTGTAGGGCTAGTAAGTACCTCCGACTTTGTACTAATTGTACTAATTTGTACTTTGTACTAATAGTTGTGTACTAATTTTATTTCTGTAAAGCTATTTGAATGTTAATATGGCCCCTTAGTCACATGCATTGACACTTGTTGGTGTTACCTCAAGGGGGATATAAATTGCAATTATTATTATTGATTGTATGTACGCTTCGCTAGACAACAGCTCAATATTTGAGTTGATGCATTGTCCCATTAATTACAGCATCTAGTTCATGAAAATTTTCGTTTAACTCTGGTTGGGAATGGTTTACCTTTAATTGCGTCTTTTTTCATACATCCGCTATTTTGCCTGTGATTTAATTAAAACTGTTTACGCTGCATTTGGGTATCTTCTTTTTTACAAATCCAGTCCAAAATAAGACAACGTATGTAATAGGCAGCTAGCAGCTTGACTTGAATTTGCCGTTTTCAGGCCAAGTGAGCCAAAAGTAGGTGGACGGTATATGAAATAGATTTATGCCTCAGTTATACTAATTCCAATTGTTCATTTTAACTTTGTTACAATTATGTTATTTGTGGTATATAATTACAATTTTATTATTAAATTTGTTTTAATTTTATCTGTTTTCTATTACTATGATACACCTAATTTTACAGTCCACCTACTTTTGGCTCACCCTGTATAATTACAATCTTAAGCTACGATGGAAAATACTTTGAGCGGTTAAATGTAATAGAGTAATGACATGGAGTCAAATCGACTAAAAATCATTGAGTCACTGTTTGTAACTGTCGGAGATTAATATTCTTCTTGTGGTGAGAATCGAAAAATCTGGAGCTTTTCGCGCTCGTTCAGAACATGTTTTTTTTTTAACATAACTTAAAATCAGGGCAAGTTTTTACGTTTTTTTACAGCTTCTAACAGCTATCTAAATACTCAGAATTTTATGTAGTACAATGTTCTAAGCTGTTTTGGGGAATTTCGAATTGCAATTTTTTTCTTTCTTACATGCAATTTCTTACTGCAATTTTTATTAAGTACGGCATAAAATGTTAGTGTGGTTTAAAAAACATGCTATAGAACTGTTTCAGTAGTTCTATTGTGTTTAATTTGCGTAACAAAAAGCTATGTGATGGATTACTTGCGTCTCAATGTTATCTGGAACGCAACAGTTAGCTTACAACTTCGTGCACTGTGGAGCGAAGTTTTAGCATGCTAGGCAAACTGTTGGCAAAAGATCGCCATTTCTCAAATAATGTTTGCAAATATTTGGCATTATATGTCAATAAATCGCTTGAGTAAATCAATGTAGTTTAAAATGCTTGTGCGTAAATGCAACTTTCGTTAAAAATAAATGCAATTTTTTTCAATTTTTTATTGCAGCAAAAACTTGCCTACTATTACTTACGTTAGGTGACGTTAATTATTGAAGAGCGGTCGCTTTAAAACCACTGCAGCTGTCCGCAGAGTTTTGTTAAAAAAATTGATTGTTTTTTTTCCTCTATGCCTAAAACATTCAGAATTACGTCTTCCATTTATTTATTCGTATCAAGCGCAAAAACCCTCGTAGAAAACGAAAAACATTTCCACAGACGCAAAAAATAAATGGTTTACTTGCAATACTAGTTCTAGAGCGCAAGAGAAGAGCTGTCAGCTTCTCCCAAACTATTCACAGCAAGCAAATCAATAAAGCGAGCAACATATTTCGAATGGCGAAATCTGCAAGAGTGAAAAAATGAGTGAACAAACGTATGGTTACACCTGCGACAATAATTTATAAAACGGAATAAAAGTTTGCGATAAGGGCATCAAACGTATCGAAATTAGCCTTTACTTGATATTGACGGACACTGCAATAACGAGGAATATCGTGAATACTACGGTATGAATCATTGCGAGACACTCGGAGACATTTAGAGCTTTTAGAGGTATAACAACACCACATCTGACTAGCATACAACGTACAACAATGAGCCCGAAATAACATATTTTTGATATGAATAGAACACTTATGAAATTTACTGCGAAGTGAGTTACCTACAGCCAGGGGTGATATATCCCACCCAATAATTTTTTACTGCATCTTCCCCAATAATTTGACTCTGGTCTGCATCTGAATCAGTTGAAGTCGGTCTGCAACACTTGAAATCGGGGAAAAAAACTCTTTCAATTTTGGTAAAGACGTTTTTTTTGTCTTCAAGTACTTTGCTTATCTGAAAAAAAAATCGTGGTCGAGGTTCATTCCCCCCCATGTTGAAAATAGGGCAAATTTGCAAATTATCCCGCCCAATGCGCAATAAAGATCGGCACCCCTGCCTACAGCAGACAGTAAACGCTTACTTCGGATTAAGTTCATTGGTATTATCAATAAGCATGCAAAGGATACGCGCGAGGAGCCCAACGTTAAGTCACAAAGGATAGTAAGCAAGAACTGCATGTTTCCGAGTCATAATTGTTTAATAAACACATTGCTCAACATCATAAGTAGGGCAAGTTTTCGCGACTTTTTTTGCAGCTTCCGAAAGCTTTCTAAATACTAAGAATTTGTGTAGTACAATGTTCTTAGCTGTTTTTAGGAATTTTACATTGCAGCTTTTCGTTTTTTTATATGCAACTTTTTGCTGCAATTTTTATTCAGAATGGCGCAAAATTGTTAGTGTGATTTAAAAAATATGCTATCAAACTATTTCAGCACAAGTTAAATTATTCCTAAAGTGAAATAGGCAGAACTAATTTAATAGTTCACAGAGACATCACGTCTTACAATCAGGAATGTGGAAGCGGAAGCTGGAAGCGGAAGCGGTGGAAGCGGTAAATTTTTGTGGAAGCGGAAGCGGGAGCTGGAAGCGGTAAATGGGTACCGCTTCCACTTACGTTGTTCGACAATACTCGCACTAAATGTTTTTTTAACACAAAACAAACAATTGAAACATACCATTACAAGAGTTTGTGAAGCCAGCTGTTGCAGAAAGTATCCACTCTTAAACTCGCAAAAATTTGAATCCACCGCTGTTTGCTAAACTATTGCCCTCAAATGCGAATCGGGGCAATAACTTTTTAAATCTTTGGTTTAAAACTTTGCCCAGCACTCAGGTGTCAGTTGAGCGCATGTTTTCTCACTTGAAGTTGGTTCTTCGAGAAAATAGAGTTCGCATGGGTACAGAATTGACAGATGCGATTGTGTTTATGAGAACCAATAAATCTGTGTGAACTGCAAAATATTGTTACGCTTTGAGCTTTTATTGCATTTTGAAAAACTTGTGTGCTTTATTTGTTTAATTTCTGATATGTTAAGTTACACTAAATTCTATCCTTTCAATACACGTTTGTATCGCTTTTGCTTTCAACTTATTTTACACTCACCATTTTCGTTGGATTTTTCTTTTATTATAGCCGCTGTTTTCTTGTGCTTTTTTATTGCACTCACTGTTTTAAATTACTTGTTTTAATATTACTTTTTTTTATTGCACGGAGTATTGTTTTTCTTCATGTTTACTTTTTCTGTGTGTTAGTAATGAAATAAATCGTTTTCACTTTTCATTTACATACCAGTAACACGTTAATGCATTTTATTCATATTATTAGCTAAAACTATTATGATAAATTTTGGTAAAAGTGGTGAAAGCGGAAGCGGTGGAAGCGATGGAGGTGGAAGCGGAAGCGGTTGGAAAATAGGCGCTTCCACATCCCTGCTTACAATCCTACTTCATTTGACAACACCTTAATGCTGTTTCCGCGTCGAAATGGGTAATCATTTCAACCCCTACTGACGCAGGTGAGGCGGAGCCCCCTATCGCGGGAGCATTCCCGTGTTTCGAAGTCAACTGACTTCATTGTGTGAAGAGAAGTCGACACAATGCAAAGAATTTTGATCCCTGAATTAGGCTAACTCAACCGGTAAATTTGAATAACCAAGCTATCGGTATAGGCTAACGTCTTCATCTCGTAACTTCAGCTGCTAAAAAGGCAGACCCAATTTTTTTCCCCACGTATTCAGTACAGTTCTATCGTATTTGATTTGCATAACATGGAGCCATGTGACGGATTACCTGCGTTTCAATATGTTATTTATGACGCAACAGTTGGCTAACAACTTCGTGCACTAGGGAGCGAAGTTTTAGCATGCTAGGCAAACTGTTGGCAAAAGATCGCCATTTCTACCCAAGTAATGTTGAAAATATTTGGCATTATATGTCAATAAATCGCTTTGAGTAAATCACTCCCGTTTTTAATGTTTGTGAATGAATGCAACTTTTGTTAAAAATAAATGCAATTTTTTAGAGCAACAAAAACTTGCTTTAATCATAAGACTCCTAAGCAACCATACAAAAGCATATCTGGTCAATAAACCGTATTGTTCACAACACACTGGTTTCATTACAAGAGCGAATTTGAACCAAACTCATCCGACTTGAGCGAATACAGCAAATGCTAATAGAGATTTTATTCAAAACTGAAGTTTTCTGAAGCAGGATTGTACGAACTTACGTCCCATGTATACAATTTTCTAATCTTGCGTAGTGGTAAAGTTGTTATTACCAGTTTAAACTTTTGCAAAGTCGTCGGACTTTGGTTGAACTCTGCTTTTGTAATATGGCCCTGAATGTTCCTAATCCAAATCATTCGTTAGTAGATCTCAGCTGCGAGTTTTTGACATCTACAGAAGCTCATCAAAAACAATATGATACAAATCTTTAAAAGTACTGTAATCCTAAAAATGAACCGTACCGCATTCAATACCGGATGAGTGGACCACACATCCAGTATCATTTGCACAAGGAAAAGAATGTGCAATGATCAAATATACTACAGCACCCCCAATAATCAGCATAATCTGCGTTAGATTTGTTTAATGGTATTATTCAATAATACTCAAAAAAGTCACAAGTATGCATGCAGTGGATACAATATGTGCATGTTGAATGTTGTTATTCTTCATTCGGTCACATAGCACAGTCATTTTACTGTCCAGATGAAGCAAACTTTACGATGTTCATCCAGGGATGTGTTCATCGACGAGCTTTTAGACGAAAAATATTGCTCTGTATCACCTCAGCGCTGAAACAAAATAAACATTTCGGTTAACAATAAACAAAACATACACATTTCTGATTACTGTAATGCAATCCATGATAAGTAACAGGTATTTGGTTAGTAACAGGATTTAATCAATTGTTGACATATTATTGATTTGTTATCGACAGGATACAGTCAATTACGATCATTGCAAGCGAAAGAAATATACCAAAGTTACGCTTTAGAGAGTCCAAGTCAATGTGTGTTGGCATCTTCTTTCAAACTCGAAATGGAGCCCTTTCTTTGACTAGATTTAATTACCAACCACAATACGTTTCGTGTGAAAAGATCGGTATGGTTATTTTCTACAAAAATTTGCAGTATTTAATTTGATCTGAAAGTAAAATCTAACTGTTTACTTGAACAGGATTCAAAAATATGAAAACCACTGTAATGAGTGCAGAACCTATGTTACTCCGAGCCAAGTCAACTGACCGTTACATGATTTCGTCACTGATTTTGTCGCAGTGGTTTCGTCACAAAGTGAGGGTTTGGGCAAGATGGCTTTGGGGATAGTAAAAATATATTTAGGATCGCCCTTCTCAGCCAATCGGCGTTGTTCGCGGTCAGTTTGTTCGCGATCTCTATTGATTGATATTATGCAATTATCTGCCCAAACAGTGCAGCAAAGTTGATATATAACTTTGCCAAACAACGCCAAGTAGAGTGTGATAGCTAATGCAACCATAAAAAAATAGTGGGATTTAGCAGTATCGTAACTTACTGCAAACTCTAATACATCAATACTTGTGCAAGACTTTGAATTCTCTATTATGAATTTTAAACTTGGCAACTGACATGGTGTCTCTATCATCACATGTTGGATCCGGTATTGTCCCTGTCGACGGAGTTGGCCGGATTTCCTTTGGTCATTTTCTTTACCACGCCTCGCCATTTTGTTTGATCACATGCATCCTCTTTCCCCAGTCTATTTTTCTTCATCTCATTCTCTACTTGCTTTTTCCACGTTTGTTTTGGTCTTCCTCTACAACCACTCACTTCAAACTTCAAGGCCTTCACTATCACAATTTCATCTTCCTTCCTCAAAACATGCCCATATCACTGCATACTGCTTGCTTTAGCCATCCTATCCAAAGACTCCTTTAAGCCCAACATGTCCATCAACTCGTCGCTGTTTCTTCGATCTAATAGCTTCACACCCCACATCGCTCGAATCATAGCTCTTTCTGTTCTTCTCAAAATTGCGATCTCTTTTTCTCTCAAGCACCATGCTTCACTTCCATACAACATAGCTGATCTTACACAACTTTTGTAAAACTTTTCTTTCATCTTTAATGAAAACCTTCTGCCCTTAAGTATTTTGCTGCATTCTATGAACTTCATCCAAATAATTCTTGATCTAGCTGTTACCGCTGTTTCGCACCCACCAGTTGCATTCACTCTGTTACCACCTACATAAGTAAACTTGCTTACAGTTTCCACACCATCACACAGTTTTTTATCTGCTGATTCCTTGAAGTCCCTTGAAGATCTGCAGGTATAATTTCCCGTGTACCCAACTCCACAATGACTACACAGTTGGAACAAATACTAGTGGGCTAAATTTTACCATTTGTAACAGAACAATATGAACTCAAAGAATTTAGAACATTTGCTGTACTAAAAGACAAAAAGAAAAATATACTTGAACTTAAGAAAAAGCTTGTTGCCAGTATTCTTCTCGACGTATACCTCGATTTTAAACACCAATCATGATCTCAAATCAACGATTTCAGCAAAACTTGAAGTTGGAGATGAAAAACATACTGCAGAATGAAACCTACAAACAGTATGGATAGTTAAGGGATGATGAATTTGCTCATTTCAAATTAAAATACACCAATTACTTACGTGCCAGAATTGTTAAAAAGCATTGCAGAGCCATATCAGATTGAGAGTGACTACTTTATCGGAAACTTCCAAGTCAAAGAAAGTAAAATGAAAATGAGGAATATTCTGCACTTTTTTTACTTGCTCATTTCAAGATCACAGTAGGTTTTGAATTAGGTTTTAAGTTAGATTTAGGGTTATTTAGAGTGCGCATTTGAGTTGGATCAAAAGTAATAAACACACTTGATTAAATTTTTGGTTAAATAAATCAATTCTTTATCATAATAATATATACTGTAGACACTTATGATATATCCTTGTTTGGTTGAAAAAAAATCAGAAGCCCAGCCACTTTAAACAACTAAAATTGTACATAGTTAGTGCAATCGGGTAGTCACTTTGCTGACACTCCAAAAATGGACTACTTTTGCCAACAGTAAACAGCCTATATTTTCTCAATTAATTAATTCATCTACGTTTGCAACTGGGTATTTTAAAGTTTCAACATATCTTGTAGGGTTGCCCATGATCTTGTCACTAAGTGAATCTCCATCTGTGGATCGATTTTTGGTAATTATTGAAAAAATATATGGTGTTTGCAAACTGATCTATTTTTGGCATTTGCAAAGTGGCTACCCGACTGTACAATGTATCCAAAATGAGAAAAAATGAAAAAAAAAATAGTAGTCTACTTCCATACCTACTGCAAAGTTACGTAGTAGCTTGATAATGATAAACACTTCTGGATTCTTCATTAGTATCACTTGAGTTGTTTGTCAACACACAATCATTACCAGTTATACAGTAAATTTTGTTATCATCCATTACCATACATAAACTCTACCACTAATATTTCTAGTAAGACAAAAAAAGAATGTAATTGTAATACAAATTGAAAAATGCTGTTTTGATGGAGAATTTGCTAACCAGTACAACAAAATCTTTCTTGAAAATACTTAATTTAACCTATGCAAAATCTGAAACCAGTGTCAGCTGGGTAGCCAACTTCAGTAATTAGTTCAGTTACAAAAAATTAATGGAAGGCTTTATTTCACCGGAAATTTTTATCTTGTTTTTTATTAATTCTCACGCAAATATAACCCAAATTCAAATGCTTACTCTAAAACTATTCCCAAATCGAACCCTAACCCAAACTCTAACCTAAACCCTAATCTTAATCCATAAAAAAGCGAATGAAAAAACTACGGATGAATATTTCTCATTTTTGTTTTATTCTCTTTAATTTGAAAATTTTCGGTGAAATAGTCACTACCAAAATTAATTGTGTCTTTCTCAACTAGTATATATTTGAACAAGATACAGCACAGTTCTAAGTTATTATTCTGATTTTAGTTATCAAATACCTGGTTTGTGGTTGCTAAATCAATCTTACATAACTGAGCAAAAAAAAAGGCAGAGGCTGCTGCTACGTTATGTAAGAATAAAAGAATCGCTATCCTAGACCAAACCCCAACCCTAAACCTAACCCAAACTCTAACCCTAACAACGTTAATCCTCACACTTTAGAACTCAAAATCTAACCCAAACCCTAAGGATAATTCAAAAAATAAAAAAAAGTAAATGAGCACTAACTCTTTGCTCTCTTGTTCTCTTTATGGGTGTTATGTAACACTAGCCATTTCCTCAAAAATTTAGATTTAGTTTAACTGATTGGAAGATTTTCCATCAAAACAACAATTTACAATCTCGACTATACAAATACAGTCTTCTGGTCTTGAGTATACCAGATATGGATGAAAAATGGGCAATACATTATTTTGATTTCTTCAATCTCAGGCTACTGCAATTCTACCAGCTACTAAATTGCCACTGATTAAGTGAATAGGTCTATACAACTTAAGCTGTTGAGAAGCTACTTTTATAACCATTAAATTAAATTAATCTGGAACTTGTCAGCTTGACCAAATCATATAACCAAAGACTTTATCTCGCCCTCCAAAAAAGCATACAAAAAGTCTGTGGTAATCAGTATGGTTCAAATACAAGCAGGCGCGTAGCCAGGATTTGGAAAAGGGGGGGGCTATTTTGAAAGAGTGAGAAGTGTGCAAACGACCTTGACTCGATTTTTCACTGACCTTAAATCAGTTTCAGACGGTTTGTCAAAATTTGAGACGAAATGTCTCGAAAAGATCGAAAATTCAACCGTTTTTTCCGCCCAAAATCAAGTGATCTCCAAAAAAAAAAAAAAAAAAAAAAAAAGGTCTTCGCCAAAATTCAAGGCGATTTTTCTTCCAAAATTTCGCAAGTTCTAACGTTTCAGGGGGGGCTCTATTCGCATGGGGGGGGGGCTATTTTCAATTTTTCACAGAAAATCAGCCTCAAAAGCACAAAAAACATGCGATTTTGCATACTTCACAAGCCAATGGGGGGGGCTCGAGCCCCCCCCGCCCCCCCCCTGGCTACGCTACTGAATACAAGTACCCTAGCTCTGACAACTATTCTACAGTAATAACTGAATGCTACACACTGACACAACACTGTTGTAACATAGCTAACACTTTTGAGTCATACGTTTATACATTTACAGTAATGAAAAAGGCTAGGCTACTCTTATTTTGTTGTTATGATAAATCAACTCTATCTGTGCAGTGTATCACTCAGTCGACAACACTGTATCAGGCTACCTTTTGAATGCTACAGTAGCCTACTAGTGCTAACAGTAACAGACTAAGTAGGCCTAGTCTTTATTCTGACAATGCCCTGATTTTTTTTCTACATATTGCCAAGAACTAGCCTATTTCGCAAACAAATTCAAGTTTACGAAAATGATCTGTCCTTCCCGAACGCATATTTCCAAGTTGTTCCACAGTTCAGTGCATAAGGCTATTTTAACCTCAGTTTAGCGCTATGTCACAATACAAAAACTGCTCTTACTAATAAAATTTGTCGTTAATAGTGTAATACAAGGTTCCGAGAATGTTTTCACCTACTCTGCTTTGAATATTAGGCCTATGACATTCAATGAATAGCCTACTCTCACCCTTTGCAGGCGTGAGAGCAGTGGCTGAGAGTAGGCTATTTATTGAAGGAAATAGGCTTAATATTCAAAGCAGAGTAGGTGAAAACATTCTCGGAACCTTGTATTACACTATTAACGACAAATTTTATTAGTCAATTGTATTGTGACATAGCGCTAAACTGAGGTTAAAATAGCCTTATGCACTGAAATGTGGAACGAATTGGAAATATGCTTCCCGAACAAAGCACTTTCATTACTGCAGCAAAACAGGTGACTACTGTAGTTGGAGATTTTCTTGAAGACAACAAACGCGTTCTGTGATAAAAGAAACAAAGTGTTTCTCCTAGCGTGTGACGTCATAGAATTGTCGAGCTCTGATTGGTACAAAAATTGTGGTTCTGGAATATATGGGTACACTTCGTAAATATGCCGCCCGGAGGTGCGATATTTCTGG
Source organism: Trididemnum nubilum (assembly GCA_963965965.1). Classification (NCBI taxonomy): domain Eukaryota; kingdom Metazoa; phylum Chordata; class Ascidiacea; order Aplousobranchia; family Didemnidae; genus Trididemnum; species Trididemnum nubilum. The sequence goes on from OZ014469.1 coordinate 5,153,717, forward strand.
TACCCTTGTGGTTCCCTTGGTGGTTTTTACAGTAAGCATAGTTTGTTTTAGTTATCATCCATGCTCAAAGTGCCATTACATAAAAGAAGAAAATCTTGTGCTATACCGATTCAATTGAGAATATACCCAATCATTTGAGAATTTGTGCCAAACACCCCAATTCATTGGAATCACGCATTTTAGAGATTAAAAGTTTATAAGAGTGCTCACAGAGGTAAACAATTGAAAAAGGATGGCAGAAGTATTGCTCTCTCCATACCCATAATAATTAATGTCTGTCTCTTGACTAATTTTCACTTTGGAAATAGCTTGAAGCAAAACTGTATTAGCCTACCTAGACCTATACCAACCAACAACAATTTGAAAGGCTGATCAAAATTTTCGCTGATCACCAGATTTACTAAGTTTATACAAAGTAATTCTTCATTTTTTGAAATTATTAGTATTTTATAGAATACTAATCAATACATGTGTTCCAAAAAATTCAGAAAATCAGAAAAAAATCAATGTTAATTTTTAGCTATGTTTCAAAACCAATTACAGAAACATGCAACAAAGAACATTAACCAAATTAAATATGTCAAACAGTCATCTATTCTTGACATTTTGGCAATAATTGGATTTAAAAAAATTTTTGCCCTTCTGAGATAATCGAAAATAAACTCGGACACTCAAAAATTTTTAATCTACATTTTGACCACTTACCTTTGCAATTTCCAAAAAAATAACTGCAGTTTTGACCTCAAAATCTATCAGAATTGATGTTTTGTTTATTTTGATAGCATAAGGATGAAGATTTTTACACAAATTAAAAAAATTTAAGACTGCTGAAAACTGCCCTCTAGTGGTAATATTAAAACCATCATAACTGGAAAACTGCTTGATGAGTTTTGATGCCGTTTTTTTTGCAATCCAATATTTTTTGGTGGCTTTCATATATCCAAGTATGAAAAAAATCTGAGAGGGCGGGTTACAAAATTTTAAAGTTTTGACTGTTTTATGATAGAATGACCCTTAGGTTTTTGGACAGGATGAAAAAAAGCATTACGTCAATCACTCTTCGAGGTTGAAAAAAATGTCTTATTTACCCTAGCATAACGTGGAGAATTTTGGATAGTTTTCATGTTGCGCATGCCAGCTTCAAGAATTTTACTTATAAACTACTTTCTGTAAATCTAATGTTTTTCATGATCTCTCCTGTACCACAGGCAAAAGTAGCATGAGAACTTGTTTAAGTCTTCATTACTCCTTAAGTCTTTATAAACCTTTACTGTTGAGAATTATAATCATTTACATTCAATCACAAAAACTCATGCAACAAAAACCCAAAAAAAACATTGTTGACCAGTGAAAATCGAACAAAATGACTGCGTTCTAAAAGAGTAACTGTAAACTTGAAAGAAACGCAATATAATATTGCAGGCTTAGTTGAAAAAACAGTTAACTACTGCAACACGCGAGTTTTATCACGATTCAGCAGAAGCATGATTTTTCAATAAAACTAGAATTTTTTTTTCTGAAATATGTCTTTAGGATTTCAGGAAAATCCTAATAAGGATAATAAAAAATTAGCTGTACTGGTAATGCTTCACACGGGATCGTGATTCATCCGTTTAAATTTTTTGATAATATATGAAATAATTTATTATTACTGTATTAGTTTTTTGTGGACTCAAACAGCATGAAAAATAAGTTTTTTTTCTTTTAGTGATAATCAACAAGTATTATTATGGGCCGCCACAAAGCAATCCTCCAAGTAAGTAAAAATATTTTGTCGGATCAAATCCACCTCAGAACTCAAGGTGGTATCAGCTATAGACAGCAGCTAAATGAATCAATGGCTACTGGCTGATGAGTTAGATGAACCTGCGGGGAGCAAGAATTAAAACTTCTGGCAATGGCAAAAGTGAAGGTCTGATTCTGTGACGTCCTGTCTCTGTATTTGAAGCCGCTGACTCAGATAGTCGCTCAGGGTTCCAGGGTGGTAAAAGTTGGTTGTAGCTGACCAATGTACTGTGACAGAATTTCACTCCGAGTCTAGAAAGTGGGTTGCGACAACTGACCGCTGCAAATTGACTGCGAACCAACTAATTTTAACTCCAAAATAGGTTATACGGTCAGTTTGTGATGGTCATTTTACTCCGTTCGTAAGAAATACACAGGATAAACCGCGTTGCCGTTTCGCGGCCACTAAGCTGGTAAGGGTGCTGAAAGCCGGAATGCTGGTTCTAGTCGTAGCACTTGTGCTCAGCCACTTGTAAAAGTTTTCGTGCTAGTTACTGTAGCAGGGAACAAGCAGAAAGCTTGAATGACGCTGCGTTATCAAGGAAGATGTAATAGAACCGTTTTTAGGTCAAGCTCAAACAGTTAGAAATTTGTCTAATGTCTTTTTAACACATGTTTACTTTCAATTTGCAACGTCAATTTTAAAGCATCGGGGCTTAACCTCCAACTTAATTCTTACCTAATTGTGTGTGCAGTATTGTACATAAAATCTTCAGTAAACAAAGAACACGTCATGCGTTTTTATGTTTAACGCTTTTTACAAGCTATGTTTGTAGTCGGACCATCGCAAGAAACAGACAAAATCGAGCCTGAATGTGCGAATGATGAACTTGAGGAAGAACTTTGTGAGTATAGTCTGACTTTCAAAACACTTTTTTAGATGTTGTGTTAAAATACTTAATTATTTAGCACAGCATTTTGCTTTTAAAGTTAAAGCACTCATTTTTTAGGTGGGATGGTTAAAAATGTAAAGACTAGTTTGGTGTGCTAATAGTGTACGAATAACAATCTTGCAGAAAAAAGAGACAAAGCACATCGAAATAGTGTCCAAATAAAATATAGATAGAACTGCAACTAGCCAGCACTACCAGTCGTCCTAGAATTTTTTTTTGTTTTAAGATTGAGAATTGTAGAGTCAACACCAAATTAATATAACTTCGACTCACGCCCATTTCATTATTATCAGTTTAAATCTAACTTCAAATTTAATCCCTAATCTTGCAGGTAATCTAAGCACAAAAAATGATCCCTTACCAGTCAAATGATAGACTTAAACTACTTTGTTTATCCAACCAAACATAGATGTGGTTTGCTTTGTCTTTTCAGTGAATCACATTGAGAACCTGAATCGAGCACACATTATTTACTCCTAATTCTACAGTTTCAACTCTAACACAGTATAAAATCCTTCGATCCTTAACTCTAACTTCAATTCTGCAACCGTGTTAGGTGCTACAAAATCCAGTTTCTTATCATTTTAATAACGGTTTTGGTAGCATAGTGCAATTCCTTCTTCATTCTACAATGGAATGGAGTGAAAAAACTCTTTTTTTAAATTTTAAATAGCTTTGGGGTTAGAAAAGTTGCCAGTCATTACTCTAAACAAATGTACAAATTTGTATTGACGTATGACGAAATCTTCAACTGCCACTAACCCATGGAATATTCTTCTTCTTGCGGATCCGTTTTAACTAAGGAGCAAAGATAATTTACGTTAGTGGTTGTACCAATCTTTTCATTTTCTTGTGATCAAACATGTTGAGTTATAAGGTCGATTCCGAAACAAGACCGGCTAATGAAGAAAAAATGACTGCTACTTTACAATCACAATGGCAAAAGCATGCAATCGTACTGGTTGCATTGATAGAATCCGCAGCTATAATTGCTTCAGATGGTCTGTTAGACATGAGAATAACCTTTCCAAAAGATCGATCTAAAATGATTAGCCAAAGTAAAATTCAAAGAAAGAGAGAGACCTCCCCTGGGTTCCCCTTCTGGATACGCCTCTGATAACCTTAGCTATTACGTCGAAGTCTGGATTTGAAAAATGTTAATCATAATGCAGTTTTTGCTGCTGGATGTGATGGAACGGCAATGAACACAAGGGTTACTTATGTTTTTATGCAAAAATAGAAGAATGTCATTTTGGGCATCTGTTTCAATGACTTAATTATTGGCATGTCACTCATTAAAGGACTTTTATTAAAACATTGCGGAACACTGAACCCCATGGATACGATGGACCTATCAAAAAATAATTTGTTTCACGTGTGGATCATCTTCCCGAATTGTTAGAGCCGGTACTTTTTGCAGATTCTTTGCTAACCATAGACATAATCAACGATCGATTTGAGCGCAGATCAGCATTGCTTGAGGATAATTTGTGTTGCAATAGACCAGGGCAATTTGTTTTAACAACTAAAGAGCTTAGTTCCAAAACGCCTTATATCCGCTTTTGATGTTTTCGAGAAAACCGTAAAAAAAACAGAAAACCGTAAAAAACCGTAAAAAAAAAAAGTAAAAAACGTAAAAAACCGTAAAAAATGGAAGCTTTTTGTTCCGAATATTTTGTATATTACACGTGAGGGAGGGGCAAAATGCCTCCAATATAACAACTAAACCAAAAATCTTTGAAACACCAAATTTGGCATGCGGGTTGGTGTTCTCCAAAATTATTTATAAAATTGGTTTGGAGTTTAATGACGCTTCGTTGTCAAGTCTCGGCCACATTTTTGAAAAATGACGTTTTTTTTGCGATTACGTGGTAGGCGGTTCACCTTTTGTGCATAATTTTTTTTGGTAGTGAATCATAAAATGTCTTAGTTGAAGTAGTTACGTCACAAAAACGTCTTGGCATGTTATTTAAGTCAAATATTGGACAAAAACGCTCAGATTGCGGAAAGACTTTAAAATTAGAAAAATTCCCCATTACCTTAACAACTTTGAATTCAGCAGTTATTTAAAATGAAATTTGACTCAATGTCTAGTTGTTGGAAGAAAAATGTACGTTTGTGAAGGAATTTATCATTAATCAGCGGTAAAAGGCAAAAATGCCCCCTCTCCCCGAGTAAAGTAGGTTTAAAATATTGTAGGCTTTTCTGCCTCACCCTGTTAAATATCAATTAAAGTAACTGAATGCACGCTCTTTAGTCTTTCAGAAAAATAATTAAAAAAAAAGAAACTGCACTAAGATAATTCTATAACATATTGAATGGCACTTCATTCTGACAACACTACCAGTATCAGTCTTATTAGAGTTTTTCCTAAATCGCAAAGATGCAGATTTGAGACGAAATCAATACAACTCGGATTCAATTTTTGTATCTTGAAGCGTTTGTATCTCATTTGATTTTTGAAAGTAAAAACTGTTTAGCTCTAAGAACTGCGATAAAAACAGGCGACAACGAAATAAATATAAAATAAATTCTATGTTCAAAAACCGTATCAACCTGTAACATATGAACAAAAAACGCAGCAATATTATTTCACCAAAACGGCGTACTTAATGCTAAAAATTATAAAACATTAATCGAGTGCGTGGTATAGCCACTTAAAAATACGAAATGTAAATTCATCATTAAACCAGGTCAAAAGAAAAATGAACATAGCGCTCAACTGTATAACACTGTATCTGCAAAAAATAAATAAATAAATAAATAAATAAAGCAATATAACTATAGAAATAATATTTATGGAAAACGGCCCGAAACGAAATCGAAAATAGTTCAGCAGCGTTACAACAGTAAAAATGTAAAGAGACAGTCATTACACTGGAGTTTAAAACGCGGCTTAGTAAAATTTAAGCAGTCTGCATTAGGTTGATCAACGCTCAAAAACTTTAACTTATTAAGGCACGCTGGTTAATTGCGTATAACTAAGACCTAAGGACAGGTGTACTAAGATCATACGCAATTTAAAAAAGGACTGAAGGCAAAATCAATGGGTTTATTTAAAAATAGGGCAATCGCATTAGATTACTTTGCGTAGACTCAGCCGCTTCAGAGATATTCTATTTTAAACGCGGCGTAGGTGCCTCACTAGTTATTATTTTTAATTGTAGCCCCTAACGTTTCAAGCCAGTGGCCTAGCCCACAAAGGTTTATATTACATCACGTATTATGTATAAAAGGCCTGGGTGAGTTAGCCTACTGCGAATTCCTTAGGATAGATTTTTTATCTGAATAGTATGTGATGGTTATTCATATAGCATGAGATGTACTTACACCGTATCTAACCTATCTTGTGAATTTGTTATCTTTGCCGACTGCCTAAAAGCAGCCAAAATTAATCCCATCTTTAAAGATGAATCTAAAACTGAAATTAATAACTACCGACTATATTATTGCTATCAAATTTTTCAAAACCCTAAAAAAAACGTCTTTTAAAGCTTCTTGATGCAAATAAGATCATACACCCTAAGCAATTGGGTTTCGACATAAATTATATACTGCGCTTGCTGTGCTGGATATAATGAGTAAAATAAACAACCACATAAATGAGAAAAACTCACTAGAATAATATTTCTGGATTTAAGAAAGGCGTTTGATACAGCTTCACATGACATACTCCTACAAAAACTAGATCAATATGGCGTTTGTGGTTTAGTACATAACCGGCTCAAATCTTACCTCAATGGATGTTAGGATTGGTCCCAATTTGAGGTAAAAATTTTTTTTTTTAAATTTTTGTTGCAGACACTGCCAAAAGTTTTCAGTTCTTAAAAAAACATGTCTAGTAAAATATATTGGAATATTTTTATGTTTAGAGGTTGCTCAACCTTCTCGAAATTTTGCTATTTTTTGTTTAGGCGATAAATTGGAGAGCTGTGCACTGTGCTAATAAGTATGCAATAATGCAAGTTTTTGATTTTAATTTCTGTCAATGTAATCTTACACATTGTAGACTACTGAGAACATGCAATAGTTCAGCTGTCATTTTTTGTTTCTTTACTGAGCTTTGATGATCGGCACATTAAACAATGCAAACGGATTGCCTATATTTATATTATCATCATTAACTGATAGTAACTTAAAGCTATTTCTATTGCAAATTAATAAAGTGAAATTAATGCGTTTCCATTTATCTAAGAAATGCTCTGCCTAGGTAGCAGCTGAAAAAACTTGTTGCGTTGTTATTGTGCATGTTTTTTCTCCTGTCACCGGACAGTCAGACGCAAACTCTTGGATAATCCGTATACTTTTCATTGTGATAACTATTTCCTGCATCTACTTAGGAGTTTCCGGTCATCCAATGTTCCTATGGATTTCTTTGACTTCTTGTACACTAGATTTGTTGCTTGTTCCAATTCACCAAGCAGAGCTGATCATCGTAAAGCGTTTTATTTAAGAACACAACAACTTAACCAGGGTGCGGGTTAAAAGCAGATTATGCAATCAAAGTTATTGCAAAAACGACGTTTTTGCCTTCTCAGCCGCATTGAAGAAAAGATTTGCTTTAGCACAGTGGTTTTAAACATAAAATGAGGGTTGATTTGCTGTCTTATGGTGGGCCCAATATTTTATAAACAATAGAAAATACATAAAATGAATAAAAAAATCTCTTTTTTTGGGGGGTCACAAAATGAAATAACCAATAGAAAATGAAACCTTTATGAAGGATCAATTTGTATGAATTCATATATCCTTTAAACCAACTTCTCTTTTATTGTACCAAAGAACGGAATTTAGGTCTGTAGTGTTAAGCGTGACTCTGCTCATTGTAAATGCAAGTTTACTGAGATTTTGAACTTATCAGAACATGATTGGATCAATTTGCGGCGCAACCAGGGAGGTCCACTAAAGTTAAAGCACCTTCCTGTTTAAGCTAAGAAAATTGATTTAAAATCATCAAAAGTACCAAATAGCTCCATAACTCATACTTTATTATGTGCACAAAATTAGTAATTATGAAAGGGAAAGACAATAGTAGATTGCGAACAAATGGACTCTTAGGTTTTTGAGATTAGCTACATCTTTACGTTGGTTCAGAAGCAACGTATGCTAGTTTATTTAAAAGAAAGCTACTGGCTTTATAGTAGATGTTACCACCTGCGCAACAAAAAGGAAAAAAAACGGGGACAAAATTTTTTATTTATGCTAATCAAAAAGTCACGCAAATAAACTAGTGGATTGGTCTAAAAATTCATCAAGAATAGATGGGATCAGGTACAAAATTAAGGATTGTAAACGTCAATTCCGTAAAAAAGATCAGGGAGGCAGTAATTTACTCAGTCTCAAGTGTTAAACTTGGAGAAACAATCAAATGAAACGCTAGAAACTCCAATAAAATACACCGCATACGAGGATCACTATTGAGCCATCATAATTACAAGATTCCCTTTGGCTGGAAAATTTTAATTATCGGTACCCGCAAAATCCAAAGCATAGCTGTTTTCTTAAGTCATAGAGCTCAGTCAATTTCTTAACCGAATTCCCTGACGAAAAGAATTTTAAGAATATAATAATTCTCAATGCAATGCTCCGTACCGAGTTGTAAACGGGCCGACTAGGTCAGGCCCGAACCCGAAAATATAATCCCGAACCCGAAACTAATTTGAAGCTCAAATCATGCCCGAAAAAACCCGAAAGTTAACTTAGGTCTGAAAAATTTAGCAATGTTGCCAAGCTATTTTGATTATATTTTTGTGCACCTAAGACAAAAACTACGTCTCAGGCCCGAATTAAGCCCGAAATTTTTGTCAACTTCAGGCCCGAACCCGACCCGAAAAGCCCGGCTCGACTTACAACTCTGGCTCCGGATTGCGCTGTTTCGGTCACCACCAAACCTTGTCAGCTGAGCTGTCGTGAAACGAAATGAGTAAAACACAAAAATTTTCTCAGTATTTATAGAATTTCAGATCGTTGAAAACAAGCCAAGCCGAAAAAATAATAGCCCGAAACAAAAACGCAAAAAGTCAGCAAAGCCAACCATACGCTCAGAAGTCAAAACTGTCGTTTCGCCAGCGATCAAAATGCAAATGAAGCGTTAAATTGGGCCACGAGTTTTAATGAGCCGAAAAAATTATGTAAAATAGCCATTGAAATTGGCCATGAGTTTTAAGATAAGAAAAATTTTTGGTTTTTGAAAAATAAGTGCATCGTATTATTAATGTTAATTACCATCACGTATCATGCTTGCTATCTTCAAACAGAAGTTTTTTTAAAAGAAATCTTAAATTCCGTCTCAACGAACACAAACCATCTAATTCCTATAAAAGTGACATCAGCAAACATCTACTAGAAAATTCCTCTCACCTAATTGACTTCAATCAACCAAAAATCCTAGCACGTGACAACAATTGGCGCAAGCTCAAAAGAAACTCTTTTCATTCAAAAATTACAACCCCAGTGAAATATCGATGAAACTTCTCACCCGCTGTTTTTATTCAACACTTAGTTTGACTGGATAATTTAATTAAACTGCTTTGTAGTTCTCTGCACTCGCATGACACTACGTGTTCGACGGTGCGTAACTGCATCGCTACCATCATAATATCTGATGTCTTGTTTCGCTCTAATTGTGATGGAAAGCGATCGTTGTGTCACAGTTAGTTGCTTGTGCCGCGTTATGCAGATAAGTTTTCCAATAATGATTTCTCGTATTTTCGCTTATGTTTCAGGCTTATTACAGTAATTCAGTACGGTTTCACTAATTTAATTTTAATTTTAAGGTAACAGTTAGTAACTAAGAATAATGTTTAGTCTTTTTAGCTCTAAAGATGGTATAAGTGTTTAGCGAAACGTCAGTTATTAAAATGTATTCCTGCATTTTGGCTGTACTTTTTATTCTTAGAATCGTTTTTTTAAATGATTATTGTTATTTTTATTGTTGATAGGATATAGCTTGGGATCTAAGCAAGAAAGAATGCAATCCACCATTCCTTACATGCGGTAAATTGTCTCATCCAACTAAAGGTCCGTTTTTACACAACGCAAACCCCCTAACAAGGCGTTCGCCGAGCAATGATCACAATAAAAAACGACTAGCTCATTTATACAGCAAGCGAACAAAATTTGGTTCACGCCGATAACCGCGTAAATTGCTTCCAGATTGAATTTTTGGGTCCGGTCAACGCTGAGCGTAAAATTGTCAGCTTACAACCGCATCTTTAAATTGTTTTAATCATCTGGCAGCTTATTCGCTCAAATTTTTGTTTAAAATGAACTAACTATACAAATAAAAATTTGTGATGACGTCATTGCATGTGATTTGTGGTTTGGGCCCCCAAACCAATAAAAAATCCTAGCTGCGCCTATGTGTCTGGGTATGCTCAAGGTATGGCGTTTGATTCACAGTGCAATATTTTCAAAGGGTGAGTAAAGATATATCTTCAGAGGTAGGAAAGCGGATGGAGTTACCCTATTCTAGTACAATACAATTGAGTAGCCGCTTTGCAGACACTCTTTAAAATAAACTATTTTTGCAAACACCCTATACTTTTTCAATAATTAAGTAATCTAAGTTCAGAGTTTTGAAATTGTTATTTAGAGTTTGCGCAAAGCTTGCAGGTGATCTTTTCACAAAGTGATTTAGTGGCGAAGTAAATTTAGATTTATTGCAGTAATTATTGAAAAAATAAAATGTGCTCACAAGAAAATAATTAATTTTTGGTATGTGTGCAAAGTGCTTGGCTACCTAACTGGGACACGTTAGGAGAGATCCAAGATGTGCCCAAGTACCTTGCTGCGGAGCATGGAAACCTTCAACATTACAACAAGAGCAATCACATTAGACCCAATTCTGAATTAAATCCACAACTCAAAACTGCTAAACTGCGAAGTAGGAAAAAGCAGAGACGCCAAAAAACCCTACTGTTGATTGAAACCTCAATATTGTGTTTTGCTATATATGATTGCCAGCATTTAGATGTTTTTCACGCCTTGGTATCGCTGGCATGACTTGTTGCCACTTCTCGCATTGCGTATACCGTATTTACTCGTTTTACCGCCCGATCTTGATTAAGGGCCCGTTTGAATAGCCGCCCGTGTGAACAGAACAAATAAATAAATAAGGGCCCGTACTTTAATACCCGCCCGGTGCAAAAGCTGATTTTTCAGTGGTAGAGAACAATAGAAAATAAGAAGCTGCTAAGAAACGCTTGTGTTACAACGCTGTTGAATTTTAAGCGCTAGTAGACAACAGTCACGCCTTAGACGTCCAATTGCATAACAGATAGCATTGATTACGTTTTGGCAGACAACACTAACGCCTTAGACGTCCAATTGCATAACAAATAGCATTGATTACGTAACAGGTAGTATTGATTACGGCTCCCATTTGTCTACTGCTCATTCATTCAAAATATTGAACCCTATGTGATGATTAAATCATATGGAGAAAGATTAAATGTCGTGAAATATTTGTCTTCAACGATAATTTTTGTGGTAATTTTACTTTGAAAATAACAAGCGCCCGTGCTTAAATAAACGCTCGTTTGAATAGGGGCCCGGCAGTGAGTAAGGTTGAAAAAAATAAGGGCCCGGGCTACAAAACGAGTATGTCCCACAAAGGTTTGGTAGACTTGAAGACCATTTTGGTCTTTCGCTGTTTCTACCAGAGCGTATTGTTGCGTTTTTGGTGAATAAATACTAATACTTTAGGTCTAATAGACTAGTCCACCAGTATCGGATATGGCTATTTTGACGCTAGGTGAATAAGCTACTGTAGGTAGGGTCAGTAGCCAGAGCTGGAGTCCTCGAGGACACATTTTGAAGTTTTTGGCCTCGAAGCCTCAAGTCCTCAAAAATTGCCCTGTCCTCGGCTCGAGGACAGCACTATTTTTTAAATGGTTAAAATTTTGTAGATCGGCAAAAAATGTTTTTCTAGACCGTTTTTTTGGAGATCGCCAAAAAAAATTTTTTGAAGACCTTTTTTTGGAAAATACTAGCGTTTGTGTCCTTGGTCCTTGGCCTCGAGCATTCCTGTCCTTGGCCTCGGATTTTTTTTGTGTCCTTGGTCTTGGCCGCAAGCTTGTGTCCTCGACTCCACCTCTGTCAATAGCCACGTACGGTACCTTACTAAGAAGTTTTGCACAACATAACCTACCTGTAACCTACAGATCAGAGTTACAGCATGATAACTAGGGAACTACTGAGATCCTCAGAAAGCCCCTTTAGCGTGGACCCCCAGGATTGGGCCCGATGTAACTCCTCCAGTAGGCCCTGCATCAGGCATAGGCATCTAGCATGTAATACTGATAGATTTAGATAAGCTACTCAGACTGTAGCCTGTACACCCCTAGCTTACTGTTGATCAAGCGCTTTGTATTATAAACAAAACCAAATAAATTTCATAGAAAGTATATGCCTTAGACTGTACTAGGACTACAGGTTATTGACTATTACTGAATTATGCAAACGAGGATGCGTCACTATCGAGAAATCGAATCCTCAACCTAGCTTCTTTACCTTACCCGTCACACATGGTCAACTAAGGTGATATGATCGGTTTGTGAAAGTTGTAAACAAATGACACCCTTGAGCAGCCACAGCGGCCAATCAGAAACGAGCTATTTTTTTTTCTCGTGATTTGTACTTTCCCTGCATGTAATGCTAATCCAACGCACCTTAAGTTACGAAAGTGCACACTTTTTCTACATTTGAAAGCCGATGGATTACCGCACTTTTTTGCTTTGAAAAGTCTTGATACAAAACTAATCGGGTGAGATAATCTACTAAAAAACAAAATTTAACACTCATAATTATTTTAGCATCGCTAGTGTTGAAAATTTGCATGTTCACTTTCCATTTCCATTTTTTTCATTATTTCCATTGACTTTTATATCTTTCATAGGATGGTCATGCATGCCACATAGACTAAAGTTTAAGGGTGTTCCAGAAACAAAATTTTCAGCAACGTCTGTAAAAGACAATTCATTCAGCCCTACATTTTCAAAAGCTGTTTGACTCAAAAATAAAAAATCAGCATTACTATGCAGAATGTCAACTAAGTACTAACGAGAAAATTCTACCAAGCAATAAACACACAAATGCCAATAATTAAAATTGTACAGTGATGATCAAACTAGTCCGAATCAGATTCAGAATTTTCGCCTTCAGAGTCATTTAATGTTGGGTTGTGCTTCATCTTTTCAATGTATAGACAATATTTTGCTTTTTCAATTCTTCACAGAGTTCTTTGTTTTGTTTCGCTTTTTTGCAAGCCGAAAGAAGTTTCTTTATTCGTTGTTAAAGTTCTCTAGCTAGATGCTTAGTAGTATAAACATAGTTTGTCTCGCTGCCGAATGTTCTTTTCCTTTATTCATTGTATTCCTTTAAATTTTTAGGGACCTTATAATCATATTTTTGTCAGAACAGCAAGTTAATTTTACAATGATTAGTCGAGTTATGCGTTTCCCGTTTTTGGTGATAGGATGCTGTGGTAAACGGTGTACATCTGCAACGGCTACTGCGTGAAAATTTGAAATTTTTAAGTAAAAATTTGGAATTTTTAGAACAAAATATGGAATTTTTAGCGATTGCAGAAGAAATAAAAAAGCAGTGTTCGCCATTTTGTAGCGCCGATTTTTAGCCGAAATTTAGAATTGACTAGGAATAATTTTCATGGAGATAGTGAGAGCCACAGTAATTGGTACAACTTATGAAATTGATTTTTTTGTTTTTTCGTCTCGTATTGTACTATTACGTTTAATTAGCGAAGTAGCATTAGCTTCCGCTAACAAAAAACTTGTGTTGTCGGGTTAGCGTTAGCAAAGCTAGTCTTTTGAATTACGTAATGGAATAGCTGTTAGCGAAGCTAAGTTTTGCGTTAGCTGTGCCCACTTCTGAGCAAGGGCATGTCAGAGACTTTGCCCTTGCTTCCCAGAGCTGTGATTTTTTTCTTAATCCAAGGACCTGAGAGTACAAATGACGGTTACAGTAACTCAGTTTTTTTTTAGAAAGCAAATATATTGTGCAATACTTTTACTGTAGAGATAGATAATCTAATGCTTACCAACATCCGTAAAAAAAGATTGTTCAACCAAACAATTAAAGTTTGCGTTTGAGAAACTACACAGAAAGTGGCGCTCCGTAACCAGTGGCCGTAACTGATAAAGTTGAGGACTTCAAATTGATCATTTCCAGGTTAAGAATTTAGTAAGTTATCCCATTCACGGGTTACAGTCATGTTCCATTATTGATTACAGTGTACCACGATTCCGCTACGCAACATTGCTGCTAACGAATAACATTTTAAAATGGCATCAAGTCATTTTAAAACCTCTTATTTTTAAATTATCATCAAATTTTTTACGAAATGCATTATATTGAGCATTTTCACATTCAAAATTTAAGGAAAATTTTCCAACCAAAATTGAGAAAAAATTGTGTCCTTGGTCGTTGACCTCGACCATATCTGTCCTTGGCCTCGAGAGCAGCTGTTCTTGGTTCATCCTTGGCTTCGGATTTTCTTGAGTTCTTGGTCTTGGCCTCAAAGGTTGTGTCCTCGACTCCACCTCTGACATATACTTTACTGTAATTTTTAAGTTTATCTCGCCGATACAGAAAATCGTTTTGAAAGAGGTGTTAAAGCATAAATCAGTTTACTTTTTCAAAACCTAACAAAAAAAGAAACTGACTAAGCTGTTAAACTTTTATTGAACTATCTTATTAAACTATTGAACTATCAAATCAAGAATATGAAGCTTCCTCTTCGGATCAAGAGTTCTTACTAAATTAAATAGAAAGGGCTTCTTAATTTTTTAAATAAAACTGTTTGATTCAAAAGAAAAAAAAATTGCTCGTTATAGTCATTAGTCGAGACGTTAATTGATTTGGTAATTGCTTAATTTTCCAGATGCATCTAGTACAGATCGAGCTGAATCAGACGGTATGTTGTGTTTGTTGCTTTATATGATATTTAGTTTCATAGTTAAGTGTATTTATGGTTTAACCCCCAAAGCATTGCGACCAATAGCTTTTGAACGGACTTCAGTAGTAATAAGGCTACTAAATGATATACATTTTAGAATTACAATATTACAAAGTAAGCGACTGGGATCGTAAATGCACAGCAATTACGCGTCGAGTAGAATGTACAGTACATTAGTACTGTTGGTCAGCACAGAGTTGTAAACGGGCCGACTAGTTCAGATGCGAACCCGACCCAAAAATCATGCCCGAAAAAAAAGAAAATTAAATTAAGTTAGGTCTGAAAAACGTAAGCGTATTTGCCAAGTTATTTTGATTATATTCTTTGCACCTAAGACAGAAGGCAAGTCTCAAGCCCGATTTAAGCCCAAAATTTGTCTACTTTAGGCCCGAGCTTGACCCTAAAAACCCGGGGCGACTTATACAACTTTGGGTCAACCAGGCGCTTAGCCAGAAATTCGCAATGGGGGGCTGTGTTGGGGGTCTAGGGGCAAAGCCCCCAACCGCCGGAGGCTGGGGGGTTTTGGGGAAAAACCCACAGCCGCCGGAGGCTGGGGGGTTTTGGGGCAAAACCCACAGCCGCTGGAGGCACGGGGTCTTGAGGCGGAGCCCTCAGCGCTCGAAAATTTTGCATTTGCAAAAATAACTTCATTTTAGGGCTATTTTGATTAAAAAATAATGCTTTTAAAACGTGGCTTAGAAATTGGCAGTTCAAACATGATTAAACTGGTGGCATAAATGGGCTATTTTGGAGGTGGCTAATGGTAAAATGTTAGTTCTCTTGTTTAGATGCTGGTAAATTATAAAATCGAATAGTTCAGTAAAACTCACACGGAATGATCTATTTCGTGTACACTTTATAGAGAAAAATAATTAGGAGGAGGCTAATGAAAAGAGATTTGAGAAACATGATTGGTAATTAACTAATACTGAATAGCCCCCCCCCCCCATTCCTTAGTTTATAGTATATTTGTTGATGACACATATGTTTAGCATTTTTTACACTTGCGATCAAATTATTTTTGACCAGTTTTCAAAGTTTTCATTTATTTGTTAGTTTTATTTTGGACAAATTAGCCCCCCCCCCTGAATATATGTTTCAAAAAATGTTTTTAATCACTATTTAGTCCACTCCAGTTCATAAAACAGTCTCAAAAGTGCTAAAAACGTAGTGTTTTTCTCATGCTGCATTTTGGTCGACATGCCAATGGGGGGGGGGCTATAGCCTTACCCCGCCCCCCCCCCCCCCCCCTGGCAGCGCTACTGGGGTCAACACTCAACAATCTCACGCACTCGTCACCGGCACAGAGCAAACATCGGAGCCAGAGTGTAATTGTTTAAATCTCAAGTGTGGGTTCGAATCCCATTCGTAGTCATTTTTTCTGACAACTAGAAGCTAATCAAGATTGTGACTTTACAGTATGTCTTCTATTTTCTTGAATGATATATAAGTTTGAGAATTGTCTCTTTGTATGGCTGCTTGCTTGACTGGCTGCACAAGATTTGTGCCAAGACAATGGAAAGATATTGGAACTGCAATTAGAAGGTTGCAGTATTTCAAAAAGTAAGCTATTCAAAATGAGAAAGAGGGTTTCAAAATGAGAGCTACTTTGAAGGTGGATCAATAATCTCCAAAATATCTGGCAACGGTTATACGCGAACCAGTTTCAATTAATACCAATATCTGGCAACGGTTATACGCGAACCAGTTTCAATTAATACTGTTGTGACTTACTGCATTTGTTTTTATGATTCTTTCACGTGGTTCCAGAAAATAGGTAAGTTGACAAACTTCGGAAAATGTCAAACGTTAATTAGCAATAAAACAACCAGCTTAAGTCGTATTAATAAAGCTGTACGGTGGTCTAAAAAAAAAACAAACGAGAGTCAAAAGCGGAATCAGCCTCTCGTTGTCAAAAAAAAAATGATTACAGATGGGATTCTAACCCATACCTACAACAACTAGAGACATACGTACAATAGTTTTAAAGTCGCGGAAGTTTTTCAACGTAGGACATGCTTTAGACCGTCACTCTGCTACGGTAGTTATGTGTTGAAACGAACATTCTAACATAATATAAGAATGTTAAACTGTCCATCGCGACCGCGTCATTTTGACTGACATCTGCAAAGTTTCAGCGACTGGGATTGTACAGAAGCATAACAATTATACGTAAAATAGAATGTACAGTTCATCAGTGCTGTAGATCAACACTCAACAATCTCAGGTGCTCGTCACCGGCACTCAGCGAACATCGGAACCAGAGTGTAGCCAGGAGAGGGACTCAGGGGGCCCGGGCCCCTTTCAATTAAAATGCTACCAACGATAAAACTGCGACAAAGAAGCTTATTATTTTTTCAGTTTTAGTTTCTTTTAGCATCTAGGCGTACAGCAGTGCACGCGTACAACGGTAATTAACAATAATGTTGATACAGAGGGCCTAGGCCCCCTCATTTCAATTTTTCCATTCAATTTAAATGTATAAGCGGAGTGAAATTAAGGGTTTTTATCCTAAAAGTTGCTAAATCAGGCCCTTATCTAAACTTTTTATGAACGTAATGCCTTACTCAGGGTCGGATATACAATATGGCGCAGTGCCAGGGGCCATGCGCAGATATGGTTAAACTTTTTTTGGTTTTCACCTGTATTTATTTGGCAGGAAGATGTTGCAAAAATCTTCGACGTACCCGGGGCCCTACGCATGTAAATCTGGCCCTGGTAATAACATGATTAGTAGGCGTAACCATCTATTGTACATTTTTGATAACAATTCACTCCACCTTGCGAGTATTTATGCGACAAAATACTTTAAAAAAAAATTAGCTAGGGAGAATGATCATTGAACAAATCTTTAAATTGAGAGAGCCCTCACCCCTTGGCCTTACATATACTCCTATAACTGTTTTTTTTTTCATGCCAAACAACACTCTCCTAAGAAAAATCTTCGAGTATATTATTATTTACTGCTAAAATATTGCTGGAGGCAATGCAGCTCTTTTTGGTATGCTTCCCCCTTCCTCACCAAATAACTTGCAAAATTTAACATCAAAATGCAAGGTTTTAAAAGTATTTTGAACTTTAAAAAACTGCAAGTAAAAGGAGGACTAAACAATTTAATTTTTTCAATTTGCTTTTAAATGTTAAAAATCTGTTTTTTTTAAATGGCTCTGAACACGTGCAAAATGTGATCCAATGGCATAAAAAAATGTTTTTTTTCCAAAAAATTACAAAAAATCTCTCAGCTGCTGGAGGCTTCTCCGCCAGACCCCCATTACCTCCGACGGCTGAGGGCTCCGCCCCCACACGCCAGTCTGTGATACTTTTGAGTTGGCCTACGTTACTTTACGCAACACTTTGCCCCAATTTAGACATTTGCACTTTTTAACTATTGGTTTAAGCTTTCTCTCTTAAGCAAAATCTAGTTACGTGCCAACACCAAGTCACGGGTTCTGATCTTTCATTTAGCGATATCTTTGCCCCCACAAATAACTCCGTTTTCGAAAATTTCTGATGACGCCATTGCATATCATTTGTGGTTTGGGCCCTCCTCCCAATCAAAAATCCTGGCTACGTCTATGGGAGTGTGACCGTTCAAATTTCAAGCGTGGGTTCAAATCCCATCCGTAGTCATTTTTTCTGACGACCAGCAGCAAATCCAAATTGTGACTTTACAGCATGTCTTCTATTTTTTTGAATGATGTTTAACTCTGAGATTGCCTCTTTGTATGGCTGCTTGCTTGACTAGCTGCCCTGGGATTTGAATAGTCACACTTCAGCTTCTATGATCGCTCTGTGAAGGTGACAAGCGCGTGAGATTGTTGACCTTCGATTCCACTCGACGAGCACAGTAGTTAGCTTGTATGGCGTTTAGTTACACTTGTAATATTTCTACAACTTAATGTTTTGTATTTTGTGTTTTAGTATTTACACAGTAGACATTGCAGTATTTAGAATCAAATCAAATTTTTTATTATACAAGCGGATCACGCCGAAGCTTGTAACGAGTTAGGAGGGACCATTTCTGCGTCGTTTAAGCCCGGGCAACATTTCGAAAAAATGTCGCAGTGGTAGCAAGTTGTTTGCAACACTGCGTCCGATTTGACCGGCCCGAGGTTTGAATCTCAGATCTCCCGCTACAGAGACAAACTCGTTATTGCTCGACCAACTGGCCAGTAATACAGTAGAATATTGTCTAAAACAACTTAATGTTGCTGGCATATCCACACTTTAAAGCTCGATGTTTATGAAGTCTAGTGCAGTTTAATAAACAGACTTATGGCTGAATTACAGTATATGCCACTTATTTTGATCAGACATGACTGTATCACGCATTACCGCGTTCAAATATATCACGCTTTACCGCGTTCAAATAGAATCTTATTCGATTTATATAACCAGATCTGCTTCCTGGTGATCGCGATAATGCGTGAAACAGGCCGATTGGAAATAATGTGTACTTTTAGGACACCTGTCCGCGGGATCGCGTTGTTTCAGCGCAACCATTTCGGCGCCACCTATTTCGTTGCAGGACGTTTTCTGCACAGATCGTTTCGGCGCCAATTCGGTGCTCTTTTACAGTTCACTTATTTAGGGTTAGGGTTAGTAAAAAGCACCGAATATTGGCGCCGAAAAGGTCCGCGCCGAAATGGTTGCGCCGAAAAGTCATGGGCACCCTGTCCGCCCCCTAAGAATTGTGTTTTTAGGACTGGTGTCTTGTAGGACTCGTGTCCGAATACCGTTAAAATATGCTAAAATGTGAAAAATTTAAAGTTAATAATACTTTAATTGTGATGCTTTGATGTTTGCGTTACTGTTAAATTTCACTGCTGTTAATCTTAATTTACGTAGCAATTAAATTTTACCGTTGACGATTGCGTTACGATCAGGGGTGCAAATCTTTGTTGAGCATTGGGGGGGATAATTTGCAATTTTACCCCGATTTCGCCCTATTTTCAACACTAGGGGGGATGAACCTCGACCACCATTTTTTTCAGGTGAACAAATTAAGCGAAGAGCAAAAAAAAGGTCTTCACCAAAAATGGAACACTTTTTTCCCCGAATTCAGGTGAAGACCGAAAAAAGTTCTTTACCAAAAATGGAACCAGGCGCGTAGGCAGAAATTCGCAATGGGGGGGGCTAATTTTTGGGTTTGGGGGCAAAGCTCCCAGCCGCCGAAGGCACGGGGGTCTGGGGGCGGAGCCGCCAGCGCTCGAAAATTTTGCATTTTTCTGCAAAAATTGCTTAATTTTAGAGCTATTTCAATATAAAATGTTTTTAAAACGTAGCATAGAAATTGGCTGCCCAATATGATTCAACTGGTTTCATTAATGGGCTATGTGGGAGGTGGGTAATGATACCATTGTAGTTTTCTTGTTTACATGCTGGTAAATCACAAAATTCTGTTATTCAATAAAACTCACTCAGAGTAATGTATTTCGTTTATATTTTATAAAGAAAAATAATTGGGGGGGCTAACGGAAAGATATTTGAAAGAAGTGATGGGTAATTAATTAATACTGAATAGCTCCCCCCTTCCTCCTTATTTCTGAGTTTATAATATATTTGTAGATAAAACTTATGTTTAGCATTTTTGCATTTGTGATCAAATTTGATTGCTTATTTTTGGGCATTTTTCGAAATTTCCATTGATTTGTAACTTTTATTTTTGACAAATTAGCCCCCCCTGAATATATGTTTCAAAAGATGCTTTAAATCACTCTTTAGTACATTCCAGCACAAACAACAGTCTCAGACATAGCCGTAGGAGGCGGAGGGGCTGGGGGGGGGTGGCCCCCTCATTTGGTTTAAAACGTCAAAAATTCGGGTAAACAGTTGTTTTATGTGGGCACACCAGTGGCGAAAAACCGTCTCAATTTCAGTGAAGACCTTCTTTTTTTTTTTTTGGAAAACATCTCTTAATTTGGACAGAAAAACCGATTAATTTTTTGTGCAAAACTCAATGCATCAAGTCATTTTTCGGGCAAAAGTTTGGTGCCCCCTCCCCAAATCATATTGAGCTCCTACGGCCATGGTCTCAGAAAAGATAAAAACGTGGTATTTTCCTTATTCTGCATTTTGGTTGACAGGCCAATGGGGGAAAGGCTATAGCCTCCCCCGCCCCCCCCCCCCCTTGGCTACGCTACTGAATGGAAAACTTTTTTTCCAGACTTCAGGTTGAGACCTGCGCTCAGATGCACTCCAGAGTCAAATTATTGGAGGGGATGCAGATGTAGACCATATACTCATATATCCCCCCATCCCCCCGGGTTTCGGCACCCCTGGTTACGATTAATTATTGTTATCGGATGCCCCAGCGTTTTTATCGTTTCGGAATGAAATATTAGTGTAGAAATACTTGATATATAAAAGTTCAGTGATTGAAAACCAAGGAATTTAATTTCATTCCAAAAGTTGAAATATTCATAACCCTAGCGTACAAGCAAATAAAATCATTTTGGCTATAGTACAAAAAACAGAATTTTTGTATCAAAACTGATTTTTTGACGATAAACTATACCATCATGGCGAGCATTGTAGGTCTGGTATAAAAGTTATTCTTGTAAAACAATAATATAGAGCAGTTAATTTGAACGAGACGTTTAGGCGCGGAGAATTAGTTGCTGAGCTCATTTATACGCTGGAACCGTTGCTAAAATATGGCATTAAACGACAAACAAAGAATTTAGATTGCAGTACAAAAAAATTAAAAGACTGCTGTAAAATTCTTTTACGACGCTGAAAACTGAGCCAACTATAAAATCATTTTTGCCAAAAACAAAAGCAAACAGCACTTATAGTAAATGTCATTAACACTTTTGAGGAGTATTCTCTTTTATTCTTGTTATGACAATGAAAAACTTGTGCCATATTTCTTTCACACATCATCGCAATGTCAACCGCTAAAATTTTCACTTTTTAAACAAAAAGATATCCATATATAGACATGTCCTCCTCCCAACCCCTCCACACTCTATCTCTTCTTTCTCACCCGTTACTTCCGCGTTAACAAACCCAAACATAAAAAAACGATGTTTATTTGATGATTTAACCGTTATAAAACATAGTTTAAATAAAAACCTTTTCAACGATTTTCTGAAATTTTGCCAAATTTTAGCAAAATAAAAAAAAAAAAGATTTCCAAGCGCCACCATAAAACGTCAACCAACTGCTATGAAACTTTAAAAACGAATTTTGGAGATCTACTGCAAATCTTATATTTCAAGACTTCACTAATAAAAATTTGGACTTGCCACGATTTGCTGGAATATCTAAAAATATATCGTTTTTGCCAAAATTTGAGATTTTACCCCCTGGCAGGAGCAAAGAAGCATCCCCTAAATCAGAAAAATTTGGCACGCTTTGTTATCTTAGCCATGGGCCACTTTTTGTCACAGTCCATCAGAAATTTGAAACAAAGAGTGAAAAACAATCCACCCTCATAAATGCTCGACAATATTTTGGTTGCATTGTTTCTTTATTGAATGTGCATAAATTAAGTTTACTTATTCTCATTCTCTTTTTCATGCATCACTAGACAATCGCAGTGCAACTTTGGAAACCGAAGCGATTTCAGCGGAAGGAAATGCAGTTGCTGCCACGGAAGGCGCTCAAGCCGCCGGTGCTGGATCCGCAGTTGGTTTAATGGTTGGAAAAAATACAAAAGTTGATGATGTACAAATTATTATTGGCACAGGTTAGAGTTGAAAACAGGACTGGTTGCAGCAAAGTGCGTGAATAATAATATAATATAAGTACTCCAGTACTGAAATGATTACATCGGTTTTCCGTGAGCAATCGTTTACAATTTCAATGGTTAGTCATAATTTACCTAATAATGATTGCGATGAAGCAGCCTCTTAAAATCTGGTTTGAATAAAGTCGGATGTTTTACTGCTAATAAAAAATTTACTGTAAATAAAAAAAGTTGCTGCTTATTGATTAAATACGGTATTGTAAAACCACCTCTTTGCCTAAATTATGCTACGTACATAGCAAAATTAAAGTTGGTCACAAGACCGGGTAATTTTTGTAAGTAAAGAAAAATAGCAAATTTTGAAATTTTTGTAAAAAACAATTAAATAGCGAAACTGTCTAAAATTTTGTTAGTAAAATGTAGCTTTGTAAGAAGCTAACGCAGTGTTTACATTATCGGTTGGACAAAGAGGTTTCGCTCCTGGAGAACAAATATGTCGCGTTTACTCATGAGAAAGGAGGTCATTTACACACAGCGGCTTTGATGACCAGGAACGAAATCAAGATCCTAACAAAACTACAGATTTCTTGCCCAATTGGAGCACTGCAGCTGTTTTTGCGACTTCTTGGAGCATTGCACTGCAACTGGATGTTGTCCATGATGTATAATAAAAAGGCATTAAATGTTAATTCAGCTTATCTATTGTATGTATGTCAAGCAAAATTTGATAGTTTTTAGCATATATTGCAACAAGTATTTCAAAATTCTGTCGCTTCTAGGTATAAAAATATTTGTAATTAGCTTTCCCGCTATTTGTTGCATTCTTTTCATTTTAAAAATAATTTTTGAATGACTAATTCGTATCTGCTTTTGTTGCCGTGGTTTGGACGCTGGCACAAACGTTATCTAGTAGGCCTATCACTATTATAGCCCCTACCACCATAAGCAGGCTACAGGCTACCTTTACCAGTAGCTTTGAAATTACTATAGCCTAATCTAACAGTTTTTTAGACAAGGTTTTACTCGTAGAATCGCAACAAACAACTACTAAACTAACTTATGCTAGGCCTATTTTTCGCTTCTTCCCAGCGCAGCAAATCGCATATGTGTGAAAATCATTAAAAAAATAATCTGCCCTACATTTCTACTCGTGACTAAAGACCCATTTAAATCTTTGTGCATTTGCGCCTGATTAATTAATAGTTTTTCGCAATGTTGTGACTTTGTAGAAGAGTTGCTTGTCATTGTCTAATCAGCTCTTTAGTCAAATTACTAAGTAATTATTATCCTTTGTTAAAACTAAACTGTTAATTAGCGCGTTTGCAGAGGCCGTCTTTGAAGAAGCGTTAACTTGTGTTGGAACTTCTTTTGCAATGTTTGTTTTTCGAGACGAGTTTAGATTTTAGCTGCAAACGTTTGTTTTTTCAATTCCCGGCTTTTGGATGCTAAAAAAAAAACGATCTACCACGTGCTATCACTGAATGGAACTTCTTGCATCGTGCATGGAGTTGAGACCTAAGTAGTAGTGACTGCAAGGATACTAGAAACAGTTTAGTTTTTTTGTGAAGCATGTCAATGCTGCTCAACTTGCCTAAATTGCGTTTTGCGACCTCTTTTCCTAAGGGATTGAATTTTGGTTGTAAGGAACAGTCCTATCGTGGAACAAAGGCCCTGAAATGGTCTTTACATCACATTTGAGACTACTCCGTTCTTCTGTACTTTTCTTTATTCGCTATAATGATAAACCTTATTAAAAAAATCATTAAATCAAGTGTTCAGCTAGTCCAAGGAGAAAGGGATTGGGAGAGTTTGGCGCAGCTCTCCTACACGTCATTGAATTTGGCTATAAAACTCAGCATCGCTGCCGTGCAGAGAATACAAAACCGTTTTGATTGGCAAGTCGTTGCAGATCCCCATTTTGAGAATTCAGCATTAACAAAAAAATGTTTGGCAAATTGAAACAATATGTTTTTGCCAAAAGTTGCAAATTCAAACCATAAAGTGCATTTTTTCATTGGAAAAGTGCTTTATCAAAGTCAAAGCAGAAGCCAGGCAGAATCCAATTCCACTTTGAGACGTTAACCAATCATTGGTCGAGTGGATAGAGCGTCTGCTACTGAAGCGGTAAACTCGGGTTCGGTTCTCGATCGGGTCAAACCAAAGACCATAAAAATTGGTGTTCACAGCTTCCCTGCTTGACGTTCAGCAAATAAAGGGACAGTGTGAAGCCTCCACCGTGTGTGGCAGACAGGTGGCAGCTTGACTCGAAGACCGAAACGTCCCTTCGCTGTCTCCTGGCCAATGCAACTTGGTGAATAAAATGTAATTACAATTACAATCTGCTAAATCTCGTTTAAAATGCAAATTTGATGTTGTCATGATGCCACAGCCGAAGTATTTCCGTAAATTCAAAATCCTTCCAGTAGAAACGATTTAATGTCAGACGTAAAAAAAACGGGTCAAAAACGTTGGTAATCATTTATTTTTTACTAAGCTAGGATTAAAATTAAAAAACTAGATCTTAATGCTTCTATAACTGTGCAGTATAAGTTTGTTTTACTCGTTGGATGCTAAATATTGCACAAATTTTGGCATTGAAAAATGTTGGCTTTGGTTCAAGTTCCTCTCTTTGCAAAATTTTGGATATAATGGTGCGGTTGCATTTTGCATACGTAGGAGAAAAGCAATACACTACTTGACACTGGTGGTAAAGTGAGTTTTTCCAGATAGTTTAGGTAGACTAGAAGGCTGGCAAGTTAGTTAATGCCAAAGTAGGAAGCATTTCGTCTTTGTAGGTTGAAAAGGTCATGTCTGGTTTTGGCAGTGGCGGCTCGTACCTATTTGAAACGGGAGGGCTGCAAACGCTTTTGTTTCGTAATATTGTACACAGCTTGTTCACGTCTTTCACTAGAATTTACGAAAAAAAAAAATTTTTTTGTAGGCCGAGGCCTACTTATAAAGTTTTCGCTTTATATTAACTTGTTTTTGCGTTTGCTACGGTGCTTCGTTACGGTAACATGATTGTAGCGCTCCATTACGAATCAGTCTAAAATTGTTGATGGGGAGATCAAAAAAATCCAATCCAGACCAAAATAGTACAAAATGATGATTTAGTGGAGACAGTTCATTTAAAAAATAATGATGAAACATGGAGTGTATTCCCATCAGTCAATGATTCTTAAAAAGTACCAAACGTTATTCAAAATTCCACAATAGGACAAAACCGATCTCTGACAATGGTCCTTTGTAGCCGGGATAGGTTTTGTCATTTCGAGAAATTTTAAATAAATCTTGGTATTTTTTAAGAATCATTGACTGATTGTGGATTTTGGAAATGCGCTCCATGTTTTAGCAAAATTCTGAAATTATGATTCCTATTGGCTAAACTTGGCAAATACATGCAAAACAAGAAAAGCATTAATAGGCAGTGTACTGACAAACATTGAAAATGAGTACACGTCATATGAAAAAAAAAACAATAAAAAATAAAACCACTCTTGGTAACCGCTATGAGGTTATTTCAATTAAAATGCAAATCACATAAATTTCTTTTAAATGCTTGTAGAGCAGAATTGTAAACTGGCTGACTCGTATAGGCTCGAACCCGAAAGCATAAGCCCAAACCCGGCCTGAACCCGAAAAGTGAGTAAAAGCCAAAAACTGGCCCGAAACTACCCGAAAGTTAGTTAAGTATCGTTTAAAACAGGACTGCCAAAACCCCGGAGCCGCAGGTTTCGATATGAAGTACAGCAGAGAAATTTTGCGAGAAACCAAATCAAACCTCTTTCCGTTTCGATTGGTCACTATCTAAAATCCCGACCAAATTGCATCAAATGCGACAAAGGCCTTTTTTGTTGTAGTTTTGATCTTCATTTGAATTTCCGCCAGTTTTTAATCAAATCTCACTAGAAACCATTGTTTAGTTTAGGTCTGCACTGATTGTGCGGCCAGCTCAAAGTCACTGTAACCCGTTTTTCAACAAGTTTGGGCATTCCTGAGCTAAAAATATGTAAGTTATACGTGATTGTCCATATGCGGATAAAATTTTACTTATTTGCTGATCAATTATGACGCTATAATAATTGTGTCGTAATAATCGTATTGATGTTTAAACGAAGTCGTCATTTTGTGGTGCAAAGTTATTTTGATTACGTGCCATAGCACTTAAAAGTCTAAAACAAAGCTAGTACGAATATCAAGCCCGATCTTTCGTCAATTTAAGCCCGAATCCAAATCAAACCGCCCGGCCTTACTTAAAGTCTGGTGTAGTGACGTGCTGTAGTTACACTTAGTTTTTATAAGATCAGTATTGTACGAATACCAGGCTCATTTTCGCTCCAAATTTAACAACAAATTAAGATCAACGCCATCCTCGGCAATAAAAATTGAAAAAAAAAGAAAAAGAACAAATTTCTAGTTCAAATACGAATTAAAGAACCAAAACGGTGCCATGCATATGGATACGTTTCGACTGATCATTTAACCCGTTAACTGCGTAATTTATTTAACAAATTCATTCTTACAGTGCGTAATAAATTTTCAATATTGGACAAAATTTCATATATTATTGATACGTGATGTAACTGAGGGCATTTGTGCATTACAAATAGTTGATGACTATTTAACACAAAAACTTAGGAATTATTTTTGTGTCGTCATTTTGATTACCTCATACATGACGTTACAGTAGAATTTTTATCTATTCATTTGTTAGTTTTTTGGTTAGTTCGTGTTTTTCGTTGTAAAAATATAATTACCTGATTTTTACACTTGTTTTTTTTTTTCTTTTGGTATCATAAAGAATAGATTTCCAATAGAACCGCATACAGTGTTGTCACTGATGACACTATCACAAATTCTTTGTATGATTTAATATGTTTTTAGAACTAAAGTGACGTTAACTCTCTCTAAAATAAATATAGAATACCTAAAATTTGCATTATGTCGGCCAGTTGTAGATACAAAAATAATCTGGGTTATCAACACTAACTGAATCTAAAAAATTAACAGCCGAGGGAAATCAAGCTAATGGCGGCCGAAGAAATCACCAAAATATAGGGCCGCATGCGAACGTTTCTGGTTAGTTGCGCAGAGTGTCGGAGGAAACGCGCAAGTTAGTGGCAAAGGAATAACACAGTTTGGTGGAAAATGCGAAATACGTAACTTTTAGGTTTTGAGGCAAATCCAACATGAAGTTAGTTAATAACGCAAAAAAAATGGCAGGACCTTTCGTATCATTCGCTTGGAATACATTGATTCTTACGTCATAGGCATGGCGAGCCTTTCTAAGACTGTCATATCATACGTGCCAGCTTTTGGTTATAAACTAACCAAAGAAGTGTCCAGCTGGAGGCAATAAATACGTCCAGCTTTTTAAATTGTAAGCATCCCGTATCTAATACGAGGGCAGTAACCACCCCTTTAACTACTTAGTTGAATTGCGTATAATGATTTAGGTGAAGTTCATGGTGACAACGCACAGCTGGGAGGAACAAATGTTCACGTGAGCTCTGGCAAAACAGCTTATGGTGACCATACTCGTGCGGGCGGAGCTCAGAATGACCGTAAGTCAAACAAAATCTAGTAATATACTTATATTCAGTAAACGCACCGTTGACCATCATTGTAAAGCCGCCCTGCAAATCTATTACCGCGTTATCACGTCCCATTTATGACTATGTTTTATGACGTACCCTTTATCCCATTTATGACTATGTTATTCAGGAGAAAACGTTTTGCGTATTTATTTTAAATTTTGTCCTTTTGGCGTCAGAGAGCTTAGTCATTAATTGAACTTGGCGGCACGGTATATAAAAACATTCCAATACAACTGCACTACAAAACTGCCAAAAGTCCAAATAGTATATTAGTTTTTATTGGCAAATTACCAATGGAACTGCAGTCAGAGCCTACTGAAGTGATTACAGAATATGGTGCCACATTACCATAATTACTGCGTTTATACCATGTACTTACGGCTGAGCTTAATAACGTGTGTAGAAGAAAACAATTTGTTTATTTGATAAATTTTTTCCTATTGACGTCATAAAACTTAGTCATAGTTGGAACAGATAAACGATAAATGTCATTTCCACCTAAGTTACCTACTTAGCACATGTTCCAGCTGTAGTGCACCTAACTTTTGTTGCCTTTTAGCGTGCTATTTTTTCGTATTGTTGAATTGGATTTGTACTGTAAAGCGCCTTTGATCTGCTACCGTGCAGGAAGTGGCGCTGTGCAAATGACTGTATTAGTATAATTATTTTTACCACCAACATAGTATCAGGTACGTAGATAAAAGTTTTGAGCTCCGCCATAATATTGCTCTGTGAACTCTGTAGATAGTTGAATCTACAGTAATCTTTCTCGTAATCATAAATGTTGTTCTGTAACTGTTTGTCAAACAATATTTTCCGATACCAGTTTTAATGTTGATACTTCATACAAAGCTGGTGCACGGGTGAATACATTATTTTTGTTGGGGAGGAAAGGATAGAGTTTAATTTTCTGCAGAGAAATTCTCGTACAAATGTAGTTTAAATTTTACGGTAGGAATTGGCAGCCTCGATGAAATACAAAGTATAACCAATTAACTGTCACTCACATTTCAACTTTTTATATGCTTCTTGAAGTGCTCTATGACACCTGAAATAGAAGCTTATCCGGCATATTTGGAGAATGGCTCTAACAATTTACAATGATTGAGTGAGGCATGTTGGTTGTTCACTTTGGCACACTAAGCAATTGAAAAATATTCCAGGCACGTACAACGTCGGATCAGGTGGGATCATCACTATTATTGAAAGCAGTGGAAACGCGGTTCAAAGTCAAGGTAAGATAGAACCGAAGATGCACGCATGGTTTTGAAGTATTCAGATATACTGTATCAAGCGCAGCAAAATAACTTAAACGAAGTTACATAATAAGCAGACAAAAACGTTTAGAATCATTTCGTAACAACTGTTCCAAAGCAAAAGTGTCTCGAATTTTTTTTTAAGCCATAAACCGTTATTATAGCAGTAAGTCATTGTTAAGATGAATAATTAGCAGATGAATCAGGCTGATTTTTGTTTTTTCTCCGGAATAAAGAGATGATTATTTTATTTGAACGAATCCGCACGTCGCTTAAATGCAACGTGGAGAATGATTTTTAAACGTTGTATAAGAGTGCAACGCATTTTTGCTACGTTATGTACGAGCTTAAGTCTATGGCTGTTATACTTGTCACATAACTGTTATACTCGTCATACACATTTTGGCGTATTTATAAGCTCAGGACAACATAACTCGTCATGCGCATATAACTGGTTATGTGGTTAACTGTTGCAATATGGTACTGCATATCTTCAATGAGAAGCAGTTTGGAGCTGATTTAGTTGATTAATGATTATTGTGTTTCTCGGTTGGGTTATTCCTGGTCAGTTGATCCAAGAAAAAATCAAAAAACAGCACTTACCACTTTAGATTTTAATAAAACTTGATTATCTGGTGCAACTTTGTTTTTGTGTGTAAAAAGCAGTTTGACAATCCAGTAAAAGTCGGTCAAATATTTGCACAGGCCACCAGCCACAACACGTTGGATCAAGCCACAAAGTGTTGGATCAACGCGGAGGAGACCAGCGGCATGTTGAGGTGCCAAACGCAGGGGCGATCGCACAAAATGTCAGCGGCAAAGCAATAGTCCGCGGCAATTTCGCGCAGTTCGGGGGTACTCGTAACTATTGTAAGTAGAATTTGAAATGTTGCAAGTTTGTGTTGGCGTAGGAAACTGGCAACATATTTAGGCGCATTCCAACGTAGTGGCGTTACTGACCCTTTTTCGAGGGATTGGGCTCACGGACAACATAAAAGAAAAACCACACGTTGGTGGAGAATGCGCAGTGTAAGGAATGGTAAATGCTATCACAGTTAAATGCAATACTATTTTGGTAAAAACAGTTTTCAAGCTCTAAAATGATTTAAGTAACTAAACGTAATCAGCGGCTTTACAAAATTTTTCTGTTTTATGATACGTTAAGAAATAACGTAATGATTATACCATATCTTTACATGCTCCATAGAGAAACAGTGTGAATTTGCAAAAGGTCACCTAGAAAACTTAACCAGAAAGTAAAGAGGGCTGAATGGGCTAAGTAATTTAATTTTGTCAAAGGCTTTCAAATCTCAGCAATTAGGTCTGTCTAATGGATTTACAGCTTTGCGAAATGTTGTCGGAATGGCGTTAGAATGGTTACTTTTCAAAAAAAATCAGGAAAGAGGTTTTGTTTGTGAAATACAGAGAAATTTATCTTTATGTTCCCTGAGCAAAATCCTAGTTACGCGTCTGATTGAGAAGTTTAAAATGGAATACAGGCGGTAGCTTTGGGATGGAACCTCAGTTTGCTGGAAGCCCTTAATGAGGGTCTAAGAACGAAGTTTCATGCCACTGGAAAATGTTGGTTTGGTTTTAAGAAAGTTTAGCAATTTTTGACACCATTTGAATAAAAAAATAGTACGTTGAGCCATTTGCAACAATATACCAATAAATCTATATTGACAGGCAAATGATGTACGGCACATAAAAGATGAGCTTTGCAAGCGAAGAAATTTAAATAGCATCTAATGGCGCATTCTTTATGTTGCCTGCATCATATAATTTGCTTTCAAAAGATTAGGATTGAAGGTTGTACAATTGTACATTATATCGCACAGACATAACACAGCAAAAAATTGGTGCCTTTCAATCAGACGACTAAAGCCTTCCCACAGAATTAAGCTGCTTCTGATGAATTTTGCAAAGCCAAAAGCCCAAGAATAATCTATGAGAATGAGCACAGTAGCCAACAGTTTCTTGTTCATTTTGTCACAATAACAACCGCAACTGGAACCAGCTGCCAAATTATGCACCGATATTACCTAGTTTAGAAAAAAAGTATACCTGTACTAGATACAGAATGAGTTGAACCCATTTCATACTGAATGACGTCACCCCAACCACATATACCCTTTAAAAAGTCAAAAAGACTGAGAAAATAGAAAAAATGACCCTAAAAGTGATTGTTGAGGTTATGTCATCCCCAATCCTTCTCGTGGCGCCGCTTTTGCTTGAACCGTATCTTTACATGTGTGAGAGAAATGGTGTGAATTTGCAAAACCGTTAACTCCACTAAATGTATTTGTCGCTCCAGAAATTTGATCAGAGCTTCGGTGCTACTTGAACCGCGAGATGCCTTACCACATAACTGCTGCACTTGAATTTCTGAAGCAATTCCAGGCAATTGCCAATAGCTGCTTTTGGCTGGTGTCGAACCACGTTTTGTAATCTGTGAAATTCACGAGCGGTTTCCCTACGACCTTAACGTTTCAACTACTAAAAATCAATTTTGGTTGATAAACAAACCTTAGTAGCTGTATTGTTTATTTTTTCAGTTACCATGAAGTACTATGACACCGATCAACAGCGTAAGTAAACTTCAAGCGTTCAGCTATGACGTCATCAATGTGTTTAACCATTACTTGGAAAAAGTTGGTTTATTCGTCTTGTGGCTTGACCAAATTAGCAACAAGACTCAAGCACTTCTCTGAGCCATAGTATACTTGTTTTATATATGCACTGTATACAGCAGTTGCAGTTTTATGTTTGCACTGTTAGAGTTGAAGCATTCACTTTTACTATGCAGTTGGTAAACCTAAGTTTCTCTCATCTAGTTTCTGTTCAGAAATGATGCAAATAATCCAAAAAAATCTTTTCCGTTTAAAAGTAAAAAAGTTTTGCGTGAAAGCAAAACAAGCATCCTAATCGCCTGCACACAAGACTAAATTGCTATATTTCAGAAATAAAATTTCAAACCTGAATTTCTTCTGTCTATAGTTTCTGTTAAAAATTGATGCAAATAATCCAAAAAAATCTTTTCCGTTAAAAATTAAAAAAGTTTTGCGTGAAAAGGAAAAAAAAGCATACTAACTGCCTGAGCACAATGCAAAATTGCTATTATTTCAGAAATAGAATTTCAGTTACAACCTTTCACTGCTGAAGCAACAGCACTTACAACCTTTCTCTGCTAACAGTTTTGCAACTTTTGCACTTACACCATTTTTGCATTGCATAATACAAGAAGACAAAGCAAGCAACAGTTTCAATCTTTTGCCAGCGAATTCTTTGAACCCTGGAAGATGCAAAAACACCCGTAACTCAAATTCTAAAAAATGTCAGTTGCAACCTTTCTGCACTAAGGTAGCGAACTGTTAATTAGCGCATCTGCAGAGGCCGTCTTTGAAGAAGCGTTAACTTGTGTTGGAACTTCTTTTGCAATGTTTGTTTTTCGAGACGACTTTCGATTGCCAGCTGCGAACGTTTGTTTTTTAATTCCCGGCTTTTGGATGCTAAAAAAAAACGATCTACCACGTGCTATCACTGAATGGAACTTCTTGCATCGTGCATGGAGTTGAGACCTAAGTAGTAGTGACTGCAAGGATACTAGAAACAGTTTAGTTTTTTTGTGAAGCATGCCAATGCTGCTCAACTTGCCTAAATTGCGTTTTGCGCCCTCTTTTCCTAAGCGATTGAATATTGGCTGTTAGAAACAGTCTTATATAACGTGGAATAAAGGCCCTGAATTGGTCTTTACATCACATTTGAGACTACTCCGTTCTTCTGTACTTTTCTTTATTCGCTATAATGATAAACCTTATTAAAAAAATCATTAAATCAAGTGTTCAGCTAGTTCAAGGAGAAAGGGATTGAGAGAGTTTGGCGCAGCTCTTCTACACGTCATTGAATTTGGCTATAAAACTCAGCATCGCTGCCGTGCAGAGAATACAAAACCGTTTTGATTGGCAAGTCGTTGCAGATCCCCATTTTGAGAATTCAGCATTAACAAAAAAATGTTTGGCAAATTGAAACAATATGTTTTTGCCAAAAGTTGCAAATTCAAACCATAAAGTGCATTTTTTCATTGGAAAAGTGCTTTATCAAAGTCAAAGCAGAAGCCAGGCAGAATCCAATTCCACTTTGAGACGTTAACCAATCATTGGTCGAGTGGATAGAGCGTCTGCTACTGAAGCGGTAAACTCGGGTTCGGTTCTCGATCGGGTCAAACCAAAGACCATAAAAATTGGTGTTCACAGCTTCCCTGCTTGACGTTCAGCAAATAAAGGGACAGTGTGAAGCCTCCACCGTGTGTGGCAGACAGGTGGCAGCTTGACTCGAAGACCGAAACGTCCCTTCGCTGTCTCCTGGCCAATGCAACTTGGTGAATAAAATGTAATTACAATTACAATCTGCTAAATCTCGTTTAAAATGCAAATTTGATGTTGTCATGATGCCACAGCCGAAGTATTTCCGTAAATTCAAAATCCTTCCAGTAGAAACGATTTAATGTCAGACGTAAAAAAAACGGGTCAAAAACGTTGGTAATCATTTATTTTTTACTAAGCTAGGATTAAAATTAAAAAACTAGATCTTAATGCTTCTATAACTGTGCAGTATAAGTTTGTTTTACTCGTTGGATGCTAAATATTGCACAAATTTTGGCATTGAAAAATGTTGGCTTTGGTTCAAGTTCCTCCCTTAGCAAAATTTTGGATATAATGGTGCGGTTGCATTTTGCATACGTAGGAGAAAAGCAATACACTACTTGACACTGGTGGTAAAGTGAGTTTTTCCAGATAGTTTAGGTAGACTAGAAGGCTGGCAAGTTAGTTAATGCCAAAGTAGGAAGCATTTCGTCTTTGTAGGTTGAAAAGGTCATGTCTGGTTTTGGCAGTGGCGGCTCGTACCTATTTGAAACGGGAGGGCTGCAAACGCTTTTGTTTCGTAATATTGTACACAGCTTGTTCACGTCTTTCATTAGGATTTACGAAAAAAAAAAATTTTTTTGTAGGCCGAGGCCTACTTATAAAGTTTTCGCTTTATATTAACTTGTTTTTGCGTTTGCTACGGTGCTTCGTTACGGTAACATGATTGTAGCGCTCCATTACGAATCAGTCTGAAACTGTTGATGGGGAGATCAAAAAAATCCAATCCAAATCAAACTAGTACAAAATGATGATTTAGTGGAGACAGTTCATTTAAAAAATAATGATGAAACATGGAGTGTATTCCCATCAGTCAATGATTCTTAAAAAGTACCAAACGTTATTCAAAATTCCACAAAAGGACAAAACCGATCTCTGACAATGGTCCTTTGTAGCCGGGATAGGTTTTGTCATTTCGAGAAATTTTAAATAAATCTTGGTATTTTTTAAGAATCATTGACTGATTGTGGATTTTGGAAATGCGCTCCATGTTTTAGCAAAATTCTGAAATTATGATTCCTATTGGCTAAACTTGGCAAATACATGCAAAACAAGAAAAGCATTAATAGGCAGTGTACTGACAAACATTGAAAATGAGTACACGTCATATGAAAAAAAAAAAAAAAACAATAAAAAACCACTCTTGGTAACCGCTATGAGGTTATTTCAATTAAAATGCAAATCACATAAATTTCTTTTAAATGCTTGTAGAGCAGAATTGTAAACTGGCCGACTCGTACAGGCTCGAACCCAAAAGCATAAGGCCGAACCCGGCCTGAACCCGAAAAGTGAGTAAAAGCCAAAAACTGGCCCGAAACAACCCGAAAGTTAGTTAAGTATCGTTTAAAACAGAACTGCCAAAACCCCGGAGCCGCAGGTTTCGATATGAAGTACAGCAGAGAAATTTTGCGAGAAACCAAATCAAACCTCTTTCCGTTTCGATTGGTCACTATCTAAAATCCCGACCAAATTGCATCAAATGCGACAAAGGCCTTTTTTGTTGTAGTTTTGATCTTCATTTGAATTTCCGCCAGTTTTTAATCAAATCTCACTAGAAACCATTGTTTAGTTTAGGTCTGCACTGATTGTGCGGCCAGCTCAAAGTCACTGTAACCCGTTTTTCAACAAGTTTGGGCGTTCCTGGTCCAAAAATATGTAAGTTATACGTGATTGTCCATATGCGGATAAAATAAAGTTACTTATAGCTGATCAATTATGACGCTGTAATAATTGTGTCGTAATAATCGTATTGATGCTTAAACGTAGTCGTCATGTTATGGTGCAAAATTATTCTATTGATTTTGGTAAAAAATGACATATTTTAAATCCTCTTGCAAATCGTTGCAAGTCCATTTTTTTTATGGCTAGTCATAAAATGAAAGATTTAGGTCTCCAGGACACGTTGTTAAAGTTTCAGAGCTGTTGGTTGAAGTTTCATGTTCCCGCTTTGCAATCAAGTTTTCTTGAAATTTTCTCAATTCCATAGAAAAGGACAACAAAGTTGTAGCATTAGGAAATCCATCCAAGCTGAGTGGAGTGCAATAACCACGTCATAAAGCAAAAATTTAGAAGGGAACACCATTTAAAAGGTACATTATGAAAGTAATCAAACAAACATCAAAATTTACGCAAGACATTACTAAAAGCAGACAAAAACAAAAAAAAGAAATTACCAATTGCATGCCTAAGACAGCTGTTTCGCCTAATTTTAAGGCTCATCAGTTAGGCTTAGCTGGGCCAAATTGACAAATGTTGCAGTGATAAAACTTCCGAAAAAAAAACTACACCGAGAAAATGATTAAAAATTTGCAGATAAAGTTCTGTCCCAAAGCAATCTGTACCCAACAAATTATGCAAAACTTATTAATTCTTTCCAACTGAGATCGTTACCGAACGGAACTCTAGGTCTCAGGATGTTAAACTCACTGAAATCTTTATCAACTGAACCTAGGTATAGGCTATTAATCTAACTGAAACTTTTACTAAATAAAGATAGGCTATAGACTACAAATTCACGCGATATCTCAACCGACTATGCCTAAGCTACAGCCTACTAAATAGGCCTACATAGACTGCCAAGTTGACCAACTGAAACTAGGCTACGAGTTACAACTGCTATTATTTGTACTGAACCAAAATATAGGTTGCATCAAGTAAACTAGCAAAACTAATTATAACATGAACTAAAACTACTAATTAATAACCAAACTCCAAAAACGCCTAATGTTAAAAACCAAATTCTAAAAACAACTACTAACATTGCTGATTAAAACAATTTTGGTCAAGCCTTATTTGGAAACGCATCATTCGTTAATACAGCTATGAAATTAAAACCCAGCGCTCAGTAGCAGAGAACATGGTGTAGGAATGGGAATGGGTAGATGAGCAGAATGTGGGACAGGATGGATAGCAGATGGTAGGTTTGGATACAAATTTTTCTTCCTGTTTCTGTGGTTATAGCCTTTTGTTTTGGTTAAACAGAAATTGCAATCAAAAATGTGGTCTCCCGTCTGCTCTCGCCAGATCATAGGCACAACGAATCCCAAATCTGCTTTTTTCCCCCAAAAACCATTTGCTTAGTTAACCACTACAATCTAATCAACAATAGTGTGGAGAACAAAACAAACTTTATCTTGGTCTCCGACCGCACATCCAAAATAAGCATAATACAAATGCTTGATCTTGTCAGTTTAGTTCCATCGATATTTTAGCAGAGTCAATTCTCGACAAATGTAGCAAAATGTATCAGGATCATTTTTACAAGATCGTCTCTTTTTTGGCATTTTAGCTTCCTTTTGGGCAAAATCAATGTCTAACTGTATAATACGAGCAATACTATGAGTATACTTGTCTTACAACTTGCTTACAATGTACCTAAATGCAAAAATTATGATTAAAAGGATATCTGCTGTAGCCAGACAGTGACGTTTAGGCATGGGATGTTTATGGTCCAGGATTTTTATGCACCTGGACTTATAGGCGCTGAGACTTTTATGCGCCAGAGGTAAAAAATTTTTTTTTTCAAAAAAGTTTTTTCAAAAATTATTTTTTTTCAAAAAATTTCTTTCCTATATTTTTTTAAAAACAAATTGTTTTGTTTCAAGGAACAGTTTTTTAAAAAGATTTTTTGATTGTTTTTTTTATATCGTATTTTTCTTTCATATAAAAGGTTTTTTCCAAAACAAAAAAAAGTTTTTCAAGCAAAAAAATTTTACTTTGATTAAAATGCAAATATTTTTGAAGTGTTTTATCTGACACTTGTCAAGAGGAATCCTCAGAATAGAGAGCGCAGGAAAAGGAGCAGCAATAGGGAAAAGCCAAGCATTGGTTGGCTGGAAAAGGATCGATGAGAGAGCGTCCTCTTTGCACAACTTTTAATTTGAGAAAGAATCCTTTTTGTCGGCAAAGGGTGGGGTTGGAAGTTTTGATAAAAGTGACTTCAAAAGCAGATGGATGGAAGGAGAGTAAAAAAAGTTTTACAAAAAATTGATTTCTTATTGTATTTTTTTTCAATAATGTCACTTTTATCAAAACTTCTAACCCCGCCCTCTGTCGACAAAAAGAATTCAAGTACAACTTAAAGGTTGTACACAAAGGACACTCTCTCATCGATCCTTTTCCAGCCAATCATTGCTCAGCTTTTTCCTATAGCTCTTTTTTTTCCTGCGCTCTCTATTCTGACGATTCCTCTAGACTAGTGTCAGATAAAAAGCTTTGAAAACATTAACATTTCAACCAAATTAAAGCTTTCTTTTGTTTGAAAGAAAAATTTGTTTTTGAAAAAAATGAAATGAAAAAATTGTTGTTTAAAAAAAACACAAAACAGTTACTTGAAACAAAAAAATTTGTTTCGGAAAAAGTTTGTATTTGGAAAAAATACTTTTTTTTAATATTTTTGGAAAAAAATTTTAACCTCTGGCGGCTAAAAATTGTAGACCGGCTGCAGCTAAATTAAAAGTTGTCAATTTCTAACTACTTGTAAGCAGCAACTGTGACAGCCTGTTTTTGTTTAACTGACTGGATCATGGGTAACCAGAATTGTTAGTTTTTTTGCATAGATTTAACAACTGTCAGCAACAGTGCCAATGATGGCTCATAAATCAAGCAAAGAAAATTCAGGCCTGTGTTTTGAAATTAAAATGTAAAATGCTGAAAAAACTTAACGTAATAAAAAAAAAATTCATATTCGTGTTCAGCACCCCCAAATTACCAACATAAACTCGTTTTGTCTTTTGAGTTTTTTTTTGGGTTGCACAGTGTAATTATATTAACTACAGTTGTAGTTATGGTGGTTAGATTGGAAGAAAAATCAAAGTTTGTGATGTTTAATACTTATACACCTCCCAAAGGCTTGTACCGACTCTTTCAAATTTTAGGAAAATTGCCCTATATCCGCAAGATGTAAAACAGTTTATTATCTTTGCTCCTGGCGGTCTGATTTTCATGAGTTTGGTCTCAAAATGTACGGTACAAGAAATTTTTTTAATCAAAGCTGCTGCTAACTTGAATTTATTAGAATAAAATAAAATGAGCTAAAATTTTTGCTTTTAATATTTGATTTGGCATCCCATCAAAAATGTAAGTTTGATTGAGCCAATTTTTGTGCGCTCTTTACCTTGGATATAACAAGATGCAAACCAAAAACCGACCTGCAATAAAAAACAATTAAACTCGATAGAAAGGGCAATGTGCTGTACTATGATACTTTCATACCTGCGTAGCCTATTGTGTTTATGTGCAAGCGTGATTTGTTATACGCACTGATAAAGTTTACATAATTTTCTCTACTGATTTTAAGGATTTTTTCTTGTCAATTTTTTTGAGAGCAATATTTTTCAAAGTTGCATTATCAAACTTAAATCACATGACAAGTCACTGTCCGTAGCCTGTCGTACACTGTTTATCTACTGTACAAAAGTATACATGCATGCTCTTACTGCTTTTTGCCTATTCTACTTTGATTCTTGATTCTGTTTTGGCAACAAACCAAAGGAAAATTTTTTCGTGCGGTCACTGGTAAATTGGTGGATACATGTTAATGAAATTTTTCTAGGCAGCATTTTAATAAGAAGTAATCTGTAACAGCACTTTTTTTAGGAAAAATTTTTTGGCACACGAATTCGGTCAGGCTATAAACAGGGTGCTTCAAAATTACTTCCTCCCTTCCCCCGTCCAAGCTTACATGAAAAATGATAAGGTTTTTTCCAATAATCTAGTTAAAAATTTATTAGCGTAAGTTGCTATCAGGGATGTGGAAGCAGTCAAATTTTTAATGCTTCCGCTTCCAGCTCCTCTTGAACTTTTATGCTTCCGAGTTCGCTTCCGCGTCCTCACCATGGGAATTTTTTGCTTCCGCTTTCGGCTTCGAATAGAGCTAGGCGCTTCCGAGTTCGCTTCCTCTTCCAGACTTTTTCATCAAAGTGCTTCCGCTTCCACAAAAATTTAACCGCTTCCGCTTCCACATCCCTGCTCAGTATGAAACAGCTAATTGTATTTAGTTTTAAAAAAAAGCAAGCAAGTTTACTTTGTAAGCTATTTTATTTGACTTGTGTTGTCGACAGGGCATGGCATGGCATGGAATGGAAGACGATTTTTCCTTATTCCATACTGGCAATTTTCGTCCATTCCATTGCCATTTCATACTAAAAGTCTTCCATTCCATATTTCATTCCATACAAAAATTTTCTTCCATATTCCATTCCATACTTCCATACCAAAGAAAGTGTAGACTGGAAACAATGCAACGGATATTTTGCTGCTTTGCATCTTTGCAATGTTGTAAGCAACCACTCGCGAAGGTGCGTCAACAATACTAAGATGCCACAATCGGTATCTGGTATGCGTATTGCACATGGTTTAATGCATAGGCGTAGCAAAGATTTTGGATTGGTGGGAGGGCTAAACCGTAAATCACATGCAATGACGTCATCGAAAATTTTCGAAAAGAGATACTTTTTATGGGACAAAGAATGAAAGATCAAAAGCTGAGGGTTTGCTTTAGCACGTAACCAGGATTTGCTAAAGAGAAAAGACTAAACCGCAAGTTAAAAAGGTTTATTAACGTATCAAAATTGGGAGACGTGGTGAGCAAATTAGTGCAACCGAAACGTGTCACAAACGGGGCCAAG
Organism: Trididemnum nubilum; assembly: GCA_963965965.1. Classification (NCBI taxonomy): domain Eukaryota; kingdom Metazoa; phylum Chordata; class Ascidiacea; order Aplousobranchia; family Didemnidae; genus Trididemnum; species Trididemnum nubilum. The sequence continues at coordinate 5,193,968 of OZ014469.1, forward strand.
GAGCGGGGCCACCAGCCGCCGGAGGCGATGAGAGTTTGAGGGCGAAGCATCCAGCCGTTGAGCGACTTCTTGTAAGTTTTTGGAAAAAGATTGCTATTTAACCATTTGGATCACATATCGCACGTTTTCTGAGCTATTTGAAACAACAAAATTTTTGAGGTTTGAGAGCCAATTGAACAAATCCCTCCCTTTACTTCAAGTCAAGCCCAAAACACGTTAAAAATCTTGCATTTTGGGGTTAAATGTTGTGACTTGGCCAGGTCAGGAGAATCAAGGTACATTGCTTTCTGCAACATTTTTTGCATTAAATCATTCACTCAAAGATTTGCCTTTGAAGATTTTTGTTTTGTCATGAAAATAACCAGTTTTAGGAATATGTACGACCTGGAGGCCAAGCACCCTCGATTCAACTTTAATAATTTGTTCAATAAGCATTTCCCCAGGCTAATTTTTTCAAAAGCATTTTGTCGCTTGAGAACTGACGAGATGGAGGTGGATTGTTATTTAAAGTTGGTAGGTGATGAAGGTAGAATTTAAAGTTATTTCAAGTTGGTACATTAGTTACAATAAATGATTACTAATCATCAGGTGCGTTGCCAGAAATTCGCAATGGAGGGGCTATTTTGGGGGTTTGTGGGCGAATCCCCAGCCGCCGGAGGCACGGGGGCCTGGGGGCGAAGCCCCCAGCGCTTGAAAACTTTGCATTTTTTTGCAAAAATAAACTTGATTTTTGGGCTATTATAATAGAAAATAATACTTTTAAAACGTGGCATAGAAATTGGCAGCACAAGAAGATTCAACTGGTTGCATTAATGGGCTATGTAGGAGGTGGCTAATGATAACATTGTGGTTATCTTGTTTACATGCTGGTAAATCATAAAATTTTATTATTCAATAAAACTCACATGGAGTAATCTATTTCGTCTATATTTTATAAAGAAAAATAACTGGGGAGGCTAATGGAAAGATATTTGAGAGAAGTGATTGGTAATTAACTAACACTGAATAGCCCCCCTTTACTTATTCCTGAGTTTATAATATGTTTGTTGATAAAGTTTATGTTTGACGTTTTTACACTAGCAATGAAATTTGATTGTTTGATTTTAGGCATTTTTCAAAGTTTTTATTAATTCGTGACTTTAATTTTTGACAAAGTAGCTCCTCCCCTGAATATATGTTTAAAAAGATACTTTAAATCACTTTTTTGTCCATTCCAGCGCAAAAAACAGTCCCAGAAGAGCTAAAAACGTGGTATTTTTCTTATTCTGCATTTTAATTGACAGGCCAACGGGGGGCTATAGCCCCCCTGCCCCCTCCTGGCTATGCTACTGCTAATCGTGTTCTTACAATATAAAAGTTAGCTGGGGCTTAAAATATATTATTGCATACAAAAGTTAGTTGAGGGCCTGAGATTGCACCTTTTAGAACAAAACCACAGAATTTCTCCCGGCTTGGACATTTAAATTGGTTGGCAAAAATTTAAATTGAGAGGGTCCGGACCTCATAGTCGTCAATATTGAGTTACTGCTAATTGCTGTTGTACGCATTTACTGTTGCGCCCAAAAAATGCTAAAAAAACTGAGTAGTTATAGGCTTTGTCTCATCATTTTTGTCATTGGTAGCATTTCAGTTGGGGGAAGGCAGAGGGCCTGGGCCCCTTGGTTACGTCTATGGTCTAATGATTACCGTACAGCGTACAAGTTTGCTCTCATGTCAACTATAAAATTTGTCATAACCAAACTGCTAAAGAACATTTACCGAAATAGAAATATCGTGTTTTCACATCAAAAAGAATTTTTGTAAGGTGAAAAACTGAAAATAAAAATAAAAGTAAGCTAAAACGGGAATAAAAATTACCTCGATTAAAATGTTCATATCTTCGAAGCTTTCCGTCTGACACTCGTCAAGAAGAATCGTCAGAATGGAGAGGGCAGAAAAATGAGCGGCTATTTATAGGAAAAAGCTTGAGCCGTAATTGGCTGGAAAAGGACCAATGAGAAAGTGTCTTTAGTGTACAATCTTTAAGCTGTATTCTTTTTGTCGGTTGAGGGCGGGGTTAGAAGTTTTGATGAAAGTGGCTTCAAGAGCAGATAGATGAAAAGGTGAGCGGCCTTGGGCAAGAATAGAAAATCTGCTGTCATCAT